>OY735207.1:56390698-56423198 GCA_963457665.1 Thysanoteuthis rhombus
AAGTTTCTTTTAAAACGAACATAGCAAGATATTATCATTTCTTTTAGAATAGTACACTATTAAAACTAACATTGTTGAAAATCATTTCCGGTCGGACTTAACAGCATTGAAATCCTGCAGTGAAAATCTGAATACGTTGAGGTCCAAAAATGAGTAAAAAAAAAAAAAGAAATGAAAAAATAATCAGTAATGGTTTTATGAAGGAACCAAAATACTCAGTGTATACTTAAGTAACATCAGATTTGTCATTTGCTAAGAACTTTTATGATCTTCAGAAAAATATAGACAAGCTGATTGAAGAAAGTAAGGGAGTAAGTCTCCTCATCGAGTTAAGTAAAACTAATTCTGTGTAATAAAAACATATAAAGAACAAGGACCCGAGTATTCGAATTGAAAAGGTAGGGCTGAAAAAAGTATAACCTTACATCTACATAGGACAACGAATCTCCAGAAAATCTTTAAAAGAAGAGGAAAAACAAGCAATGAATCACTTAACGTTGGTGAGCTGTCCGTAGAGCAAGTTCGACCTTCGAGGGCAAGAAAATACCACTAACTTTGATGAAGAAGGGAATACAGCCAGATAGTCACCAATGGAACAGAAAATATGGAACCTAACCATAAAATTGATCCCCAAACTCAGAATTATGCAACCTGTACACGAAAAAATCATGAGAAGATCACATGGAGGAATCACAATACAGTACAGTATATCAAAGGAAAAACAGGAGTCCGAGACAAAGATATCATAGAGTCCATTAGGAAACTCAAATGGCAATGGGCTGGTTGTATTGTAAGAATGTCAGACAACCGTTGGGCATTGTAACAAAATCATATTCAAAACTGTATCCGGAAGAAATTAAGCTTGCATGACGAACTAGACAATTCGAGATAGTACTGGCTCTAGAATGCCCAGGATAAAGAGATATGGCAAATCTTTGGGATGGTCTATATCCAGTTACGGACGCTTAAATGACTTATGATAATGGCGTAGGGCTGTACTCACTTTTAGATGCCAAATTACTCATTTATTGGATCATATCTGTTTATATCAGTTTATACGTATAACGTCCAACAAGATTTAAGGAAATCTTGTCATGCTTGGTTGAGGAAAACATTAACTCTCTATTAGAAATAAAGTTCTATGGGTGTTCTTATTCATTGGCGGTTTTTTACGCAGGTAAAACTAAGTTATGCATTCTTTTTTCGAATCTATTTACTCGTTTATCGACAGGTTTGCAAGAGGCCAAATGGTTGAGATCATGGAGACTGTGACCGACGAGTTCTTCCATTTCAAATCTGTCTGTCAGTTTCAATCGACTTGTTTGACTCAAATCTGTCCGTCTGTTACTCTCGATTGTTTGACACAAATCTGTCTGTCAATTTATATCGACCCGTTTGAATCAAATCTGTCCGTCTGTTTCTCGTGTACCATTTGACTCAAATCTGTCTGTCAATTTTTATCGACCCGTCTGACTCAAATCCGTCTGTCAGTTTCTATTGACCAGTTTGACTCAAATCTGTCCGTCTGTTCCCCTCGATTGTTTGACTCAAATCTGTCCATCTGTTTCATGCAGACAATTTGATTCAAATCTATCTGTCAGTTTCTATTGACTAGTTTGACTCAAATTTGTCCGTCTGTTTCCCTCGATTATTTGACTCAAATCTGCCCGTCTGTTTCTATCGACCCATTTGACTGATATCAGCCCTCTATTTCTCTCAGACCGTTTGACTGAAATAAATGCATCCGTTTTTTTCTAGGACCATTTTATTCAACTCAGTCTGTCTGTTAGTCAGCTTGCCAGCCTGTCTGCTTTTCTTGGCCCGTTTACCCTAAATCTGTCTGTCGGCCATTTCCTATTTCATTTCTTTTTCTTTCTATTTTGGATTTGATTTTCATTATAGAAACAGCTTCCTGCTCATGAAACACAGGTCGTTATCCGCCAAATGTATTTTATCGTCGCTTTTTCAACAGTTTTTTTTCTTAAGAAGAGTCTGTTCTATTTTTCATGCATTGTGTTTGCTCTAGGAAATATTTCCATTTATTACGAACGTTAATGTCATACTAAATAAAGATGACAACAGTCTTCCATAAAATAGCATGAGTTTTATTGTTCCTCCTGCGAATTGCCTTGAATTTTTTGCAATCGTTTTGACGGTTTATTATACACAACATCTATCATGAAATATTCTTCACAGCATTTTCTTCATTCTTATTGTTTTTATAATAAACGTTCCAGACTATATATACATTGGACTTCTCCCATTGTACAAATAATTTTTTGAAATTTTCTACCAGGATCCCCCGATCTGCACGATTCATATCGGTACATTTGTGATTCACACGCTACTATTTCTTTTATCCCAAAAAATCGAATAGTGCATCCTATTGTGTTTTGAAAAATGTCAAAAATTTGGAGGTTTTGGTTATTTCTCAAAATGCTGCGATAACCAGAGCGTTCCCTATAATCTTTGGGTTGATCAGTTTGGGCTCTCTAGACTTGAGAAGGCCACCAGTCTAGGAGAAGGACAAACCAGGGGTTGTAGTCCCTTATGAGCGGTTTGGCGTCCTTCCGGCAGCTCCTACAGCCAAGCTGATACCAGGTGTATCGCTCACTGTTTTCCTGATGACTGGGCATCCTACTCTTCGGCCAGCCAGACGCCCCTGGAAAAGGGGACGTTCCATTGTCTCCAGAGGCAGAATGGAGGACATTAATCATTTTAGGACCATTCCCATCGCCTCCATTGTTCTCGACAGAAACTTTCGGTCGATCCATTATTCACCTTCCATTGGCAAAGTTTTGTTGCAGTGTGTGTGTGTGTGTGTGTGTGTGTGTGTGCGTGTGCGTGTGCGTGTGTGTGTGTGTAGGTGTCTATGTGTGCACGAACTTCATTCATCTAGATTTTGTCCTTTCATATTTCCCGTTCATTATATCAAAATATATTCAAATAAGATATCACTTTGGAAAAAAAATAATTTTGCGTACTTAAAGCAGGTTTAAATTGAGTTATTGCTTTCTTTATTGTCATTTAATAAAATACTGGATATAAACATTTTTTTCATAAAAAAAACAAGGAAATATGACTAAAACAAAAAACAAAAACAAAATAAGAACTATTGTCTGCTCGGATAGTGTAAGGGATGGTCCTGGGTTTGATACGGGCGAAAAGTTTGGAAAATTTCTTCATTAGATCAAATTTCCCGGTGAACTCAGCACCCAACGCTATGTAGATTTGATTTCTGCCAAGTGATCGGTCATTAAAAAAAACAAACTTGTAGGTAAAAAGTCCTAGGCTCGACGAAACTTCAGAATTGCAAAGACTCTTCAACTGACACATGCAACTGAAACCAGGGTCTTCATCAACGGTCGTCAAACTACATTAGGGTTGTCTCTTTGGTGATGGGACGCTTTACCTACCTGAGAAAGATTAGTAAGGAATACATTTTCAACTTGAGCCTAAATTATTTTTGAAAAAAATAGTTTGGCATATTACCCCTAAAGGTGATGGAGGAGAAGAAAAAATGGAATAATTTAAAAAAAAAAACAAACTTTATTACTGCTTTTTTTAAACAGAAAAGAGCGTTTCATTTTGCATTTCACATCAATGTCAAGATTTTTGCTGAAGGAATGAAGTCGATCTGAAATGATGAGGAAAGAACATGGGCCAAAGAGAAGGGGAAATGCAATAAGACTAGGTAAACAAAAAAAGGTTAGAAAAAAAAATGAAAGAAAGGAGAAAAAAGAAAGAAAGATAAGAAAAAGAAAAGAAGGGAAAAGAGGAGAAAGAGAAAAAGAAAGGACGAGGAGGGAAAAACGAAGAACGAAGAGAGGAAGAGGAAAAAGGGGGGGAGAAAGACAGACAGACTGACAAAAAAAGAAAGAAAGAAAAAAAGAAAAAAAGAAAGAAAGAAAAGGGGAAAGGGAAAAGAATCATAGTAAAAAAGAAAAAAAGACAAAAATAAAGAATGGAGGAAAGGAGGATGAAAGAGGAAGAAAGAAAGGGAAACAAAAACGAAAAAAAAAGAAAGAAAATGGAACGAAGAAAAAAGAGAGGGAAAAAAGAAAGCGAGAAAGAGAAAAGAAAAAGAATGAAGAAAAAAGGATGAGAAGACGAAAAGAAAAAATGAAGGGAGAAAGAAGGATAAAAGAAGGGAGAAGGAAATGAGAGAAAAACGGACAAAAGAAAGAAACAAAGAAAGAAGGAAAGAAAGAATTTTGCTCGTTGGTTTTGACCGGAAAATATCAGCATATAGCATAGTAATCATGTTTCCTTTAAATTAAAATCCCAACAAGTATTTCACTTCATAATTTCGGAGAACCAAATATCTCTCTTAATCATAACTTTTCTACTTTATCTTCATCTTACTTAACGTTGCTTCCTATTGCAGCTAAAGCAACATCGATTAAGATGAAATTAAAAGCCGCAACAACTACCATCAATGATATACTGTTCGTTTCATGAAAAAATGAATGGAAAAATAAGATTAAATTTAAAAACGGACGTTGGACAATCAGTTGATAACAAACGTGGGTCAGAAGAGGTTGTGTGTATGTGTGTGTGTATGAGAGAGAGAGAGAGAGAGAGAGAGAGAGAGAGAGAAGGAAAGAGAGATTGTGCTTTGATTTGGGTTATCATTTGAGTTCATTTAATGGCTAAAATAAAGTAAAAAGACATTTAGGAATATATAGATTTGGGAGAATCTAGATATTACTGATAAACTATACCTGTCAAAATAAGGCCCCAAAGGGTCGAAAAAAACTTTTTTTCGCCAAATCAAAAACAACATAACTAGAACGGGTCTAGTTCAGTACTGGTTTTAATTTTCGTGTCCGTACACGAAACAGTTTGGCCAGGAGCAAATATATAAAAAAAGATAGTTTCTTCCACCGTCTTTAGAAGCAACAGTTATACAATTGGAAAGATCGAGAAAAACAGAGAAAAAAAAGCTAGGTATCAGAAAATAATATGATAATTTTTTGAGGGTGATAGTAAGCTGAGGCTCTCTAAAGGAATAAAAATAATTTTTCATGGGTATATTTTTTCTGTTGTGTAAATTATTGATGAAACTAGTTCTTGTTTTTATATTCTGATTGTTAAAGTGATACATGTTTGTTTTTATACCCTGTACAATTGAATATTGATTCAAATAAATTTCTGTCCGCGTTTGAGATGTTTTTATTTCCTTTCCGTAACAAAAAGAGAGAGAAGAAGAATCCCCACCATGACCTTAAAACGAACCGATAAATAAAATTACCATTTGCCCGCCGTAGTTTAGAATCATGGTCAAGTGATTGGTAGGTAGTTCTAACCAACTGAGCAAAACTAAGAACAATATATTTATATATATATATATATATATATATATATATATATATATATATATATATATATACAATATGAACTATAGAGAGTGAGACAGATTTGGGAGTAAAGTGTATCGAATTTAGGTTTATTTATCGGTAAATGTTTCTATTAATGGTCTAGACATGTTTTGGAAGGAATCCCCATCTTTAGTAGTGTGTGTGTGTGTGTGTGTGTGTGTGTGTGTGTGTGTGTGTGTACTTTTAGGGGTTACAGGTCTGATGTGGAACATGAGTCCACCATCAGGGGTTTTGCTTTGTGAGCAAAAAATAGTCCCATCAGCTGGGGGCGTCCTATTCTGTGAGAAAAAGTCTAGCCATGGTTTAACAGCAGCAGTGAGTTTTGGAGAGGACCTAAGGTGTCAGGGTAGGAGGGGAGTGATGTGGTCTTACATTGTGTGGGTATGTTTGGGATCGTGTAAATGGAGGGGTTAAGGAACTACATAGGTTTTAACCTTAAAAGTCATCAAAAACATGTTGGCTATGATTTGTACAAGGGTGATGACTGACTAAGGTGGAGCATGCTATGGGTCTGAGTGACTTTGAAGTTTCCAGTATTGGATGTGGAGTGGAAGTTATCGTTAGTAGGAGGTTTAAGAATTAGAGATCTGTGTTATTAGGGTTGTCAAGTTTGGTATTAAGTCCATACGGGGGTAGAGTTTTGAGTTTGTTGATCCACATATCCTCATGTCTTTCTAGAATTTTAGTTATGCCCATGGGAGTATTTTTTTCGATTTTTTCAATGATGGTAAAGATAACGTGCGTGGCAAAATTGTGGCAGGGTGTGCGAAAGTGTAGCTGTACGGGAAGTGGACTGGGATTGTTTTATGATTTAATTCTGTGTCTGTGATTGTTGAGTCTAATGTTTAATTGCCACTCGGATTTGCCAATGTATTGTAACTTGACAATATATATATATATATATATATATATATATATATATATATATATATATATATATATAATGTGAGTTCACGTCAAAGTTCAAATTGTTTGTGTTTAACAAGTTAAAATTAGAAGGGTTTTCAGTGTGTAAATGTATTTGAATATATATATATATATGTACATCTCATTAGAAAGAGATGCATTATCCAACTGAAATAATCATAATTGTGTCATTTCACTTTGAAACAATCACTTGTTCTTAAATGGCGATAACATCATTTGACCTAGATAGCGTTAATAGAATAAACAATGGGCCTGCTTCAGAAATTGAATCTGCGACCGATAAGCTAGCCGTTCGGCTCTTACGTCAGTAATACAAAGACCAAAGTAACTATTTGAACTCCTAATCGACGTTTCATTCATTCTTTGTCTATATCTGCTCCATTTGATTCTCGATGCAGACAATCACATTATTGAGAAATGGATTTATAATCCAATGGAAATAATTGTAAATGCGTTATCTTATCGGGAAATTCTATTTGAAATGATCTGATAGTACACAGTGAATGTATCATTTAGCCTAGACAGTGTAAATACAATAAACAATTAAAAGAGGTGGATCTGCTGCAGGAAACTCAACACCGAAGCAGCTACCGTTCCGATTTAAGAAGCCACCTCATTTTATTCGATTGGGTAATAACATGCGATCATTTCAAATTGAGTCTCAAAGTAATTAGACACATTCATGACATATATATGTTGATAAGAAATGGAGATATGAT
The DNA here is from genome assembly GCA_963457665.1 of Thysanoteuthis rhombus. NCBI lineage: Eukaryota > Metazoa > Mollusca > Cephalopoda > Oegopsida > Thysanoteuthidae > Thysanoteuthis > Thysanoteuthis major. The sequence continues at coordinate 56,397,726 of OY735207.1, forward strand.
CTGGCAGGATGATTATAAATTGAATCATATTACATATTAAACTCTTATTTGAAGTGATTTCCTGTTATCATGCGGTCAATGTATTATTTGACTTTGATAATTGTTTATTCTATTTTTTTTGTCTTCGTCAAATGATACATTCACCGTGCAATAACAGGAGGGCATTTCTGATGAGAGTTTCAATATAACATAACGCAAAGTATAATCATATATATTTCTCTCTCTCTCTCTTTCTCGCTCTGGCTCTGTCTCTCTAATGGAAAGTCTATAGCCACACTGAAGAGATGTAATACATCGAAACAGCTGTCTTTGGATGACACAATAATATATATATATATATATATATATATATATATATATATATATATATATATATATATGTGTGTGTGTGTGTTTGTGTGTGTGTGTGTGTGTGTGTGAATGTGTGTATAGAGTAGAATATGGAATTGCTGCACAAACTAATTCATGTTTCTGCCTTTCTCTTTCGTAGTATAAAGTTGAATGTATCGAGCACTCTATGAAATAAATCCATCACATATCAGACGTTACTTTATATAATTGATATATTGTTATATTATGCTATACTGCTAACCTGATCTGTACCATATATATATATATATATATATATATATATATATATATTTAAGATTAGGGAGTAGAAATAAGGTAAACATTGCTCTGTATTTAGATAATCAGATTTTAACAACACCACTTTCTTTATAAGGTTATTTCTAAAACTGTATTACACACACACACACACACACACACACACACACACACACACATATATATATATATATATATATATATATATATATATATATATATATATATATATATATGCAGGGTAGTGGTGTTAACCCTTGCAGGAACCTGACTTGTCTCGTCTGTGTTCATGATTAAATCATATGGTCAGGAGTTTCGATATCAAATAAGGTACCCCAAGAAAAAAATTAGCGAACTGTCCCTAAAAGTTCCGTGTTCGAGTGAATTCAAGTGTTTCAGGTTTAATAATAGTTCGTGTGTTTTGTGATTTTGCAAAAAAGGAAAAGAATATGAAAATCTTCCGAGAAGTACATCTCTTGTGTTCTCCGAAGAGTATTCACAAAATGTACGCTACCCGCTGGCAATATCTAGTCTCTGAAGCCTTGAGTGCCACAGCGAAAGAACGGGCCGTTCAGGTTATTCCCAAGTTAGGTGGTATTTCTAAAATTTACGGTAATTTCATTTCGGCAGCGAAAATAGATAAAATCTGAGAAAATGTCGAAGGCATTCGCCCATTTTGTTAGTACAGCTTATGAATATGCAAATCAAGAATATTGGTCCCATTTTTGGTCTCTGTCAAAAATTCCATTAACAAACTTGGTAAACATTCGTTTTTGCTTCGCAACGCAGTTATCCTAAATAAGTGATTCTGTTGTGTACCGCCATCGTTGTAAACTACGTTGAACATTGGTTGGGTACTCACAAGTTCGATGCGAAGTCAGATTCGAAGTTCTAATTGATTATCTATTGCGGAACTGAAAAGATTACTGTCCGCTTCGCTAGTCGACTGAAACTCAATGAATTTATTTTCACGCGAAATATAAGAACATACCAGAAAATACGACACGAAGTCAAAAAGAGGGGTTTAAGTAATCTATATCCTAATTTCAATTTTAGGTAGACTCTACAATTGACCCATCCACTCATCATTATTCCAGCCACCATACCACATTCATTCTGAAATTTTCTCAAATCTGACAACCACAAAAACAAAACAAAACAAAAAAAAAATAACAAATAAAAAACAACATAATTTCCCCATGAAAACAGTAACTATTCCATAATTTGCGATTTCATCCGGGGGCGTCGCAGAGGAAGAGGGTGTCCTCAATCATCATCATCATCATCAGCTGATATCTTTGACTCCTGATTTTTAATACTAATAAACTGTGCTGCCTCGTGATCTCTCCATCTGATGTTAGACATGATCATCCGCTGAACACGTTGCACGGTTCTCAGTTTGAGGGTCAGTAAACTCCTCTAAATCATCACAGCGAATGCAGTCTAGTGAATCTACCAGCCCTGCAACAAAAAACAGAGCAAAAAACGTTTGCTGATCCAGAGTAAGTTTCATATAACCAGCTAGGTGAGGGTGCCTTCACATTCTGGGCTCCCAAGGCTATTCTGGATTTAAATGTTGTCTGCTGCACTGATCGGTCCTCATCTATTTCGGCATTATTATTAGTCCTCACTGGTCCTGAGAGTCCTTCTCATCCAGTAAGGACGTGTTTAATTTCCAGTATCCAGCCATCTTGGGTTTTGCTATATTTATTTTACCTAAATTTATTCGGGCCCCAACAAGTCTGTGATCCGAAAAAGCTACTCTATGAATATGTTAATCAAGAACGCTGGTTCCATTTTGGGATTCTGTCAAAAATTCCACGAACAAATTTGGTAAACATTCGTCTTTGCTTGCCACACAGTTGCCCTAAATCAGTAATCCTTACGTATACCGCCAACGCTGTATACTACTTTTAACATTGGTTGGGTGCTCACAAGTTCAAGTTCGAAATTTTGATTGATTATATACAGCGCGACTGAAAAGATTACGGTCCGTCTCGCTAACCGATTGGAACTCGACAAATTTATTTTCATGCAAAATACATGAAAGAGACCTACATCGACTCTCATAACTGATGTCCAATTGATGCAACTAGAGTGTTGTACCGAATTTGAATTGACTTCAGTGGTCAAAGTCCAACCTATACTACCGAGGTGCTCCATTCGGTATTTATTGGCCAAGTCCATCAGTCGATAAGGGGACTGTTCGTGTTTACCGGTTTGAATGCACGTTGAAACCGTGGAGCCACTTTTTAAATTTTCCTCCAGTACTTTCAAACTACCAGCCACTACCTGCCACTCCTCATCATTATCCAGTGTGGCCAAAACTTCAATTGAGGGAGAAGGCTGTGGATTGAGAGGGCGTTGATGTTCACCAACGGTAGATCGAATTTTCCAATCCTAGGTGGCAGGCAGGTCTCCCTAGATCTCCTTTTTTGACCGCAAAGTGGACAGGAAAGGGATCTGGGGTTAGGACTGCCAGTTTTTTCGTTTTTTTCCCCGTTTTGCTGTATGCAGATTGGTGACTAGTCATCTCTCAATGCTAACATGCCAGTCTACTTCCTCTGGCGTTGACTGGCAACTTCCGGTCATCCACACCCCAAAAGTTTGGAGTGGAGGTGGAGGCTTCCTGATCTAACATCATGTATTCAATTGCCACTCTCCATGAACATGACCAGAAGAAGTCATCCACTATTCCCCCAAATTGGAGAAAAAAAAAAAAGGATTATTTTCTGGATCATAGCCAGACACCTCAAATATTGTAACCCTGGTTCACCGCTGACCGCATTCCTAAAACTAACAAATGAAGCACTTGAGATTAAAACCGAAAACTTATTCTAGAAAAGAAACTGTTTATTGATAGTCATCAATTTAGTAACTACAAGGTCAAATAAAAAGTGGAATAGGGTGACTGTGGCAGAATGATTGTATCGTGCCAATCTTCGAAATAAAAGAAGGCTTTATGAATAAAAAAAAAATCAACAGTTTAAATCTCGTTCTCTTGAATAAGCTACATTCTATATCTTTATTGTACGTGTGATCGTATACATGCGTGTATTAATGTATGTCTGTGCGTGCATGTGTGTGCTTTGGATAGGTAAATAGTGAACGGTTGTCTTCCAAAACAAGAAATGTATTCGAAATACCAGTTGAAAAAAATCTTGGGTTTGAACATTTTTTTTTCTCCATGCAGTTAGTTTGTAAAATCTACCGTCTCGACGGGGTCAATATCTGCATGAACAGAAAAACAATACAAAAAACAAACAAACAAACAAAAAGCAAGCACCCATTCCTGCATGATACATCATCGTTAAAACATAAACACCAGGAATATTGAATTATTTGGACTTAGCTGTTTTCTCTGTCTCTACTTCGAAGGTAGACAAACAATTATAGTTAGTCGCTTTGGAGAAACTGTCTCTTGATCAACGTGTTTTTACTGCACGCTGTGATGGGGAGATCAATTACAAGATTGGAAAAAAAGAGTGATTATTGGATGATAAGTTCTATCACCTTTAGTTGGATTACTAAAAGTCCCATTTTCAATAAACGAGCGTGAACACAGTCAGACATAAACTAAGGGACTAATTTATCATAAATTACATTGTGAATAGAATCATTCACTAAAACCTTTTCATGGGGGCGTTATTAAAGAAAAGGGCGACTCTTTTAAAAGAGCGAATTTTTTAAATATCTCTTTCTTAAAACCATTGTTAACCAAATTGTACTGGAGATATGTAGATGGATAGATAGATAGATAAATGAATAGATAAATTGATACATACACACACACACACACACACACACACATATATATATATATATATATATATATAAAGAGAGAGAGAGAGAGAGAGAGAGAGAGAGAGAGAGAGAGATAGATAGATAGTTAGATAGATAGATAGATAGATAGATAAACTCTCAGCCAGGATCACTTAAAATTCGAGACAGATACTGACAGATTTTATCGATAGTTTCTAAAATTTGGACTCGACTGTTTTCTTTTCCTTTCCTACTAAACTCTTATGGCTATTTTTATTTTTTTGGATTTCATTTTTTTTACTTCTTTTATTTGAAAATTTTTTCCGCTTAAAAACAATATACCTAATCGATCCGTGTCGGGCTACGTACTTAGAATACCGTTTGTTTGATATACATACATACTTACATATATATATATATATATATATATGTATATATATATATATACGTGTGTGTGTGAATGATAAGTGCCCAATGAGCCGTATTTATGTAGTTGATTTCTTTCCTTTTGAGCAACAACGCTGATTTTCTCTCTATTACTCAGGTTTTAACATAGAGAAAAAGTTCTATTGCAGCAAAATAAGGAAAATACTAACTTCGAAAAGAATTGTTCGTCTGGTATTTATTATGCGCAATCATCCATAGATATGGTACAAAATCTACAAAGAAAAAAAAGTAAAGGCAATTATTCTATAATAACTGACCCATGAGCCTGTAACCAAACACAACAAAATTATGCAACTCAAAAATCTGTAGATATACCCGGCTGCTACAGGGTTAAATCCCACTTTTATTAAGACTAAAGATGATTATGCCAACTTTCGTATTATATATATATATATATATATATATATATATATATATATATATATATATATATATATATATATATATATATATATATATATATATATATATGTATGTATGTATGTATGGGTGTCTGTATATATATATGTATATATATATATATCATCGTAAGCTTCTATGCAAGGCTGTTGCAACTCAAGAGTTGTGGATAGGAACTCATGCATAAGTAAATATATTGATCCTATTGACCGTCCAGTTCTGCGCAGGGTAAAGGTAGAATCTCCACCCCCGGGTATGAGGCAAAGGTTTTGATCCTTACCTTGCAGTACTGAAAGGCATATACATGATATATTTGATAGTCCATAGCCACACTGAAGAGTTTTAATACAACGAAACAGCTGTCTGCGGATGACACAATTGCTAATTATATATATATATATATATATATATATATATATATATATATATATATATATATATATATATATGTGAGCACTATCTACGTATTTCTTTTGTTCTTTTTTCTTTTGTCCTGCTGTTTTTTTAAAGTCTTTGTTTTTTGAAAAGGTTTCGAGCGATATGTCAATGTCCTGGAAAACTAGAGTAAAATTGAGTCATGGTTTTTGAAGATGTTTTGGCAATAACATTGGTTGATTTTTTTGTGTTTGCTCTTATTCTTAATCTTTTTCTTGCAGCCACAAAAATACAGACAAGAAAAATATAAGAGATGGAAGAGGAAAAAAGAACAAAAAAAGAAGATGATAAAAAGCAATAAGATAAGATGAAAGTGAAGAGAAAATTAACTCAAAGGATAGATCAAAGAAGATTGAAAAGAATAAGATAGAAAGAAACTAAGGAGTGGATGACTGAGAAGGATACACTGGGAAAACAAAAAAAGACAGAGAAAAGAAGGACTAAGGAAAAAAGCCTGGCAAAAAAGGAAGATAATTTGGAAAATCAAAGATGGTCGAAAACAAAACAAAAAAAAGATGAAATAGAAATATAATGAAAGATGAATAGGATAAAAAAATGAGTCAGAGAAAAAGAAGAAAGAAAGAAAATGAGAAAAAAGAAAAAACAGAACAAAGAATAAAACAAAAAACAAGGAAACAAAGAATTTAAAAGAAGATGGAAAAGAAGGAAGAAAGAAAGCAACGAAAATAACCCCCGAAAAATGAGAAAATAAAGAAAAATTCGAAGGAGAAAAGGAAAAAAGAAAGCAAATAACTCAAAAAAGATGAAAACGAAGGAAAAAGAAAAATTAGAAAAAAAAGAAGAATTCAGAGAAGAGAACAAAAAAGAAAACCAAGAAGAAATGATGAAAGGAACGAAGAGAACAAAAAGAAAATGAAAGAGAATTCAAAGAAGAAAACAAAGACGAAAACAAAGAAGAGAAAAAAAAAGAAGACAAAGAAGAAGAAAACGAGAAGAAGAAGAAAACAAGAAGAAGAAGAAAACGAGAAGAAGAAGCACGCAAAGAAGCAAAAAAGAAGTGAATAAAGAAATAAGCGAATAGGAAATAAGAGTTCAAACAAATAAAAGAAGAGAAAAAAGACATCCAATAAGAAATAAAAAAAATGAACAAAAAATACGAAGAGAAATGAAAGATGAAAACAAGAAAAAATGAAAACGAAGAAGAAATTAGAGAAGAAAACGAAAGAGTAAAAAGAAGAAATAAAAAAAGAAAACGAAGAGAGAAAAAAAAACGAAGAAGAAAAAAGAAATCAAAGGAGACTTAGAAGAAAAAGATGAAAATGGAGAGGAAAAAGGAAAAAGACGAAAATGGAGAGGAAAAAGGAAAAACTAAAATCAACAAAAAACTCATTCACTCCAATTCTAGCCCAGAATGACTTTCTTCAACAAGTGTCCTTCCTGTGTCTATTTACACAAGAATACTATGCTGCAATAATACGGCATGAATATTCGTTTACTTATTTATTTGTTTTCTGTCACGCCAAGGGGCACGACTAACGTGAAATAGGACTTCTACATTTCAATGGCGTAGTAGGAATGCTCAATTCGGAGAATAACAAAAACATGTTTGGTTAGTCACCCAACAGAGACGGTCATACGACCAATGTCCTTTGGCAACATGCTGTGTTTGGGCTGATCAATAAAAATTAGAAAAAAGGGGTGTTCAATGTGTAAATTACTTTCCTCGCCTTTGTTGGGCCGTGATTACTGAAAAAGTCTGTCACAAGCTGAAAGACTAATTTAGCATAAACCTACATTACGAATTGACTCGACCAATAAAAACCTATTGAGGGGGGGGGGGGTTAAAACAAAATGTATTTATCGACATTATAAGGAATGAATATTTGTCAGCTCTTCAACACGAAAGCAGCGGCCAGTAGACGTGATACATACATAACCAACCAGCGAACGAGCCAGCCTGACCAGTTTAAAAACTGAGAGAAATCCATGTTGATAATTTCGCCAACGACTCTGGTGACAGTTGACAGGTTGACGTTTTCTAGTATGATAAAAATTAATAGAAATAAAAGCAACAACAAAAACAAAAACAAAAACAAAACAAAACAATAGAACACTATTCTCCAATCTCACCGCAATGCAAATTTTTAGTATCAACATATATAAAATACAACGTCTATTCATATAATTCATATATGCCGTTATTTTTGTCAGCTGGGGTAAACTGATTGATAAAATATCTATTCAAAAACAGGATTCGGCTTGCCCACTTGAAAAATTCAGAAAAGAAATAACGAACATGTCAGGTTAGTACCTCAATAGAAACAGTCAAGTGACCAACGTCTTTTGACAACATGCCTCGTTGAGAACCTCAATTAAAAAGGTTGGGGAAAAAGGGTGATCAATGAATGCGTTCATTTTGTCATTTCGTATTGGGAAGTGATCACTAAAAACGTCTCAATTTTCAAAAAAATAAAACAAAGAAATACGGAAACAGCTGTGAATGCTAGCGGACACAAATTAAGGGTCCAACTTAGCATAAACTTACATTTTGTTCTGTCTCTTTAAAAACCTATTCATGGGGAGATTCAAAAAAAATAAAAAATAAACGAACGAGAAAACTTGTTTTTCTTGACATAATAACGTATCGATGTTTGAATTTTCAGCACTAACGCAATTTTTGCAACCTGTATACAGGATACGTACAAAGCCAACCAGTGAGCCAGCCAGCCCGACCAATTCAAAAACTGAGAGGAAACTATATTGACAATTGCGCTGATATTTTTGGTTGACGCTTCCTTATATAATGGAAAGTAAAAACTAAATACAAAAACAAAAGAAAATCTATTAGCGATCATAGAGCACTATCGTTCAAGCTCTCTGCAATGCAAATTTCTATTATCCACGGATATGAAATGTGACGTGAATTTACATATTTAATGTATGCCGTTATTTTTTGACAGAACGGGTAAGCTACTCGATAAGATATTAATCGAAAATCGAATTTTGCACAATACAAAAAAAAAGTAAAGAAGAGGTCAGGTTAGTCACTCAGTAGAAACCTTCACATAAATACATCTATTGGCAGCAACGCTGTGTTGGGAACCATCAATTAAAAAAATAGTAAAAGGGATGACCATTGAATAATTTACGTTTAATAAGGGATTAATTCGGCATGAATTTACATTTCGGATCAACCTGCACGGAAGAATTAAAAAAGAACTTTAGGGAGGAGATTTGTAAACAAAATAAATAACCAATTTTTTTCTAGACATAAGTGTATTGAGATTTTTGGATACCGTTGACAGAATCCTCAATTTCGGTTCGGCTGATGTAGCCTATAGGAAACGTAGCAATGAGTCTTGAGTCAGCCTCTCTGCAGAAGCTGTCAGAAAGGTCATAAAAGTAGCAGCCAGCTGCGTTAAGGGAATTCGATTCCCTGGTCTGGTATCGTCATTCTCCTAGACTGGTTGCTATCCCAAAGCTGAAGAGTCCAGTCTGCCGTGCTATTTTAACCATAATTCAGAAGGGTAAAATAAATAGCCTCATGCTATCTTCTAAAGTGAAGGTAACAGCCTCAACAAGAACTTCAACTCAGCTGACTGATCCCATTACCCACGCTGTTAAGTGCAGTGCAACTCACACCAAATGGTACCAACTACGAAACCAACAAGGGAAATCATTTGTCAGCATAGTGTGAAACAAACTCGTAAAATAATTATCAACTAACTTTATTCAAAAACCCGATCTGCTCTTATTAGAAGCCGTCCTCCCAAAACGTCAAAATGGGTTTCAAGAGCTTTCAAATTGGACTAGTTGGCTAACCAACTGCGTCTCACGCGTACAGGACGTACCAATAGAGCTAGAGGGCTGGAAAATTCAACATTTTCTCATTATTATAAAAAAGTCTTCAGTCCATAGGTTTTTTGGTGGGAGACTCGATTAACAATATAAGTTTATTCTAGATTAATTTGTGTGCGATGTCCTTCAGGCTCATTTTTTAAAAATCTAGACTTTATGTTATGATCACTGCTTGACAAAAGAGAGAAGTTCCTTATTCATTGATCATCCTTTGACCAAATGTTTTAATTGATCACTCCTAACACAGCATGCCGCCGAAACATGCAGGTCAAATGATAGTTTCTATTGTGTGACTTACCAGAACTATCAGATTCAATGCAATGTGGAGTATTAATTTGTTATCAATTATCTGCAAATGATAATTGGAATAAAAATATGTAATCCTTATGTGGGAAGGGACCATTGTTTTAAACGGTTAGATATATTTTTATCAGAAAAATTGCTACCTACGGGTGGAAGAGTCCATTGTCACGGATAGTGAAACAAAAAGAAATTATGAATCGCCGAAAGCGTATATGTTTCTTTATACCTCGTTGATCGAACAGTGATGGTGGTAAAGTTAGCATGCCGCCAGTATCGATTGAACCATAAATCAATGGTTAAAGAAGAAGAAGAAGGGGAGGAGGGAGACGAACAACAACAACAACAACAACAACAACAACAAAAGACAATTCTGGTTAGTCAATCATAAGAACCCTACTCGTGACTAGCGTTTGGGTTTTGGGTTGAACAATCAACACGAGTGATTAATTATTGATTTCCAATCAAAAGCAGAAGAAGACAATCATTTTTTTAATATTCTTTTTGGGGTCTCTATGGTCATTTAGGACTGGCAATACATATAATCATGTCCTGGTAAATTATTTATTTATTAATTTTTTTTTTAGATAATTTTTGATGGAGTATGAATTTGGAGTTCCGGAACACGTGTGGGCTACAGTTATTCATTTATGCAAAGTACGTATATCAATAATTCATATTCGTTCAGTGGTGTTACAGAATTGCTTTTTAATTGTATCTCAGAATTATAGGTAACACATTTCACTGACTGTTTCACACGCCATGATTATACCTTGGCATTAAAAAGGATGTTCAGAGCAGGAACACAGCGGAAATGATTTAGGTTAAGTGGTGCTTGAGTGAATAACTATTATCATCCTCATCATCATCATTAGTCAGAGACCTTCCCCAAGATTTGCCAGATCTCTTTATAATGGGCGTTGCGGAGCCAATACTTTCTTAACTTGTGTAGTTTGTCACACCGTCTTATATTTTTCTGGCCACAGTTTCACATATCAGGATCTACGTTGTAAATCGTTACATCGAGCGGTTGTCTAATATTCTTGCAACGTAACCTACCCATTGCCATTTGAGTTTTCTTATAGATCCTATTATATTTCTGACACCCGTTTCTTTCTCTAATATCTTGTGATCTGTCCGTGTAACGTCGCCCACGATTATTTCGTATGCACGTTGCACGGTTCTCAGTTCGAAGGTCATTTTTTTTTGTCAGCTTCCATGTTTCAGTTCCATAGGTGGATGCATCGATTGTATACTTTTCTTTCTTTTTAAGACTGATGAGTGGCTTTTGTAGATTGAGCTTGCTCTAGCGAAAGTTTTCCAACCTACAGTGATTCTTCGCCCGATTTCTCCTTCTTTTGAGGACTTAATGGAGATTTGTTGTCCAAGGAAGAAGTAGTGGTCGACTTTCTTCACTTCTACGTATTCGGTATTTGTCATTGTGTCTTTGTCCTGAACATGTTCGCTGTTCATAGTTCATGGGACAACCTACATCTACGCGCTAAAAGGATGTTCACAACAGATACACATTAGATATTGATTCGGTCTAAGTGGCGAGTGAGTTGCAAATAACCAACCAGAAAGTTTCTTGGGTTAAGTCAGTGATTCCCAAAGTGTGTGCCACGGTTAGTTCTCAGGGGAGCCGCGTGATATTTGAAACTTTTAACCGCGGATCAAGCTCAATCCCTACTTCTATTCTAACTTGGGATTATTATTGCAACGTTTTTATGGTATGTTTGAGAAATAAAGAAATATCAGAAAATATTTATTTGAATCAAATAAGTCCTTATGTAAGATAGATTTTGTTAAAGAGTTAAAATTGTCATTTCAGCTTAGTTGGTAAGGCAGCAGCCCACCAATCAGTTGGTTCTGATTTCAAATCACTGTAAGCGAATCGTTAATAATACTAAGGTTTAGATGTATTTATTTTTTAAGAATGGAATAAGCCCTTGCGTATGTTTAACATTAATTTTGGAGGATATCAAACACTTGTTATTTTAGCTCATTCGGTAAGAGGCACGACTACCAATCAGTTGATCGTGAAATCTAATCACTGTAAGGGGTATATCTTGAATCCCTCAAATTTAGCCATCAATGAGTTAATGTACGGTCGCGGCGACAGGAAGAAACGCCTGACTGGCACATCGCAAATCACAATGACCATCTAGAATTGATGAAAGTGAGATAAAAAGCAATTATCTCAAAAAGTTGACATTGAACAAGTAATGATGGTGGCTGCCTCTAATTGAAAGATGGTGAGCAACAGGCTCTCCCATGCCACGAGGAATTCTGGTAATTCAAAGAGGACACAAACATTTACTATTTTTATGAAATTAATTTACAGGATTCTTTTTTTTTCACCAGCCGACATAAACGCGTGAACGTAAATGCAATTGTTCAGTATTTTTCATTTAGTGAAAAAAATCTTCCCATAATGAGGACGTTGTAAAAATTCTTACACACTAAGGCGCCCTGAAAGATCCTTTTATAGTAACGGCTGGTTTTCATTGAACGTTTGGGTAATTCGTTTTGCTTTGGTATGAAGAGATCAGAAACAGCACAGTATATAACATAAACAAATAGGGGTCGGAAATATCATGGAATCCATCAGAAAACTCAAATTGCAATCATGACTCACAGTGTTGGTCCTCAGGGATCGTATTCGAAACTACGACCGGCAAAATTTTAGAAAGTATTGACTCTGCCATGCTCTTGATAGAGAGGTGTGGCGAATTCTGGGGAAAGTTGTCCAACGTTGAACGCTAAAAAGCTGCTGCTGCTGATGATGATGATGAAACTAATGACGCGATTAAAAATCCTTATCCACAAAGTGTGTCGTAGTATGGAAACGTTTAGGATCACTTGGGCTAAATGTTAGATGAGTCAGCAATAAGAAACCAAACGGTTATTTTTGCTAGTTGAAGTTAGTCCAAACGAGTAGAGAAAATAATCAAGCAGTACTAATTGGTGTCTATGACACACCGGGAGGTTTTAGGGACAAGCAACAAAAAAGAAGGAAAGATCCCGCGTGTTGTATTCCAAATTGTATTCTGGTAGTTTCACTTTTATAGATGGATTCCTTTTTATGATACCTCTTCTGCAAAATGAGCTGAGGTTCATCGTTTATGAAGTTCTGTTTTTGCCGATAATATAACAAAATGAACGAATCTTTATTGGCACCGTCGGTCCCTTCATTTAATAAAGGTACCGCTGGGTGGCAAAAATTTTAAGTTCAAAGGGAATTAAACAGAAAAAAAGGACTGTTATCCACCAAGATTCAGTTACCAGCACATCAGGGTAATTCATGACAGTCAGAACCCCCCCCCAGATTATACAAGTAAAAATGATTCGGAACCGAAGTGTGTTAACTTATGGACAAGGACAGAATAAAGAATTGCCAAAAGTTATAATTTCTTTTCTCTTAATAATCTACTTGTATTCAAGATGTAGTGGCTAGATGGAAACAACGGTACCATCATGGTTCCTGTTCTTTTTACACTCTTCTATTTTCACCAGAAAAAAATGACCATAATCCACATCCGACTTTCTTAGCCTATCATAGCTCAAGAAGAGACCTGTGTATTTCAGGAACACGTTCCTTACTCTCTCCATCTCCAATTTCTCACGATGGAGGACGAATGGTTGGATTTTCCCAGTTTAGAAGCAGATTTATCCGTTTCCTAAACTGGTTGCCAACCGAAGCTGAAAAGCTACATAGCTGGAGGGAAGGGATATATTCATGCATTTCCCAACGGTATGAATGCAATGTGGATGCCAGCTGTCTTAATTAGGCGATCCTGCCACCCACGCTGAACTGATTTCGTTCAGGTAGTTGAAACGTGAACCTGTTAAAACCGTTCTTCAAATATCTTGCAACTGTGCGATCATGATATAAATCTTTCGGGTAAGTAAAAGGTTCATGCCTCCAGTTCAGTTGTTAGAATAATTAAATTCACCATTACTTGCTTCTTCTACTGCACAAAGAAACACGGTTGTTTCATGAATTTTTATTTTTTTCTGGACAGGATTCAAACTTTCTGTTTGTTTATATGTTTTTTCTTATCACTTGTTTCTTTTTTTGTTTCTTTCTGTCTTGGAAAAAGTTTAGGTTTTATTTTCCCCAAAGCGGAAGGCGAAAAACCCGTGCCATGTTTTTTATTTAAGCATTTTTTTCCACTTCTATATTTTGTCGGAGAATTGTTAAATAATTGCTTACTCGACATCAGTCTATCGCATTGCTAATTAAACAGTGACTCGCCCTGGGCCTCGTAACTCAAGCACCAATTCACTTATCTCTTTTACTTAAAGCCCAAAACCACAGTTAATATGATGCAATAAACATGTTTTGATGGAAACAAAGAATTACTTGTCGATTGGAATAGATCCAAGTAAGCCTGCTGCAAAGTAGCGTGAGTGTATCTTAAATATTCTTCCAGTAGGAATTAAATGGATTTTAAATCTTGATATCCAGTGAGTGTAACTAAGTAGGGAAGTGCAGAGTGGCAGAACAGTTAAGAGTCGGGAGAATGGACACTGTGAACCGAGTTCAAACTCCGACTGAGTTTTTGTTCACTTCACGCTCATACATTTGAGAAAGACCGTATTCTACCCCACCCGTCAGAATATGGTAGAACTGACTAAGCTCTTTAGTAGCGGTTGGCGACTGACAACTCTGAATTCAAACTAGCCTGAAAAAGCTTGCCTTTGAAAAACCTCTGACGAAACCATCTGCGATGCTCCGATGACCAAGCTTTTTACCTGTGATGCTCCTAGCGTTTTCGCTGTTCGAAAACCGACACTTAACGCCAACTTGAAATTTGGAATTACCGTATACACCGGCGTGTGAGTAGGGCTCTCAAGAAAACAAGAAAGCTAAAAAAATCCATTAGGTCTGAAAAAGAAGAGTATACAACCAAAGCATCCTTCCGATAGTCACCTATGGAGCGGAAACATGGAGTCTAAGCAGAAAATTTGTCCAGAGCACAGTGTATTAGAAAAAGAGAGAGAAAAAAAGAACAACACATATCATAGAAGCCATTAGGAATCTCAAATGGCATAGATCTGGTCATGAAACAAGAATGCTTGACAATCGCTGGACATCACGACTCACAACATGGATCTCAAGAAATCATATCCGAAATTTTGGCTGGCAAAATGAGAGAGGGTGTGACGGACTAGAAATGTTAAGAATGTAGTGGCTCAGCGACGTCCATACTAGAGAGGTCTGGCCAGTTTGGGTGATGGTATATGTTCAACAACGAACTCTCAAGGGTTGCTGCTGCTGACTTTTTAAGGTCCGAGTATTTTCCTTCATGGATCATATTAGACTGTTTAGACCCTGTGACACAAACGTCAATGGGGTGCTGCAATGAGTTCTCAATGGCGCAGCAGGATATTTGAAAATTTTAATAATTCTTCTCAGTCGTAATTTAGGGCAGGGATGCCCAGTCAATATGATAGGAAGTAGCATCTATCTTGCACAAAAAAGCAATCATCCTGTAGAATTCGGCGTGGAATAGGGAATGGGGTGGCTGTCTCCAAATCTGAATCCAAGATTATAGAAACTGTGTCGATGAAAAAATAAGTTCACCCATCCAACCAATAATTACGATTACTGAGAGAGGTAACAAATATAAAGCCCTTTTTTTTGAAAATAATATAAGCTACAGGAATCCTAATTTTCTTACTAACCATTATTATTAACTAAAACAATAACAATGACGGCAACGGTGGTAGCAGCAGATTTGTCTCAGCCCCTCTATAACGGGCTTCGCTGGGCCAGTACTTTCTGAACTTGGTTAGTTTGTCTTGCAATATGGTCAGCCCATTGCCATTTTATTTTTTTCTAATTTGATTCAACAATATCTCCGACTCCTGTATTTCCTGAAATATACTGCGTTTTTTGAGATATCTTCATATGATGTTGAGCATGATTCTTTCCCATGCACGTTTCATACTTCTCAGTTAGAGGGTCAATTATTTGATTAATTTCCTGCCAATATTTTTTTAGATGGTTAATCGTGGAAAAGTCATTATGTACTGAAGGTGCCGTGATTCGAAAAAGTTTGAGAACAACTGGACTAGTCTAAAAGGGTTCAAGCAAGAAACGCCTGTTTAACATTGGTGTTCTATAGAGAGATCATTACATGGCTAATGTCTTAAGAAAAGGTCGCCTCTGTTCGGAAATTCAAACCACAAACCGCGGGATGCTTATCCGACAATATCAGCGTGACCCCTGCAACCTGACCTACACTGATTGATACAATAGTGGATTTGTTTTTGGACAGAAGACCATTTGACAGCCGGAAGTTGCTACGCCGATGGAAGGATCTAAATGTCCAAATACGCCTATCGTTATAAATTACTGACGCAAAGAAAATGAAACTTGAGAACAAACATTTTTTTTTTCAAATTCGTAGGCATCTTTAGTAGCGATCTGAATCACTGATCGACATACCCAAACGCGTGTTACCTCTCTTGCGTCACCAATTTAGACTTCTTAAAAATCTTACTAAAATCTAGATATTTCAAGTTGCGTCTATATGTCAGACTGAAATAAAACGGGTGATCTTTTCAATTAATTAAGTAATTTTTTGATGAAATTAATGTTTAAGATCAAAGTGACATAATTAATAGCTGAACATTGAAGTAACATTATTATCAACTGAAAATAAAGTGTCTTAACAAGGAAAGAGATTATTTTGAAAAATAAGTATCAGGCTGTAGATTCATTGATGTAATCACGTACATACGTAAAGTCTCGATTTAACAGATTAATATGGGACATGTGAGGTCCGATAATGCCGAAAGACCATTAGTTACCATTTTTTAATGTACCAAAAATTTAAATACGATATCAGGAGCAGACCAAGGAGATTGAGAGCAATGTTTTCTCTAATTTTGTATAGTCAGTGAACGCACAAATCTCACGTTGAGCCATTTTTTTCCTCTTTTAATTTCGCTTAAGGGAGGCAACACTTCTCGATAAAACTCAGTAAGTTATCTACATAAGTTGAAATCTTCTGAGTGTACACTAATTTACTGTGCGCTGGTTGTAAAACCTGTTAGTGTGCACAGCTTAGAAGGAACTATGGTCGAGCAGGTCCGCACACCCTCTTCTGCTCGGAGACAACCCACTTAAAATACTGTTAGTGGACGCAAAAATCTCATGTCGTGAAATTTTTTTCCTCTTTTAATTTCGCTTGAGGGAGTCAACATTTCTCGATGAAAATTTGTAAGTTTTCTATAGAAGTTAAACTCTTCTGAGTGTACATTAATTTACTGCACGCCGGTTGCAAAACTTATTAGTACGCACAGCTTTGAAGGGACTACAGGCGAGGGGGTCCAGACCCCCGTCTCTACTCGGAGAGAGTCCAATTAAAATTGAAAAAAAATATTTTGATAAACAAATGTTATTTTAAAAAGCAACAAATAATCCCATGTAAACGTATATTGGATTTGAAGACAAAACATTATATCAATTGTCTAGGAAAAAAATACACCCCAGTCACAATATGAAGTCTAATGTAAACAGTTTAATTGAATATTTCATTTTTGTACTTGAATATTTCATTTCGTTTCATTTCCAAAAAACATTTTTATGAAAGACTTTTCACTTGTGGGTATATATCAACTATACTTATATACCTAGTCAAAGATAAGATATGCCACTTACTTTTATGTAAGTATGAGGATGTAAAAGAGTAATCCTTTTCAGACGCAAAAAGAATCATAAACATTTTGAGTAGATTTATTATGACAAGATAAAATACGGTCTCTTGGAACCCCCACAAACAGATAGCCAGTCACAGCCATTCAATCGAAAAGACATTAGGAGGCAGAGAGTTAAAATAGGTTGATAAAAAAGGGTAGGTGTATTAGGATTCTACACGGTAAATTTAGTGGCGTGAGAAGCAAAAGAAAGCAGAAGGGAAATAGAAGAGAAAAGGGTAGCTGATCATTTAGTTCCGGTATCAGGTGAAAGATGAGAGAATAAGCTAGTTTAAGACCCTTGCCTATAAGTTAGTGGGCCAGAGATTGGTCAACAGCTGAAGAGCAGGTGAGATGGTTGTAGGGTAGCAACTGCCGGTACTTGGTTGCTGGCGATAGAATTACTCTTCACCCTGTCGCCCTCCTCTGAATTTGTAATATCTATTTGTCTTTTTGACAGTGTAGTTCATTGCCCTTTCTCCTTTGTTGGCGGTGAGGTAACCATTGACGCTGACCTTGCCTGGGCTCCCACGAGGTTTGCCTGGGTCTTAGCCTTATGTTTAGCAGCTAAACAACAACGAAGAATATCCAAAGTGTAGTTTGTGTTACTCGAACTCACCATCTTTCATGTTTCGATCTTTTAATTCATTGCAACTTTTCAATTACATTGTGACGTGACTTTGATTTATTATACATATCTAAAACTATCAATGATGTGACTTTGATTTATTATACATATCTCAAACTATGAAGACGGGCAAAATTTTCTTATAGAAGTATGAGAAAATCTTGCCTGTCTTCATAGTTTTCTGACCAAAACTCGCCCAGGCTGTAACAAAACGTTGGCGCCACCACTGGCAATGACTCAGTCTGAAATCTATCACAGAGACCCACGTCCTCATGAATAAGATTTATTTTTAGGCATGATTGAAAATATTGGTTGTCATAAAAGAAAAATGAAAGGTAATTTACAATATTTCATGAGGGGCTGATACATAGAAAATTAAATAGAATATTCATGGAGAAAGACCATTAAATTTGAGATCTGTTATACCAAAGTCCGTTAAATTGAGGATTTACTCGATAAAACCAACGGTTTATATATATATATATATATATATATATATGTATATATATATACATATATATATATACATATATATGTGTGTGTGTGTGCGTGTGTGTATATATATGTGTGTGTGTGTATATATATATATATATATATATATATGTATATGTGTGTGTGTGTGTGTGTGTGTGTGTGTTTGTGTGTGTGTGTGTGTGTGTGTGTGTGTGGGTCAGCTAAAGGAATGGGATAATTGACTTCTCCCCACTGACGCCGGAGGTCAGTTTTCGAGGCAAGTAAGCCCTCCCCTCTTGGCCAAATCACACACCGCCCCCCCTGCCCTATTTTCTGCATTATGGTCTCGTTATTTGATTAAATGATGCTTAGTAGATATTTCTATTTATATTCATGAGACTTTCTCAAGTGCCCTCAGTCTTGGTGTAATGAATGTGAAGTTGGTCCCGTTGATTTAGGAGTCTGAAACTCTGAAATAAATCACGCTCAATAATTAATCATTTGAATCTCTTTCAGATATGAAATTTTAAGTAAATGACAAAACCAAACGTCCAAGGGAGACGACCCTTTCAATTTAATTAAAGTAGATAACTCTAACGGACAGGAAAATTACAACTAATTATTTGAAATGAGCAATTGATAGCATGAAAAGAAAATAACACAACAAACGAATAACAAAACAATATGGATAGCTCATAAATTTAAAATACTTTTAGTATGATGATTACGCAGAGAAAAAAATGGCACAAATACAAGATATTTGATAAAAAAAGGACCACAAAAATATTCAAATGAAATTATTTTTAGATAAAGGATATCAGTTAAGATATCATTTTTTTGCAGTGGTTTGGCTTCTATGAAATATCTTCTTTGAAGAAAATAACAATATTTAGGCAAAAAATTCAATTTCTAATATTTCTCAAAAATGGAAGATTTCCCAATGAAATGAAGGTCATAAATATCAAAAACGTCCAAATCTTAAATGAAAAAAAAAACTCTATCAAATTTATCGAGCACTAATCTGAATTTTCTTGTTTATCGTTCTACGTGTAATTTCCTTTCTTTTTATGTTTTTATAGATTTTTTTCAAATGATCATAATTTCTTTCGTTATTCTTCGGAAGCTAAATTTAGAGTTATTCTCCTTATTATTTCTTGAAAAAAATATCTCCTTTAATTTAAAACACTCAGTTTGGCATTCATCAAATTTTATTGCAAATATTTTCCCATATAAGTGCTTCTTTGCTTTACGCCACTTCAGCTTACGAAAGATTTTTTATAGTAACTCTTTGCTTTCGGTTTCGGGGAAAATCTCTCTCTCTCTTCCTCTCTCTCTAGAGCTATCCATCAATATATATATATGTATATATATATATATCTATATCTATCTATCTATCTATATATATATATATATATATATATATATATATATATATATATATATATATATATATATAAATACATGTGTGTGCGTGTCTGTGTTCTATATGTATACATATATACTTGTGAGGAGATATTTTTCATTGAGATATAGGTAGCATTGAGTTTAAGTATTCTGGCATGTGTGTGTATGTGTTCGAATTTATCACCTTAGAGGAGACTTCAAAAATTTCAAACGGGAGGATCAATGAACATAAAAGTGATCTAACAATGGATGACACTCACAATGTACATGTGATCCATCCCAACCAGGTTGACCACAATTCCAATTCAAAGTATGTAAAAATAGGCCAGAGAGAACGTAACAGAAAAGAACACTAATGAAACCAGAATTGAATTCAGGAAGGTAAACAATACAACAACGTCCCGGAAAATCCACGTGTCTTCAATGTTAGTGACAGTGTATATCAAAACAAAATAATATACCACTGAAAAACAAGAGAAAGATTCCCTTATCGAATCAAGCTATTTCATTGTGATTAGACGTTTTAAGTCTTTAGAGTTTCTCTTGACAAAATCTGTGACGTGATCGTTAAGTCTCATAAGGAAGATTAATTAACCAATGAGATGCATCAGGGGAACAAACAAATAAACAAAGATTTGCGTATAAATATTATATGGTAATATATATATATATATATATATATATATATATATATATATATATATATATATATATATATATATATATATATATGTTTGTGTGTGTGTGTATTTATGCACGAGTTTGCCTCAGGAGGTGATACACGTTTTTGTTTATAACTTTAAATTTTGTTCAGTAATCTTATAATTAAGAGTGAATGTTTCCTCGAAGATAAGAGGCGAAAACCGTCTCTGCGCTTCGTCTTAATTATGCATCGTATCGAGTGTTCAAAGTTTGATCAATGGAGAACCGGCATCAGAGAGAATCGATTATCAAAAATCGATGATTCCACCCACTTATAATTAGGTGACAATATTCGATTTTTCTTGCTCTACGTCAGTGATTCCGAAAGTGGGCACCATCGCCCTCATGGAGGCGATGGGGGGAGGTCTTCGAAGACTCTGAAGGATAGGCACGGTAGTGATCACTGGAAAGGTTAGTGCTGGGTCGGGGATGGAGCGTTGGGGAACAAGCAGCTGCTTACTAATATTGTTGGAAAATTAGTCTCATCACTTCAGGCCCATCCTTCAAATTAATCATTTTAATTTTAATTAATCAAGATCTTTTGAATACTTTTGGGCAATTATATTTTCGATTTAAAACACTTGAGCATTTGTTTTCGTCAAAAAAATTATTATCGAATTTCAATTTTCAATGTATCATTTTTGACCGACTTTACGGGGCGAAGGGGGTGCAGATGAAATATATCCCCTAATAGGGGGTGGTGATCCGAAAAAAGGTTCGGGACACTCTGTTCGAAGTGTTGTTTCGTTGGATAAACTGTCTCATTGATAGTTAAATGTATATGGAGTAACCAAGTAATGTACATACGCACCCACGAATGCATGCGCATGCACGTGCACACGTACACACGTGCACACACATTTACATACACACACACAGACACGTACATGAACGTGTACACACGTAAGCAGGTGCACACATGCATACACTTACATACGCATGTGCACATGATACTGAGTGACGTTGGTGTAATATAAGAATGGGTGCGCATGATAAGTGCCCAACGCACCATTATATAGAATTTGATACTTCTGTTACATTTTGGGCTACAATTTTCGTTTTTTTAGAAGCTTGATCGCTCTGCATCATGATTCATAGAGTGTTCAGGCTTAAAAGAAACTGTGCATTGTAGTGCTGAAAAACGAAAATATCAACGTTTTAAATGTGATGCGTTGGGCACTTATCACGCGCAACTACTTATATGTATAAAAGCACCTAAATATGAGCATATAGATGCAGATGTACACATACACAGGTACCTTTATCTAAATTTGCTAAAAATTTGATGCCATCGCTAAGGAAGGGGAAGTGAGTTTAAGAGTGTGGATTAACGTCTACTCATTTCTTGAAACTAATATACAACGACAGACCAACAACAACAACAACAACAACAACAAAAAAACAACAAAAAAACATTCGCTGTTTTCATTGGAACAAGTAAGCATCGTTAAATTTTAAAATGACTTTAATTGGACAAGGGTTTGCTGATTTTATGTAAACTAGTGCAGTACTCGTCCCAAAGGTGCTAATTAGACTTAATCGTGTGTGGGTAGCATCCTAACATAAATGTCGTATGAGATCGTTTTGAATAAAATACTTGTGTATAACCATTATTGGTTACTACTTTACCCCTTGCTGCTAAAAAATGACAACCATAATTAGGTAATTCTTGCAATTGAATTGTACTTATCAAAAAACATTATACTGCATTAGATTTTCTTGTTTTTCTTGTTTTTTTCCCTGAATATTAAGCTAGATTAATTATTATATATATGAATTATGTATGAAGAAATAGATATATGTGAGCTGAATCGATTAAAAATTGCTTCACGTTGTATATGAATTCATTTGGAATGATCTGCCATCATTACACGGGTAATGTATCACTCACCCTAGACAACGTAAATAGAATAAACATTTAAAAATATTGGGCTGCTGCTCAAACCAAACCTGCCAACGATAGGGTAGCTGCTTTGATGTAGCGAAGCTCCTACCATTGAGCTAAACAGCTGCCGGTCATACAAAATTTATTCCAAGAGCGAAAGTCAAACGAGATAATTTATAGAAACTATGGATACAGCTATCGCAATATTTTTCGACGATGGTAAAGCTGTACTCATACCCAACTCGTTTGGAGAGGCAGAGTGCCTTTACGTTTCAGTTTGATGTCCGACAGGAAGCTGCCATTCTAGGCGGTAACGCTTGGCGAGGCAGAGCATCCTTGTGTCTTTGATGACCGACGTGAAGTTACCGTTTTTGATACTCATTGGACCACATGACAGCGCAGCATATCATAGAAAAAGATTGGTCCAGGGGATATTGGCACCACTACGCGCACGATAGAGATATCTGGTGTTTAACAATGGACGGTAAAGACTGCTGCAGCTCCTGCTACTAATGCTACCAATGATGATTACAATATAGACGCTGAGAGATGCAGAGCATCCTTGTGTTCTTTTTTAATGGCCGACAAAGTGCTAGCTTCATAGAGATGTATTTATTTTTATGAGATCAATCAAGAACCGCTGAACCAAACAACTTGAAACTCAGAACTGTATTGCCTCACAAGCCATCTAATAGATGTGGCTTTTGTCAACTTTGTACAATGCCCGGTTGTTGAGTATTCGCGCTGCACGTAGAGAAATTTCTTCTGTTGTAGGAAGAAAACAACCAAACTCAATTCTATTCTTTTGTAACCTAGCCATCCATCCATCCATCTATCTATCTATCCTATCATTGGATAATAATATTTTTCTCTATCCAAAGTGAAAAGCGACGTATATTTTCGGTGTTATTTGGTAATTTCAGAATAACGGCTCTTTTAGAACATTTTCTGATACATATATTTTCACACGGACAGACAGATACAGAAACAGACACACATACACTCATGTGTGTGTCTAGGACCGTCCTATCGTATGGGGACACTGGCAACTGATTTTAGAGGTCTAGAAATTCAATTTGAAAAAAAACAAAAAAAACCCAACCCTAATCTAAACGTGTCAAGGGCGAGAGGTTGAGGGTCCCCAGGACATTGCTTTGCCCATGTGCCTAAAATATTCTTAGAATGGCCCCTGCGCACGTGTGTATGGGGAGGGGAGGATGTGTGTGTATATGTAAGAGTCTCTGAAAGCTAGAGAGAGAGAGAGAGAGAGAGAGAGAGAGAGAGAGAGAGAGAGAGAGAGAGAGAGAGAGCTTTGAAAGCAGTAAATATCAACAATAACAGAAAAGGTGGTTAATACATTCTTGTTTATTTAAATCTACTCAATTTACCCAAATATATCACATGTTATTAATAAATCAAATGTGACTTCAACATCTTCAACACGTATCGCATTAAAATATTACTTGATTTATCAAATAATACTAATTTTATTACTATAAACTAAATTCAAATATAACTCATTTTAATGAAAATACCATTTAATTACATCATCACCACCACCACCACCACCATCACCACCACCACCACCATCAGTCTTATATCGTCCTTTGTTGGACATAGATCCTCCCCAGTATTCGCCATACCTCTCTATCGTAGACGTCGCAGAGCTAATGCTCACTGAACTTGTCTAGTTCGTCTCTCCATTTTATATTCTGTTGAGATCCAGGTTGTGGGTCCAAATGTCAATCAGTTGTCTGCCATTCTTGCTGCATGCCCAGCCCATTGCCGTTTGAGTTTTCTAATGTATCGATTCATATAAATAGCAATTCTAACATCTGAGTGCAATGAGGAAACATATATATATTTAGCTGAAAAGCATTCAAACTGCCATCACTGGGCAAGGGGCATAACTTACATTTCGGTGTGTCAGCTACTGACAGCAATAGCCTCTGGCACATCTGAAATAAAGTGATACAAAGAGAATGGAGAGTGCAGAGAGAGAGAGAGAGAGAGAGAGAGAGAGAGGGGGACCAGAAAGTGAACCTTCTCTGGCGATAGACATGAAGTGTTGAGAAGTATTGAAAGCATTGAAAGCATTGAAAGCTTTTCATTGGTCAATATTCATGCAAATGTTAGCAGCTCTTAGGTTTCTCAGTTGCAAACTTTCTAAGATAAAAAGACGATGTGTCAAAATAGATACTTTTTAGAAAACTAGCAGATCTTCTGGGGTTGCTTTTGAGAGAAGTGAGAAAAAGAATCATCGCTATTCTGCTGAAATACGGCGGAAAAACATTATGGCCAAGCAAGAGGAAATTGGAAAAATATCGAAGAAAGGAAGTGGAGAAGAAATGAAAGCAACAGAGGGAAAAAAAAACTAAAACAACCCCCCTGAAAAACGCTCTCTTTCTCTCTCTCTCTCTCCCTCGCTCTCTCTCCCTTTCTCACTCTCTCCCTCTCTCTCTCTCTCTCTCTCTCTCTCTCTATATATATATATATATATATATATATATGTATATATATATATATATATATAGAGAGAGAGAGAGATGAACAAACTGAAATAGATATATAGATAGATATGGGCAGATTGAGATATATACGTAAATAGATAGATAGATATAAGCATTTTTAGATGGAGAGAGATGAACATATTGTAATATATATATATATATATATATATATATATATATATATATATATATATATATATATATATATATATATATATATATATAAAGACTTACGTAGATATAGATGTCTATACCGTGCAGTTGGATAGTTTATAACCACACTAAAGAGTTGTAATACAACGAAACAGCTGTCTGTGGATGACACAATTAATTATTAATGATATATATATATATATATATATATATATATATATATATATATATATATATATATATATATATATATATATATA
>OY735207.1:56428198-56498198 GCA_963457665.1 Thysanoteuthis rhombus
CACCATCGGTCTTTCAACATCCGTCGTTGGACATACACCTTTTCCAGGATTCGCCACAATTCTCTATCACGGGCATCGCGAGCCAGTATTTCCTGAATTTGTCGAGTTCATCACTCTATCTTGTGTTCTGTCATCCTCAGTTTCTCATGTGATCTTTAGGGACCCATGTTGTGAGTAGTGATGTCTGTCAGCTGTCTTTCATTTTTGCAATATGGCCTGCCCATTGCCATTTTAGTTTTCTAATAGTTTCTGTGATGAAGTAATGTACTGTAAAGCGATGCTGTTTGAAGTGATGGAGCCGGTTTTTACTATGGTAGCACTCGCCCAGCAAATTTGAAATCTTTTCCGAATTAGCGGAAGAACCAGATAACAGGTAGCCAAATTAGTACATATCTATGTTTTCAGGGTCAATTCATGATTATTTGGTATCATTCCAGTTGGTCATTGAAAATATCTATGGATATAAAAAGTATATTATTGTACTATTCTATTTAGTTAAAAGGTACCCAAAATCTTATTTTAAAAAACACATGGTTCAGTATTTTCTATACAGTATAATTCTTCCATTTTAATAATAATAATAATAATAATAATAATAATAATAATAATAATAATAATAATAATAATGTCGTCGTCGTTCGTATGTATGAAAAGGTTGACTTTTTCTCGTGATTTAGAGATTTTGTATCTTTTTTCCAAGATCTTGCTTAGGGATATGATAGTACAAATAGTAGCAGGAACAGAGAGTCCCCCTTCGAAATTCCCGTTTTTGTAGTATGAAGTGTGCACGATAACATACCAAAATTTACAATAGTCTGATCACCGAAAAGGTATGATTCACAAGATGGCTTCCAAATAATTTAAATTCAAATCATTCGTTCAATATCAAGGTTAGGCAGACGCTTCCCTGTAGTGTCAAGTGTGCTTAATAATTCATCAAAATTTGACCAGAGTTCGACCAATGGAAAGGTATAATTTTCATTATGAAATCCAAGATGACCGCCAGATATTCAAAATGCATATAACTCATTCAACATCTATCCTTTGCGTATTTCCACAACGGATCATGTTAACACGAGTGTGCTTGATATCATATGGTAGTTCCGCCATAGACAAACAACTGGAAAGGTAAAGTTTTCAAAATAGCGTCCAAGATGACAGAAACATAATTTGGCTTTGTGAGCAAAAAAAAAAAAAAAAAAAAAATCCTGTCCACCCACGGGAAAATCTGAACAGAATGTACTTCAACAGTCGGAAAAATGTATTCAAATGTGTACTCAGTGACAACCTACTAATCTACAGCAGTTATGACCATTACACATGTATGGTTTTCAAGATGGCGTTCAAGATGGCCGCTAAATTCTTTGATATGTAATTGAACACACTTTATACTACAAGAAATAGTTTTGGAAACTTGTCTTGGTTGAATATTGGATGACCAATGGGTATTTTACAGATTTGACGGTTACCTTGGACGCCATCATAGACGCCATCTTGGACACCATCTCGGAAAATATAGTTTTTCATTGATTGAGCTGAGATAAGATCTTAGTGAATCATTTAGCGCACCTAATACCACAGGAAGACTGCTGAAAAATCTTTCTACATGAGACAGGGATTTTTTTTCCATAAATGCACCTGACTATGTGATAAGAATGAGAAAATATTCCAAATGATCACGTCATGAATTCTGGTCCGTGAGCAGCTAAAAGAAATTGACAACATGTTTTTTCACATCTGTTGTACATGTACTTCGGTATTTCTGAGAAAGATTGCCTTTAACATGATTGGGCTGCCGAGCACTAAATGTATATTAGCAAAATAATGTCTTTCTAACGGCTTTTTTTTTTTTGTTCTCAACTTGCCTTAAAAGTACTTTATTGGCTTCTGGCGGTCTCAAAAGTATCATTAAATGAATGGTCATTCCCAACACAGTTGGAAACGTCACCTTAAATGTTTTTTCTACGCAATTTGATTGCCAAATTAGATGTGTTTAAACATTAGACCAGACCGCCAGGCAGTTATCTTCGAAGTGACCTCACAGGGTCCTAAGATGTCAAATCTGACTTCCATCCACATCTGAAAATTGATATGATGGTATGCACTAATTATGTTAGAATATCTATCTATGCATACATCTGTCACAATCTAATTAGGCAAGAGGACTAAGAATTTGAGCATTTACTCCTTATTATATCTATGATAAATATGAAAATCCCCCCTTATAAGTTTATTTTTTGAGAATGATTTGCTACGTAAGTCTGTGCTAAATAAGTCATCTACTTTGAGTTCAGCACACTTTACGCTTGCTTGTTTTCGTTTTTTTTATAGCATGAAAATTCGGACCTCCTTATGATTCAACAAAGGGGGAGAGAAGAAAAATATTAATTGATCACCCCTTTTTTTCCCCAAATTCATTGATTGATGACTCCCAACAAAGCATGCTGCCAAAAGTTGTTGGTAACATGACGGTTTCTTTTGAGTAACAAACCAGTTATCAGTTTTGAATATTCAGAAGTGCGCAATATTTAAATCAAATTTTTAAGCCTAAAATTCTTGCATTTTCAAAACGGTTCTAGGAAATTCCGTTAACATGAATTAATTTACATAGGAATTCAATTATTACCGACGGGGATACATGTAGAATGATCTTCCCCCAATTGATTAGATATTTCTTCATTACATTAATTAAAATAACTGGCTCAGTGCTGAGAACCAAGATATCATCATTACTCTTGCATATGTATTTCTGCAATTAAAGTATATAATTTCGTTAATGTAATTGATAACCAATGGAATGTATCTTATTAACTATGATAGCGTGCAAACGAAAATAAAGCTAGAATATCTGTTATTGAACAACCATAGCCATCAGAGATGTTGGTGTTTTTCTCTTTCTTGCATGTTTGTGTGTGTGAGTGTGTGTGTTCATTTATGTATGTTACAGCATTCCTGGCCATACCGTCGTGTTTACATACTTGGAAATAGGCATCAGTACACTACTATACCTCTCCAAAAAGGATGCTTTTTCGACCTTTTAGGTGTCTTATTCTAGTGGCTCTTTCCCCCCAAAAAATAACATCTAGATTCTCCAGAATCCTGATGCTTCCAGATGTTTTTTTATAACTATATTTTAATTGGAAAACGCCAGCAACAACATAATTAAAATTCATTCTCAGCATGGTTAATGGATTTTTTTTTCAAATGTTGATGCAATAGTCATTCAATTATTGGTGTGTCGGATTTATCGTTATTATTGATTACTTTTGTTGATTGTCAATATTCCTGTGGTCTCAAACTACTATAACTTCATATTTCGGCTTACACTTTTGAGGCATGAGTAATAGATAAACGAATAGGTCGAGTGAACGTTGAGTCCCTTTTGTTCCAATTCACGCTTAAGCTCCAACTTCCATTCAAATCTTTGTTAATTCCTCTACCAGACCCATTTTTATCGTTTATTCTATTTACGTTATGTAGGCCAAATGATACAATCACCGTGTAATAACAGGAGATCATTTCAAATACAGTTTCAATATGATATAACGCAGTTTATTATCATTCTATCGGATCATATATCCATTTCTTAGTCGTGTATATATATATATATATATATATATATATATATATATATATATATATATATATATATATATATATATATATAAGCCTTCGTGTATCTATTGCATAAATAGGGAAAAAAGGATGTTCATTTTTATAAATGCATTTATTTATTAGAATCGAATAAATCTTTGCATATTGGTAAACGGAGACTTGTCAGATTAGCTCACGGTAGGGAAATGCTAATTCACAAATCGGTTTGATTTGACGTGATTGGGCAAACGAACAGCGTACAGTTAACTATACCAAATCAGGTGAGGATTGTTCTTGTTTCAGAGAAAAAGCTCCAGCCTCCCACAAGTACTTGTTACGTTGGGGTCAATTCCAGCCCCTGACTTCGCCTGTAGTTCAGCCAAAAATTGGTTTCATAATCGCAAACAACTAAACGGACGTGCAATAAGTGAAAAAAAAAAAAACAACCCCAAAAATAAACCTGAAGTAGATTTAGGGGTGAAAAAAACCCTGTTCTACTCCAACGAAAAATTATGCATATTTTTTCTTACTTATTATTGAAAACGGATTGGTTTCCCTACGTCTTCCTTAGCGTTCCCCGTAAGTGATTTTTTAATCATTGACATAATATCCTGCAGAAAATATAAATAAGCATCGAGGTATTAAAAATTGAATATTGAATACTTACAAGATTTTTTCTCGTGTAGCAAAGATTGCCTCATGAGCACACATACACACTTTCTCGTGCACTGATATCTGCACTGAATATGTTGATATACTATTTATGTCCTATTATTATATCAGATAAAATAGCGCTGAAAGTAAACATGTTACTGCTACAGTAAATAAATTTCCTTTATACTGTAATTAAATGTCAACAAGATAAGCAGTATTTTATATTATATAAAAAAAAAGATATTAACTTTATTTTTTGCTTTGATTTACAAAAAGTATGTGTTAGGGGCCTGTTGTAATGATGAAAACACAGAAGTAATGATGTTACACTAGAAAGAAAGATAATTTTCTTTTTCATATACAAAGGCTCAAATATGCGCAAACGTAAATCTACTTGAGATTGAACGTGATTTGCTCGTACTTATCATTTATTAAGTTTGTATAGTAACTTTAGTTGAGAAACACGTATTGAATTTCTACCTATATGAGCGTTAAGATGTTGAATACGAAAGTTACTAAGTCGACCTAATTCCTTTAATGCAACTTATAATAAATGGTGAAAACACCGTCTTTTGATTGTATCAACAGTCCCCTCAAAGTTTTGTCTTCAGAGTTTTTATTTTCGTATTCTGATTTGAGCTATGCGTAATTTTTTTTTTTGAATTTATAATGTAGTGAAAATTCTCAAGTTTTATTTTTAAATTTCGATTGGAAGAAAGACACCACAATTTCGAATGGGGCATGTTCTGATTAAATATTTACCCTTTTTTTTTCTTTTGTATCATACTTTACCTTACTCTTCAGAAACAGCATTCTATATGGAACAACCAATTATATTGGAGGGTTAGTTTCAAGTGTGTATCTTATAAATCAGGACTTTTTAACCTGGGATGAATTTGCAGCGTAGAGTTGGGGAGGGGTCAGTATCTTGGTTGTAGGGGCTAAATTTCGGGATGAACAAACTGTCAACCACGTATTCTGATAATTAGAAATCTATTTCTGCCATTTCGAATGAGTGAATCGAATCTTGGCCCTTGTTCAAAGGATAACATGGGCTTAGAAATCCTTGTACACCACCAAAAAAAAAATAACCACAAATCTTTCCACTTAAAATTCTCAATTGAACGAACTTTTCGAAGCAGTACTTCTTAACCTGGGGTGAATTTTACCACATGGGGTAAATGCATTGATTGAAAAGGGTTTGTTTGTGGACGGACAAACTAGCAATTGCCCATTCTGAAAATAAAAAATTCTTTTTCATTTAATTCGGAAAATTAGCTTTGAAATCCTTTCATTCTTACGTTTGGAAATTTGTTTTTCCTTAATATTTATTCCAGCTAAAGGTTTTCATGTTTTTCCATTGAATTAGGGCTCTCCACAGACATTTTGAAAAGACTACCCGGAGAATTATTAATGAATTGATTCTTTCTTTGTTCATCGTGCATTTTACTGGGTACTTTCAGGTTTTATCAATTAATCCAAAATTTATCAATAAAGTTTTTCATCGATTGTTTGTTTAGCCGTCGAACGATTATATAGAAGGGGTGAATCAAGGTGAGTGAACTCGTTGAAAGGA
This sequence comes from Thysanoteuthis rhombus, assembly GCA_963457665.1. Taxonomy (NCBI): domain Eukaryota; kingdom Metazoa; phylum Mollusca; class Cephalopoda; order Oegopsida; family Thysanoteuthidae; genus Thysanoteuthis; species Thysanoteuthis major. The sequence continues at coordinate 56,434,023 of OY735207.1, forward strand.
TGAATTTCTCTAAAGAGGTTCAGAACAGCTGTCATAGACTGCCAATCATGTTTGAGCCTCTCTCTGACTTGAACAGAAGTGTTCATTTTTTCCTTAGCGATAAGGTATTAGGGAAGGTGAAAAAGGCAGAGCGTGAAATACTCTTTTAATTGCCTGATTCAGGCTTTCATTTGTTATGACAAAGAAATGGCATAAATGCCGTATCAAAGGAGTGATATACATATCTTATCAAAAGAAGGAAAACCTATACAAAATAAAAAAGAAATTTAAAGGTGTGATAGTTAAAACGAAAAGTTGTCGAAGTTATTCTAAATTTATTAGAATTATTAAACTTCACAAAAATTCATTTAAAAAATATGAACATTAACATGTACGAATATTCTAAAGTTGAGTAAACTTCTTCCTTCTTCATCATGGAAGTTATTCTTTCAACTAGTAATCGAACTGGAATGCAAATTATGCACAAACCCCTGAGATCAGACGTCGATGTTTTTTTCTGAAGAATGAAGCGTTTTATTTAATTTTGTAAAGCATTGAGTGCACAGTATATCAGGAAGAAAATGGGAGTCCAAGACATCATAGAATATACTACAAAACTCCAATGGCAATGGGCTGGTCACGTTGCAAGGTTGGTAGACAACCGATGGACATCACAACTGATAACATGGATCTCCAGAGATCACATGCAAAACCGGAGCCGACAGAATACGAGATGGAGAGATGAACTAGACAAATTCAGAAAATACTGGCCCTGCAACGCCCATGATAGAGAAATAAAAGATTGATGATGATGATAGAATTGAGTACTATAAATCATGATTCCTAATTTTTAAGACAGCTAAACACCATCATCTTAATTTTTTGGTTGCTTTTCATCGTACCTTTATTCAAGCCGTCGACACGCGTCAATGCTGATCAAAATTAAGGAATTGGTTCACGATGAGATTCGAACCCTCATTTCTCTTGCTGAGAGACGCCTTGAAAACGCCCGACTGCTTCAAACCACCAGGGTAACACGAATTGTATACTTTGTCAGAGGATCGAATCTAATACATCATTCCAAATGTTCTGGCGTCATGATTGTTTCTGTCTCAGTACTGATAGTGTAAATAAAGTAATTATCTTCAAATATCTTTATATTTATTCGATGAAAGATTATAAATAATGATGATAATAATAATAATAATAAAAATAATAATAATAATAATAATAATAATAATAATAATAATAATAATGATGATGATGATGATAATAATAATAATAATAATAATCATTTTTTATGATGACTATTTACCATCTTAGTTTTTCTCATTTTTTTCTCTCAAACCATCTTTCTTCTGTTATATCAACTCACAACCGAAAGAAAGCGGCCTGGGTAGAAGTTGCGATAAAAAAAAGAAACTGAAAATGAAGATGCATATAAATAGTAGCCATAAAAAATGTTACTAATGATTCAGGAGGAATTGACATTCTCATTTCATTACAGTGATACTCGTGTCATTCCTCTGTACTTCATCTCTGATTTATCACTCCTTTGTTGTGTCACTCCTTCGTTATGTCACTCCTTCATTACTGACCCGTTATTTACACATCAAAAAACAAGTCCAGTGACAATCCGACTGATATATTCCCGAGGATATCCATCTTCCTTCTGCGGAATTAGCATCATATGATGACAGATATGACAGACATCTGGAGAAGGCATGAGTTTACGACGGCCGAAACGTTCTTACCATAACAAACAATATAGAGATACTGGTCTCAGTAAATCATCATCATCATCATCATCATCATCATCATCATCCTTTTAGCGTCCGCTATTTGACGTAGACTGTCCTTTGAGATCTGCAAGATCTCTCTATTATGGGCGTCAGGGAGCCAGTACCCTCAGAACTTGTTTAGTTCGTCTTGCAGTCTTAGCCAAAGTTTCGAGTATGATCGTTAGGGATCTACGTTGTGAATCGTTATCTCCATCTGTTGTCAGAAATTCTTGCAACATGTCAAGCCCATTGACATTTGGGTTTTCTAAATTGATTCTTCGTCAACTTGGATTCCTGTTTTTTCCTCTAATATACTGTGCTGTCCCATGATCTCTCCATGTGATGTTAAGCATGATTCTCTCATGTGCACATTGGTCCTGAGTTTGAGGGTCAATGAGGGTTATGTTCCATGTTTCAGCTTAATAGGTGACTATCGGAACGGTGCATTTGTTGCACTCCGTCATTTTCATGACATTATTCCTTTGGCTATATTTTTATAGCAATCACAATTGAACTGTCATTTACTCTGAGAAACGCAATTGGATCCAACGTACACCTAACTGAACCCTGTTTTCTATTCCGTGATAAGTTGATTTCCTAAGAGAAACCTTATTACAATGTTTATCTCAACGGAATTTACACTGCAAAACATTTTTATAAAGATAAACACGACGTAAAAGCGTGAGATAATGTCATTTTACAAGACAGCATTGAAAGAGATATCTTAGTGTTTTCAATCATCAATATATGCATTTACGGTAATATCAACGTTGCAAAGTAATTGTCAACTCATTGGACGACAATAAAGTTCCCTCTAAGAGACACATGTTAACCCAACGTGCTGTGCTGCTCGGAAATATTTGAACAAATCAGAAAATCGTCTGGTATTCTTTAGTTTGAGGTGTTGAAACAAATTGTACGCAAGGTGAACAACGTTCTATTGCAATCAACGCAAAAAGACCTTCAGTATTTTTGTATTTGACCGCCTTTTTTTCCGTGTACGGACTGGTATAGTTTAAGACGATCAAACTAACTAGTCTGGCAACGTTTCGAAATGAAAAAAAATGTCTTTATTTTTTTTAATCATCTTGTTGATTGATTCTGAGAGAAATCTTGACAGAATAGAAAAAATACCCAGTTTAGTCCATTCAATGATTTGATCCAATTTTTACACATAACTTTAATAGTGCATGTTCTGTTTTGCAAAGTGCAAAATATCAATTCGTTCAAATGCTTACGAGGAGAACGGTATATCGCAAACAACTAATTGAACCAAGTTCTTTGTTTCGATGTTTCATGAGAAACCTTATTACAACGTTCATCAGAATAAACATGACGTGAAAGCATGAGATAATTCAATTATGCATAACTATTTCTTATTATCTTAGTGTTTTGAATCATCTTTATATGCATTCCCAGTAATATATATATATGTTGCAAAGTAATTATCAAATCATTCTGAGACCAAAGCTGAGGGAAATAAAGCTTTATAGTGGAAATAGGGGGATGGCTTCACTGAGACGAACCTTCGTGCATTTTTCCCCGTAAAAAGCATTTACCAACTTATTGTGCGTATTTAAATGTCCCTGGCTATGAGTAAAATAGAAGGGAAGATAAAGCACTCTAGCCTCGGGAAAGGAACCAGTCTAGGAAAAGGACAACTCTAATATCGAACTTTACGATGATTCGGCGCCTGATTTGACATTTTACCGGCAGCTCCTGTAGCCAAACTGATGCTAGGCGTATCTTCCCCTGGCTTCTCTCTGGATTACATCAGCAAGGCCAAGAGGGTGATTCTGACGACCGGGTAGTCTAGGATCTTTGCCCGGGCATGCAACCTAGGGAGGACGTTCCAATGTCTGTAGAGACCTAACGGAGACCATTCATTCATTCATGCGTTCACATGTACTTGAGCTTAAAATTCACTGAGCGTAAAATCTCAACATCCAGGAACAAGATGACGGTTTATGTGGCTGTCATGGATATCAGGATATCCGGATCTAATTTGCTTTTCTGCTCTGTGATTTCAGCCTACATGTATTGGTATTCAGAAACCAAAGGCAGTGTCCGTTCCAAAAGTGCATGTTCTGAAAGGGCTGGACTTTATGTTGTGCAGAGTCACCCGTCGTAACCATCGTTTAAAAAAAAATGTTCCACGAGTCGTACGAAGTCATGGTTTCGAAATATTTCGGTTACCTCTTTTCAATGTAGTCAATCAAGACATTTTATATCTAAATCAAGATAATGCTACATATCAGGAGTTTAGAGATATATTTTATAGAAATAAGCAAAAGATATATAATTTCTATTCTTTTATTTATCTTTATTAGAATCCTTGGGAACCACTGATTCAAAAAAAAAAAATAACAAATCTTCAAACTTGACATTGCACTGCCTTAACTGCTGACGTATATATTTGACGAACATCAACTTTATACAATTTGTCATAAAAGTTGTCGGATGATCGCTGGAAATGCACACAAAACAGATTTATCCAAATGTTGTGAGATGCCGCTTATTTGGTATTCATTAGACGTTATTCTCCGAGAGCGAACCGAGAAATAGCCAGCTCTCTTTATTGGTCGGAACAAGAGAAATCCAGGCAACGAATCTATAACGTCTGACGAGCAGCAGGTACTCAATCTCCGACAGCAATTGAAATTGTTTCCTTTCAGACGGTGTCCCTGATATCCACTAAGCAAGCAATCTTCCATTGTTGTCCAATGGAAACTCTTCTGATGATTGATAATGAACTCGAAATTTTATCGTGTGTCAGAATTGGCTTTAATGAATGAATATCTCACTGCAAGTGATACTGGAAACTGTTTAGAGGAACTAATTCCTTTGTTCATATCGATCTATCAATCAATCTATCCATCTATCTTTATTATCTTCCTAGTTATCTATTCATATCTATCTAATGGGGGGTAGTTTCTTGTACGTATCTATAGACACACACACATATACACACATATGTATACTTGAAAAATAGTCATATTTATATATATATATATGTATAGAGAGAGAGAGAGAGAGAGAGAGAGAGAAAGAGAGAGAGAGTGAGTGAGTGAGTGAGAGAATGGGGTTGTTTTACGTATTAGTATCATCATACATATTGTGTTTAGAATTGTGCACGAATTGGAAGAAATAAATTGAAAAAATGAAAAAATTACATTTGAAAAGTTTTTATCAAACAATGACAGCGACAACAACTTTATTTCTTTTCTTTCTCGAATCAGAGCCTTCTTTTTGGGAAATTTAAGCCCCAGGGCAAAGATCTGTATCTGCTTCTAATAGATTAATTTGTTGTCGATTATTTATTGCTGTTTCCGTAAACTCCTCAAAGTGCATAGGGTTGCAGCCACCCTGGTGCGGTTTCAGTGTTAAGAAGGATTTTTTTACGGGGAGGTATTTGTTAGCCATACCCAAACCTCTCTGTTTTACGCAAGCTTCAGACCAAGTATGGCAACTTGGAAAAGTAGTATTTACGCACAGAAGCAAAGATTTTTTATTACGTGTGTAAAAATGCGAATGGACCCCGTCGGGGTTGACAATAAAGGTGATGGCATTTTATTTCTGAGACATGAGATAATAGTCAGCTCTGATAATGGTTTAGCTTTTCCTCCCGCGAAAAAGTTCCAGGTTCGATTCCTGGTATGAGCGAAAAGTGTGACAAATTCTTCATCGCGACAAAATTTCCTACGTTAGCAACTATTGAGTACACACTAAATTGTGTGATCAGAACAGAAGAATCCTTTTTCTGTACTTGCATCCAGCCAAGAAGGTGTCATAAAAACGTGTAGGAATAGAGTGCTACTCTGGGCCAGTCCTCGGATTGACAAGGATCATTTAGCTGGCACATGCAATATAAACCGGAACATCATCACCGACCTTCATTGGGAGTTGTAAATTTAGAGACAGAACGCTTCACTTTTCGTTATATTAATCGCAAAGTCATTAAGGGAGGATCGATTGTCGGGGTGCCTTCAAATATCGTGATTAACCGGCGATAAATCCCCTTTGTCAGGATATTCAGCGATGGAACAGGGTAACAAAGGAGTAGCACAACAAAGGAATGAAAAAAGGAGGGATGAATAAGATATCAATTTCGAAAGAGTTGCATGAATATTTCCGTAGTCAAGTGACAATGATAAATGCTTCTAAATCAATTTCACTGCTTTAGTAGTATTTCGGAATAAAATGAAACGACGATCAGCTCTTTCTTTCTGAAACTTCCAGTGCCTATTCGGAACCATGAATAAGTTGCCAATATACAGTTGCTCTCGTGCTGTCAGTTCGAGCAGTAACCTTTGGAACACTGTAACCTTTTTATGATCTGGAGAAAAAATGATTTTCAAAATGCTGAATCTAATGGGTGATTATCAATTTGCAAAGTCCATAAACCTGGCCAAAACACTTATCAGATGTGGGATTTATGTCACTCCTTCGTTGCAATATCCCTTCAATGTGGTACTTATACTGCTCTTTCGTTATGTCACTCTATTATGATTTCAAATCATTCATGTAGAGTTCATTTCATTCCTTTTTCTGCCGCTCTTCTGGTTTAGTATTTATCTTCATGTCACCCCTTTCGGTCCATCACTCCTTTGAAATGGTATTTAGGCCACCACGAATTTATGTTACTCTTTTATGTCGTTATGTCACACCACAGGTGTCGTGATTATTTCATCTATATGTATGTCACTCCTTTGCAACGATGGTTATATAGTTAAACTCTCATGTCACTCCTTTATTATGACACTTTTGATGAAGTTATACAGCCACTCTGTTGTAATGTCACTCTATTGATATGGTATTATCTGTTTTCCTTCGTTATTCACACTTTTATTATGGTAAGCCTATTATGTAGCATTTATTTCACCCATTTTAGGTCACTTTTTCGGTGTTGAATTTATGCCACTCTTTTGTTTTGTCACTCCTTTGTCATGTCACTCTCTTGATTAGGTATCCATGTCACTTAATCGTTGATTCACGTTGTGTTTCATTCTATTTTATTACTATTTCTTTTTTCCATCAACAGAACAATGTAAAATATTAATAGCCTTTTACGTTTGAATTGATAAAATACCCTTATAAGGTGATAGCAATCATCTTCGATTGGAACATAAATAGGAGTGGATATTAACCCTGCAGCAGCCAAGCTTTTTTTCTCATCTGTATCCAGAATCTGGAGAAAGTCCCAAGGCTCCAATTGCTATTCCCTCTTCATCAACATCGTCTTCATTTTCGATACAATTTAGTCCATCTTCGCTTGAAAGAAGAAGAGGCGACGTTTAACAATCTGGTACAGGTGTAAAGGGTAAAAACAATTGGTATACAGGATAAAATCACTTCAAAAAAACCGGACCAACCTTCCACCACTATCCGTTGATATGAAATGCGAATTCTTCGGAACTATTTGGACTCATCAAACGATTGAAAGCTGGACTATACCGAGGAGTTTGTGTACCAGGTCAATGCAAACGGGAAAAACAAAACGTAGATTGCGTGACAACATACATCTCACGTCAATATCTAACCGCGGGATACGAATTAATATCCAATGTTGAAGATCATGTAATCTTGGAGGAGATATGTCATGTGAATTCTCAATCTGCCCTAGGTTGAAATAGCGTCACGTGATGACCGGTCAACCAGTTGAAAGCAAATAGGGGTAAACTATTATTAATACCGATGATACACAAACAACGGTATGTATGGCGATCTTTTCGCGACGAAGACCAATCAACGTGGCAAATTGGTAGAGTGCTTGTACCGGGTTGAAGAGGGTGTCATCTCAATTCATGGCCGAATCACACTAAAGTCTTTGAAAATGGTACTCAGTGCTTTTCTGCCGAGCACAGTTCTTATATCAATAAATTTGATTCTATACAATGAAAAATTGGCTATCAATATCTTTGGTTTCCTTTTTTTATGAGGAAAAAAAAAAGCTAATTATTGATCAAAATCTGAGAGAGTGTCAATGGCAGCAACCATCTTGGGCTTAAGACATCACATATGCTTATGCTATGAATTCAGCCAAACGCTTGGTAGTACATGTTAGTATACCATATTAGCAATGTATTGTCGGTAGTCATTCCTTCCCTGTATTCAAAATCCCACAGACTGACATTCTGTGTCATTTGTTCCTTTACTAAAAAAGTATCATTTCATACCATGATTTTTATTAATATTATTAGATATTTGTATTTACAAGTATAAAAGGTGGACCTAAGCTTTTTGAGTAGAATTCATGTTTGTGTGAAGTATTTTTTTACCATTCCCTTTCTGATATGTGCACTGATTGGTAAAAATAGGAATCCAATATATATATATATATATATATTGGCGGACGTACCACTTTATTTTTGTCGATAATAGTTTGGCTTTGATTTTCAACACCTGCTTAAGAATAAAGTGCTACGTTCGCCAAAAAAGAAAACATACACATATATATATATATATATATATATATATATATATATATATATATGATGATGATGATGAATTCGGGATTCCCCTCAAAAAGACGTTTATGCTTCTGCCCTGTTGGGGCTTCTACGGGCGAGTGGTACGATATGTTTGGATCCCTATTTAGGACGTTATTGGGTGTATGTCTATCTTTCTGATTAGAGAACCATCCTCATATTATTTATGTATCTTTTTTCTCTTCCCCTTGTTTAGTTGTGGGTCACTGCTTGTTTTATTTCCCATACAGAAGTGGATGTATAGTTGTTATACATTATCTAAGATGTACACACACTTTCTTTATCAGTTTGTTGTTAATCCATCAGTCTTTGTGGTATGTATCCTCACAGGAAGTATTCTTTTCTTAATATCACCTGCCTCTTGTGTGAAGTTTCCCATTTACATCACCAAGGTTGTTTATGTTTAATTCTCTTTATATTCTAGCTAGGTTTGCTTGTATATGTCTAAGATAAATATAAAAAAAATTATTTACATTGTTCTTAAAGTCGCAGGGGTATAACGCAAATATTGTTGATAGTAATATTGTTACTACTAATATAATTAGTCGTCAGAAGAAAAAGATAGCTATTGTGGTTGATTTGTGTATACAATATACAATATAATCTTAGCAATCTACCTCTAAAACCAATCATAGGGGAATGTTCATCCAACTAATCGAAAAGCACTTTCCCCAAACTAACACATTGTTTCTTAATCCACATACCTGCATGTAGTTCTAGAATTTTCTTCGTGTTGGGAGGTGTATTTTCCTATCTTTTCAAATGAATCTTGCGTCCGTATCGAAATTGTGGCCGTGGGTGTAGAAGTTTAAATACAGTGGGAGTAGGCTGGGATGATTAGGTGATTGATTTCTGTTCCTATAGTTATTGAGTCTAATGTTGAATTGACACTCGGAGTTGACTATATATATATGTATGTATAAATGCTACGATTTTATACCCTTGCTGTTGTTCACATGGGGGGGAGCTTCTTCGAGAATTTATTTTAAAAACATTAGCTTTTACTGGGACTCAAGCATTTACTTCCTTCGTCGTTGGAAACATTAAAGCTTACTGCACATACAAACACAGACGAACACAAAGAGAATAAACTGTGGTCATAGTGTACGATGGGATGCATCATATATATATATATATATATGTATATATATATATATATATATATATATATATATATATATATATATATATATATATATATGCACGTTTGATAAACATATATCAAATCACTGTAGCCTCATGAATGGCCCACCTGACCAACGAACCAAGTAGGTTACATACTTTTTTTACACCTATATGTGTGTGAGTGTTTCCCCTTAAAAATTGAATTCGTGAAAGAAATTTGTCATAGCAAACAGTATATGTGTATATATATATATATATATATATATATATATATATATATATATATATATATATATATATATATATATATATATATATATAAATAAAAACAGAATCTTAAAATGTCTCCGGGTATTGTCATTAAATAAATATACAAATATATACATATACATATATAAAATAGATAGATTGATAGATAGATATAGATGTATAGAGATATGAAAAGTAATTGGCTTTTACGTAAGAGATTTGTCATCTGAGGATTCTCTTGTGTCAAGAGGAAACAGACAGATTCGATCAATCAGTTTTGATAAACGGAAAGAAATTACATAATCTAATCTCCTGTCTTCGTTCGTCTCCCTCTGTTCTTTGTTTGTCCTCTGAGCAAACTTGGGGATTGTGCCTTCTTGTCTTATCAGAGGGAAACAGCAATCCGTTTTTCTCATACAAGTAATGACCAGGCCATGGACAGACAAGCTGCATACCATCCAATTAACCAGAAAATTCCTTACACAGATATCGACGTCCACATGCAGCTACGTTGAAACAGGGTTGATAGATAGTTGGATACTTTTTTTTGGCTGGAACACGCCAAAACTGGCCGAATGATAAGATAATTCAATACATTGCAGGAATAAAAATTTGATAGCTTGTCCCACATGAAATGGCAGTTTATAAAAGGAAAAACACGCTTGGTGAAACTCTTAAATTGTTTTGGAAATCAGTAAATTTTGAGCAAGAACTCGAACAGTTGTTACTATATCAGTATCCCTTAAATTCTCATCATCAATAAATGATTGATGGTCCCCTTGACAGTCATTATCCAAGCTCATAACTCCAGAACAAAATTTATCGAACCAAAGTTACAGTTTTTTTTCTGGGCAAGTTCTCATTCCAGATACAAAATTACTATCCCCCAGAGCTTGAACAGCATTTTATCAACTTTGGATCAATAGTCCGATATCCAAGTCTCCAAGAGTGAGGGATTATCTTATTAAAACTGACATGATGAATCATAATTTCGAAATTGGAAAGGAAGAAGGCTAATGCCATGTAATCAGTCGTATATGTATAACTACGTTTTCTGCTTCAGAATTTGTCGAAATTACAAATCATAAAGACAAATGCAAAATAACAAAAAACAAACCAAACAGCCAATTCATGTGGCACAACTTAATATTGAAAATACCAGAAAGAAAGTTAACTTATTTTAATCAATCCTACATTTCTAAGTAGTAAAGTATTGGTCCCTAAACCTTTTTGGGCTATTGACCCCCTTCCTGCAATCGCTAGGCCTTCATTGACTCAAGGCATGTACAAATAATAATAATAATAATAATAATAATAATAATAATAATAATAATAATGGAACCCTTTTTGTTGTTATCTCAACGTTCAGGTTGATTCAGTCAAAACTGATTGTTCTCTCGGGATGAACTATCGAAATTCAATGGTTGTAAACATGTTATAACGTAGTCAATGGCGGGAACATTTTCAGGAGTAGGTGTTCAATTTTCAGGACTCTAGCTCCAGTAGTGTAGCCTGTATGCGTGATGCATTCATAAATACTTACTATTCAAATACATACATACATAGTTACCCAGCCTGACCTATTGGAGGAGTCCATGTTGTCGGTTCTGATGACAGTTTTGGTTGATGGTTTCTAGTAAATATGGCCAATCCAAAAGGTTCATAGCCAAGTGTTTTCAAAATGATATATTTGTTAGTTTTAGTTATCAAATGACCGAAATGACAACCTTGGAATTCTCTGTGAATTCATTCATTTCATCTAATGCCAATCAGTAATCGCAACCGACAATGCGTGGGCCTCTATCGTTCTCCAGTGGATGATAAGCTCGTGTGTAGTGCAGGTGGCACAATGCTTAACGGAACAGAAAAATGGAATTGGTGAGCCGTGTTCTGTTTACATGTTTTGGTACCGAGGAATGAAATCGGGAATTCCTTTCCCAAGCATCAAACATGTAAACAGCGAAACATTTCTGTGAACTACTGCAAATATTTTCTCTGAAAATGCATCGAAACATGCTCGTTGGAATAATGGAATGTAACTTCTTTCTTTTGAGTTTTTCTCTCAACCTTCCAATCGTCATTTTCATCAACATTCCGTTGGATCACTTCACGTCGACAATGCACACACACACACACACGCACACACACACATACACACATACGCACATACACACAAATACGCACATACACACACACACACATATATATATATATATGTATATATGTGTGTTCATTATCTATGGTAATACATTAGTGGTAATTCTACTATTAACGAATAACCACTTGAGTGAATTTGCCAATCACAGAGAATCCTTCTGTTTGAGGGCTACTGAATTTAATGTGTATATGGTTTAATGACCAACTGAAAGGTTCGATCAGTGTGACTGATATAAGAATGATTGCTCGTTAACCTCAACGATATTTCTCAATGAACTCAAATAACATACATAAGGGATATTTAATCTATCTATCTATCTATCAATAAGGGTGTGGCAGATTTTTGAGAGAACACAGGGGATTTTATCACTCCGTGAGTAAACCGTTCTCCCTTCTTGATTAATAATTCTTAATGTTTATCAATCTGGAGTCAAAATTTTGAGATATCGTGGCATCAGGTTCAACGTTTATAACCTGAAGCTAAACCTTAAAGAAAATAACTGTAAAATTGGCTTCCAATCAGAAACATGAAAGCATACGCCTAGTTCATAACGGGTTCGGTGAATTGAATTAAGATTACATCACAGGAAAAGATCAATAGTTCTTCGAGAAATTTCTCATCACTTGTGCTAGTGATATTTCTGATTACACGATGAAAGGGTTATCGTCACCATTTCGCGATAGCAGCAGGAGCCCTGTTCTCCGGAGATGAAGATGCTTATCAAATAATGGTAGTCAAAGTAAATGAGATGAAGAAAACGTTTCTTACAAAGCTTGATGTTGAGCCCGCTGGTGCCAAATTGAGGTAATTACTGTCTACATAATGAATATTTCATCTATCTATCTATCTATCTATCTATCTATCTATCTATCATCCATAGTGTCCTTTTCGAAGTCTCTTTACTATTACTATGTAAACACACACATGAAATAATTTGCAGATCACCGAAGATCCCTAATTTGAGGAGTGATGCATCTCATGTGTGAATGTTTCAATGCTAAACGGTATGTTTCACCAGTCTAAACGATTGAAGTATTATTAATAGTTCATTTTAAATGTTTCCCCAAAGATATAGCTCGTATAATAATATTTACATATCACACACACACACACACACACACACACACACACACACACACACACACATATATGTAAGTATGCAAATACAATATCCAATAATATCTTTGACAATACGGAGAACAGTAGTATTCAAATCAAGTTCATTATACTTATTATGGAATGCCTTGCCATCCAACTTTACCTTTATTTTGAAAAACGAACTTACTAAATATCTCATCATTTAAAATAAACACTTTGACAAAGCCGGAAGGGAAAACATGTAAGTATGATAAACTTAATATTACTATTTTTCGTATCGCTCACCAATATATATATATATATATATATATATATATATATATATATTGTCATTACTTTTTGAAGGTTGAGTTATCTATGGATGAAGAGGGCTCGACGTCAGAAGTAAAGCATATGTAAATATACTTACCTAGAAAATTCAGTGCTTTACAATAACTTGAGTTCCATGCCTGCGCAATCGTCACACTAACTGATGACATCATTGGTATGAAACTCAAAGTTACCGTGAAGTACTGATTTTTCTGTGTACGCCGATATATATATATATATATATATATATATATATATATATATATATAGCATAGTAGCCGTAAAATGGGATTATTATATGTTGCTTGAATCAGCGTATCTGTGTACTCTGCCACGGATAAAAGTGTTGATAAAAATATAATGTTTGAGTGTTACATATCTAATTACAGCCAGGAAGCAAAAACAAACCGAGAAAGTTCCTCCGTTCTACACACACATCATTACGTATTAAAGACGAGATTAAGTCATTTGTTTTATTTATTTGGATACAAATACAATGTTCAAATAATGGTCGAAACACACAAAAAAAGATGCTTAAAATAGCTAGAAAAACAACTCAAACTGATGGCTTTAATTTAGCAATTTCCACACATCCAGAACCAGAAACGTGTTAAGTGTGAAAGGTACTGAATTGGCAACATTGTTCACTGGCTGTGATATATATATATATAGATTTTTTTTCTTGATTGATCATAAAACAATCATGGACCAATTTAAGACAACAACAGAGTTTCTGCTTCAATGTCCCCGAAGAAGATGCTTACATACTTCAGGCAGTTCGTCGACATGCACGATAACATCCTCTATTCCACTTCTTTGTGTCATATTTTGGTTTTCATTTGTTGATTTTGGGGTTTATTTTTGAATGGAAAATGCATCTTAATGGTGTGAACAGAAACACACAGGAAGAAAAAAAGAATATATTCGAGTCGCTTGGAGACCATTTTGGAATTGGATTTCGTCTCTATGACACAAAGCAAATTAGATATACTGTATGCAATTTGAGATTACCCAAAGACACTCAGGCATACAGACACGTATCAAGAGCTTCGTCATATATATATATAGATATAGATATAGATATAGATGTATATATGTGTGTGTGTGTGTTTGTGTATGTGTGTGTGTGTGTTCTGCCTTCTGGAGTTTCTTTATCACGGCTTTTAAGAGTCGAATAGTTTAAAAGCAATAATTTGAGATTACCTGAGGACATACAGGCAGATAAAAATGCATCCAGAGCCTCTTCAATCACACACATACACGCATACACATGCACACACACACACACACACACAAATACACTAGCACGCACACACACACACACACATATATACACACGCACAAACACACACATGTATATATATATATATATATGTACATATATATACATATATATATATATATATATATATATATATATATATATATATATATATATATTTAAATATAAATATAAATAGTGTTCGGATGTTTCTTTATAGTGACTCTCACGAGTCTAATAGTTGAGAACTTCAATAACGCCATAAAACAGCATCAAAAAGCAAGAAAACAACTTGAAAAAATATGAAAAAACAAACAAACTATAACATTCGCCTGAAGATTGCTCTTCAGCTGTGAAACAATTTGTTGTGTTGAAGTTTGTATAACCACATAAATTAAAACAAACCCGAATATCTTTCTATATATGTAAATATATCTTTGTCTATCCCTCTCTTTATGTGAAAAATAGAGTGTATGGAGACTTTGTTTATTGAATAATTATTCCATAAATTGATTAATTGGTGCGCGATCCATGCTTCGTGAAGTGTTCTTATCTTTGGTAGCGTGTGGTGTGCGTGTTCCTAACAGTGGTTAAAAAGTTCTCGTAAAAAAAAAATTAACATCAAATGTATAGCCTTAGAAGCAAATTGAGAATCAAAGAGGATTCCTTATTGGTCATCGTAATGTGTGAGACTTTGTCCGTGTTGGTCTGTAGTAAAATATGATAGCAGTTGTAGTAGGTCTTGTGGAGGACATAAGATGTCAGGGTTGTAGGCTACTGGTTTAGTATTATATTGTACTGGTAGGTCCGGGATACTACATATGGTGGGATAATCCAGTATCACGAGGCAGGATCGAAAACTCAGCTTCAGACCAAGAAGCTTGTATCCTTTCTTTACTCCACGGAACAGGACAGTCAGTGAGGTTGAATTCAAGCGATATATTTATTTATAGTATATATTCCTCATCAACCAGAGAGTTCCATTTCATGTTGGAAGAACGTGTGTGAGTGTGAAAAAATTTCTGCCAAAATTTGTCATTTCCCAATATCTGTAGAGGTAATGTATGTAATTTTTCAAAAACAATTTTCTTGTTTCACACAAAATTTGATATTATGGTATTATGTGTGATTTTTTTTGTTCAGATCACAAGTTGTTCCCTACATCACTGTTTTGAGGATTCAAAAACAAAGTACCTGTATTAACATGGCTCCTCAGCATTGTTTATCTCCCAACCCCTTCAGCTATGATTCTTAGAGTCGTGTCATACTACATGTAGTTTGTTATATATATATATATATATATATATATATATATATATATATATATATATATATATATATATATATATATATATATATGATTTTCCATCTACGTTCACCAATGTTTATTGTGAAAACAGTGATCAGATTTCGACGCCATGGAGGTAGACAGTGGATATTTAAGATGCCTAAAGTATTTGATGTGCAAATGAGATCATTCTTGTGTGGATTTATTGAGGTAAGCCTCGGGGGAATTCCCATTTTTAATGTATGTTGTTCAACATGGCATAATACAAGCTATTTCCTTTTTGTACAACCATTAGATCTTTGAAATATTGTCCAGTCACTCGAGCTGATATTCCATTTGTCCTCAGGACCAGAAAATTGCTTCTTTCTTTTTATCAATAGTTCTGGAAGTTATTACTCAAATACAGATGCTAGCAAATAACTTTATTGTTTTGTAAATATCCCTTGCTTCACTAAAGCTCGCCTTACGCAACTTCACTTTTACGAAAGACCTGAAGTTGCCATAACTTTGAGGCCTCATCTCAATGCATAGAATGCAGCTGATGGCAAGGTATGTACACAGGTATGAGAAAAGCTTAAGAGAGATTTAAAGTAGTTTTGCTTAGCATAAAACTGGTAGACACAAAAAACATTTTCCTATTGGGTCTGGGGAGGCTTCCATATTTTCCCCATTAAATCTGATGATAAAAACTTGTCCAGTTTACGTTATTTCGGCTTAAAAAAGTTTTTATGGGGCCCCTTTACTTTTGGATTGTTGGGAGAACCTGAGAAGAAATTTAGGTGAGAAAAAAAAAAGGGAAATTGTCGATCACGAAACATTCCAATTGGATAGGCAGAAGTAGTCATTCTAATTTCTTTTATCCGTTGCAAATAATAAGAGACATAGAAAAGAACCAGATAGATCTGAATTGCATACAAATATATGCAATGCCGGTCTGGGGGATATCAAGCCACTCAATACTAATGGAAGATTATTCTACCCGGTGTAATAGAGCATTAGTCCTCTTCAAAGTATTTCCCCTTCGGACCTTATACACCAATCCAAGCATCCCTTTTTCTTTTCAAAACATTTTGGTTTTCTTTCGGGGACACTGTTTACGGCCTTATTCGCGGTCAGTTATTATCCTTTTGAATGACATTTCTAGTATCTTTCGCCGAAACAATAAACAAAACAAAACCATTGTTTCTTCAGTAATGGTTATTTTGTGTTAGTGTACAAATGTGATTAAGATAAACGAACAAAGAGATATCTTATATTTCATTTTGCACTATTGATGTATCAAAAATATTTCTGCTGAATATTCATTAGAGCAAAGAGTCTAGTTTCAGTAATGAAAATAATTTCGGAAACTAAACTGTAATAGTTGTAAATGGGGATAAATTTTTCTTTTGAATGATCCTATTTTAGATAGGAAACAAAACAAAAAGAAGTGTAAATGAGAGAAAAATCCTCTAAAATCAACCGAAGAAAAGCAGAAGTCATTTACATGAAAACAAAACAAAACGTGCTTATTAGATGAGCAACGATCTCCACCCTCATTGCGTCTGTTTTGGACCAATGGCAGTAGATTACGACACGTCATTCCATTTTTCTGTTTTTTTTAACCCCACCCCATTCAAATTCAATGCTGAAATCGAAATTTCTGATATTTTAACATCTGACTTATCACGATGATAAAGTCAACTCTCTTGGAGTTTGTAGACATCGATGTAGGAATTTTCGAAATGGACTGGTTTCGCTGGAATTTCAGCATCAACTAAATAGTGTTTTATTTCCGACCTGATGCTTCGGTAGTTCTTCCCCTTGATGTATAATGACATTTTTTTTTCGTTTTTTAATCAGCAAATGCTATTCAGATTATTGGAATTGTATCAATAGATCAAACAATGACAGAGTTGGCAAAACTATGACTGGCAGAAAAAAAAGACGTCATGATGAAAGTAAAGGTTCTGCGACGCCTTTGATAGAGGTATGGCAAAAGTTTATGCCCTACGAGTGACGCTAAAAGGGGATGTTTTGCCGTAAAAAACAGAAAAAAAAACTTGCAAAAGACGTGGAGAATGTCTTGCTTGGTCAGTGTGAATGCGACAGTCACACGGTATACAAGCTCACGGAATGGTGTATTACTACAGACTGACTAACCATACGAGTGTATGTGTTTACGCATATGCAGTAACCTCCACTTCGATCATAAAGGGGCAGGGTATTTTCTGGACGGAACTTGTCATTCTATTTGGAAAAATATTTTTTCACTGACGGACGGACGATAGATAGGCAGACCTAGAGACGTACGAACAAACACAAGTGAATAATATCTCTCCTAACTTCGTTAGCTGAGGTAAACAAAACTAAACAAACCAATTATTTTAAATATTTCAAGAGAGTTTTCCAATATGTAAATACACGACTTGGGTATTAAAGACTGTTACTCAAAACTGTTAACATATGTTTTCCTGTTTTTAAGTGATGCTGACTGGCTTTCTGGCTGGTTGGCTGGCTCACTCTGTGTGTAGGCATATATGTGTTATACGAACAGACACATCAATAGGGCTAAAGGCTTCGTTGTTGAATGAGGGTTAGTGAGCAAGTGTAGGTAGTCATCACGACTTTATAGGGATGTCAGACCGCACTGGGTGTTCCACACTTGCCTCCCTGGACTGAGCAAATACCGAGGACAAAAAGCCGTACAAAAGAAGTTAGCGACCTATTCTATCAGACCATTACTATGCAGTGATTTTGAGCTCCACTCAACGACTCACATGTCGAGTCTTGTGTCATTTTAGCTAAGCTTAGTAAATACCTCTCTGTTTCTGGATTTGCTATCTAAATGTACTTTCTTAAATAAAAGAAGTCTGTCCTGAAAATACCCGGCCATTTTTGATACACCGTAAGCCTGTTGTGTGGCTCTCATTGTATTGGCAGCAAATCAACAGTCACGTTATTGCGCGTTTGTGAACAAAAGTTATTCCATGGGGTACTCGGTCTGCAGTGAGACGCCATTCATCATTGTATGACCCTTGCATCCACATGTCTGAGTGAGTAATTCCTCTCGTTTTGTGCAGGAATTTCTTGTAACAGTGTATCAACGAGGTCTGTCAGCCGATCCCGCAGTACAGATTTAGCTGTCTGCAACTTCTGGATTTTCCTTTCAGATAGTGGACGAGATTAAGATGAAAGCGTTGTGGCGATTGAAGCCCACGCTGAAATATAATTTAGCAGACTCTTTGAAAAACTGGAAGGGCCATTCAGATAAGCGTGTGAGGCCTCTAGACTAAGGCCCCATTGCTTCAGGTTGGTATACTTGCAGACTTCGCTGACATACTCAACGGAAATAAACATTTACGGAAGAAAACGTCAAAATCATATTTTTTTTTTTTTTTACTTATAATTTCTGGTAAATATTTGGTTTTGCTCATAGCAAAGATACGTCCATGGCAGATAAATTCTGTTTGACTTTTTTAAGAGAGAAAAGCGCCGGAAACTTCAAAAATTAAAAAATAGAGTAAAATTCGGCTATTCTTAGCTGGGCTTGCTAACTTCCGTTTTATGGCTATGAAGAAAAAACAAAAAAAAACGAAAAAAGATATCAACATCAAAATTTCTAATAGGATTTTATTACTTCTATTAAGTCGATTTAAAAAAAAAATCTCATGCTATTCTATCTCTCATTGTTCATCCATGGGCTGGATAGAGGGCAATGTATCACCAAGTTGAAAAAGTGCAAAGAAATTGTGGCTCGTTCTCTTGTCGGAGCCTTTGTTGCGTAATGAGCTACCGAGGGAAATGATGCAGCAGTTGGAAAGTAGGATAGGTGGTTCGCTTGTTTCTTGGTAAAGACGAAAGGTAGAAAAAACGAAAGAGAAGAAAATCTCATAGTTACAATTTAGTGTCTTGATTATTTCTCCTTTTGTCAACTTTGGGCTTCTACGGCTTATGAATGATGTCAGAAAATGCAGCACGGTAGATACAAAGTACAAGGCGAAGAAAACTGAGGGGATGGGAAAAGTAGGCTGGGGTGCGAGAGAAGGTGAGAGACCTTCCCTCTCCGGGTGAAAATAACTACTGCTGACTCGTTTCTCGGCATACTCTGTTGGCCAGGGGCTGTGAACGGCCTTTTGATGGGAGAGGCCTCTTAATTAGGATGTAGATAACATATGTTGCGTGCCCAAGAAAGAGCCCAATCTTAATTAAGCGATAAAAATAAACAAGTGTTGTTTCTAGCGAAAAACACCATTTCAGAACAATCGTTTCCGTCCAAGAGGATTCGTAGGTCAGCAAAAACGCTTATCATTTTCTGAAGTACCTGTCTTCATTGATATATCTTGGAAACCACGCATATTATTGTCTGGCGACAAACAACACTTGAGTTTCATCATTCCATAAAAGCCTGCCATAATTGATCACCCTAAAACCACGGCGTGCACAGCTGCATTTCCCATTACTTTCAGCATTCTATGAAATTGGAGGAGACGAGGAAAAGAGAGCCATTCGTATTATCATTGAAGCAACAGAGGGGTCTTCAAAAAGGTTGTAGCTCAAAAGAAAGGAGTCATGGGGTCCAAGTAGCTAGCCAACTGGATACACATTGTGCTCTGAACAACCCCGATTGGGTCACCTGGGGGAAAGATGTATGGGGTTAGAAGTCCAAAATCTTCCTAAAATCCCTGGAACATAACTGAAGATGAGCCCTGACTGGGGCATCATCGGATGTCAATTTTTTCACTTCGATGATTGAAATGTATGTCATTTCAACGAACCAAAGGTAAATTTGAAGGAAAAAAAAAAAACATTAAAAATACAGCCTTGATGATTTTTCAAATATATTTTGGGTTATTTCTTAAAATTAATTTACATTCTTTTACTGATGGCTAATCTGTAATAAAGTCTCGCCAATCATGTAATTTCGATTCTATTTTTATTGTTTTTCAACGCTTGAACCCTAAATTGCAGACCGCTCCAGACAACTTCAACACGATAATGAAACTAAACAAAAATACGTATGTTATTGCGTTAATAAACTGATCCTCAGAAACAACTGATGATGATAGGAAGATCTCGAATTTTCGAAATTCATATTTTTTTCTTACATAATTTCGATCTTGTCGTTCGACAATTTGTCCGCAAACTAGAAAAACTTGTATGAAAATTGAATAGACAAAGTATTCCCGTTGTTTTTAACGATATATATTTGAATGGAAAATTGGTGCCTTTTTCTAAAACTCTTAATCATATAGAGATTTCTAAGGCAACGATTATGAACGTCCGCTACCATTTTCCAAGAAATGGGCAGAAAGAACATATATTCCTTTGAGGATATATTCGGGGGAGCGATTGGGGGTACATTACGTTATATCCGAATGTTGGTGAGGGACTACTAAGAACCAGAAGAGTTATTCATCCTAAGCAGTCACTGTTCATTGTGAATTCTTCATCTACTAAAATCTCCTTTCGAATCTTGCCCTCAGCGAGAAAACCTTATCCGGTATGGAGGGGTGGGGATGCAAATGGCCAACTTGTCCCCCATTCCAGCTAACACCAATGGCGACGACATCCAACCAAAATCATGACCAGAATCGTTGGAAACTGAGCTGCAGATCGTATCCTGGGCAACTAGCTCTTAATTTCCCATTTTCGTTCATTTTGACGTCGACATTTAACAAGACTCAGCGAATGGAGTGAATTAAAACGAGATTTCTGTTTAATCAATTGCCACATTTCGTCTAGATGGAGCGTCTCAATGACTGCTATTAAGGGATACAAGGCAGTTACTATCCCCACTGGTCCTCAATTGGCGTCCCATTTTTCTAAGTTACATTCGGATTAAATAAATAACAGGACATTTAATAGCCAATGAGATCGATAGAGATTTTCGTTTAATTAGACACCGTCAAACAAAACTGTCACAAAAAACTGTCAACACGGGTTTCTTTAATTTTTGCGTTGATCGGCTTACCTGGCTGTGTATCACACGTACAGACCTCACAAATGGAGCTACAAGGCCGAAACCTATAGCATTTACTCCTTGTTATGTCGACCAAAACGTTTTTTGACTCCCCCCCTGCCAACTTCAAAAAATAGGGGTGGGGGGTCAATATAAGTTTATTTAAAATTGACCTCTTACATTATGCTATGTTTGTGTCATGAAAATTCTGACTCATCTCAGTGATCCCAGTCCAACAGAAAGAAAGAGCAGTGACTTATTCATCGATCAACCCCAGCAAGGCATGCTGCCAAAAGAACTTGGTCATGTAAGTGACTAGCCAGACCTTTATTTTAGTTTTCCTTCCCAATCAAATCAGAAATAAAGATATTGATTCAATTGGTTTTGGTTGACACTTCGGATACAAATAAATTCCAATTCAACACAGGTGGCTGACAATAAAACCTAAAAAGATCTTTTGTTAGAAAGTCGTTCGTAATTGCTTATAACACGGTGGAACTTTTTTCTAAAACTTTTTCTTCATTCCTAGATAATTAGTGTTATTTTCTAATTGATTATGTCTAGAAAATATAGAAACCGTCGATTATTTCCTTTAAACTTTGCTTTTGTTGCAAGGATAGTGATAATTTTGAATCTACTTATTCCAAATTAGACAACGGGCGAATTTGCACATTTTTAATCACATGAAGCAAGGAAAGTAATTACATATGAATATCGCTATCATGGTCAAAAAATTGGTTGGAAAGGAATAATAGTCGGTTTTTTTCTCTTCATACGTTTTACTCATCAGCAATCAGAAAATAACAACTATCCAAGAGCAAAGAAAGAAAAAGCGTTGGATGGTGTAACAAGCTTACCATTTCCAAAAGACATTTCAAAACATTACTGATGAGGACTAATAGACATTTATACAATACTAGTAAAATACCTGTTGCTTCACTAACGGTTTACCTAAACGTGGGAGTCTAAAGCACTGTGAGTATCTGATGAATCGGAGGAGTTACCTGAAGCAAACATCCCCGACACTTGACCAAATATCCCGCTTGCAAGCATTCGAATGTGAGCTAAATCCCCTCGAATTTCACTTTCCCGTATTTTTTCGCTTCAGGACGGACAAGTACAGCTGTTCACCTTTAGCGAATATCTTTATGGCTTATCTTTATTACCCCACCCTTTTGCGTTCCCCTACCATGATTATCTTACCCCTCTCCCTGTTCTCTTTGTGTTGCAAATCCGTTTGCAGACCTGTTGTTTATTACAGTATAGCTATCATACAATATTTACTAAATATTTACTTATATATCTACTTCAAGTTTACAATATCTACTAAATATTTAATTGCAATATTTATTTCATTTAGTCTATGTTTGCATCAATCGCTAAAAGGATTTGTCTGTTTTGAAAATCAGCATTTGAAACCCTGGAAGGTCGCAAACAACAATCTCTGGCACTTGTAGTGTATATTCAACAACTTAAGCCCCATAGTCTATCTTGATCCTGACTCACACAATTTGAACCACTTTTGTTTAAACCCATGCTACGTAAAAATAATATAATGTAGCTTTTCCCTACATTAAGGGTTGGTTCAATCCTTCACCAAAGATCAATGTGTTGTTAACAGGTCAATTCAACAGCAGCAGCAGTGAGTTTGAGCATTGAAAGAGAACAAATGAATCACAATATATATGTTGATCCACGATTCAAAACATTTGATTTGAACCCATTGTCATCGATTGGATGTGAGACTTACCAAGCAGGGTCGCTGTTCTTTTAGACAGTTGGACTTGCACCAGGGGCACACCGATGGAAAATAGCGCCTATGGTAAAAACTGTGATTACGCCTTTTGTCCAAACGTATGTCATAGTGACACCCATTCTTTTTAGATAACTTTGAAATAAAGGCCAAAAAAATCGTCATGATTGAAACAGCAATTCTTAGCATATTATGCTATCAGCTTTTCCCAGCAACTTGTTGAACGATGGGAGAACTCATAGATAACCTCAATGGATCCAATAACGTGACCATAAAAAGTGTAAAGAAGAGCCACGATGGTGATCCTCAGCATCAAACATTCGTCAAATTCAGAAAGGGCGAAAATGCGAGATCTACAGACCCGTGCTGATCAATTGGAAATCTACATGATAACCTCAGATCAACATGCCATCGATCAAGTCTGCAAGTGAAGGATCTATCCATATAAAATCATGCTACAGCCATCCCCAAGAGCAGTGCAACCTGAGGTCACCGCAAGAAACTACAAATTCTAACAGTCATCCTGGTTAGGAAACACATCACAGACGAATCTGCTCAAACGAGAAACAAGCTTTCAGATTCCACGATCTCTCTTTCTAACATAAGCATATTCAAATCTTAGAAGATCTTAGTCAATTATTGAAATGAAAAACAAACCACGGGAGAACGTCATGGACAAAACATCATCATCATCATCATCATCATCATCAATCCGTTAGCGTTCATCATTGTACATAGACATCCCCAAGATTCACCAGACCTCTTTATCATGGTCATCGTGGAGCCAATCCTTTCTGAACTAGTCTATGTCATTACACTATCTTATATTTTTCCGGTCACTGTTTCGCATATAATCTCTGGGGATCCACATTTTGAGTCATGATGTCAATGGGTTGTTTGACATTCTTGCAACATGCCCAGCCTGTCGCTTTTTGAGTTTTCTAATAGATTTTATGATATCCTTGGCTCCACTTTTTCTTCAACATACTGTGCTGTTTTGTAATCTCTCTCCATGATTCTCTTACGTGTAAGTTGCATAGTTCTCAGTGTTTGGGTCAATCATATGGTTAGGTTCTACATTTCTGCTCCATGCATGACTATCGTGAGGATGCATTGGTTGTAGACGGTTCGTCTTAAAACTAATGGGATTTTTCTTATTCTTTGTTTGAGCTTGCATTGCTGAAAGTTAACCATCCTAATTTGATTATCCGCACCTTTTGGGGTTTCCGTAGAGATTCGTTGTCACATGTTGAAGTGATGGTCAATTTTTTCAGGTCTGCTTTTCCGATTTGGATTTTTGTGTCTTTGTCTTCAACATTTATTTCTGTACATGACATTTGTTTTACTGCAGTTCAACTTTCTTGCTCTCTTCGTTCAGTTAGTCTAGCATTATTTAGAGATCATGGAGATTGGAGACAAATATATGAGAAAGGTCTCAGACACTGAAAGTTTTAATTCTTATCCATTTGGCTGTATTTACGCCTGGTTGAGTGAATGATTCTTGTAATTCACCGAACGCTGGCAGGTTGTTTTACTTATTATCATCTGCAGCAGCAACAGCAGATCTTTAGCACCCGTCGTTGGACACAGACTTTCCCCCTAAGATTTGACAGACCTCTCTATCATGGGCGTTGCGACTTTTTGAACATTAAAAAAAAACCTTTTTCATCAATGAACATTGCTTTCGTACCATCGTACACCTGAACAATTCTTTCTTCATAATCTGAGGATGGCTTGTCCGACTAATATAGGAACTGTTCAGTGGCATTCCGGTCAAAGAGCTGCAAGGACACGTTGTTAAGTGAAACTGACTCGGTTACACAGTTATCCCCTGCTTTTTGCAAGGTCGTTTTATGCTACTTTCTCTTTGAAAGGATAAAGGCGAAAAGGCGAAAAGCGAATATTGTGTTTAACATTCGTTTTGAAGTGAGTCAATTGAAAGGCAGTACGCAGCCCCTCCACCCCCTGTATCTCTCTCTCTAAATATTTCTCTCTCTCGGACCCAATTTTTTGGACATCAGTTGAACTCCAAACTGATGACCCAGCCTAACATATAATCATCAAATTCAGGAGTGTATCCGAACAGTCAACATATTTTCCCATATGAAGAACTAGTAATTGCTTTTTCTAACGAAATATTTTTATATCGGAACGCCTTACTCCCAGATTGTGGGCAACAATTTTTTGTATCCTAAAAGTATAATAATCCCTGACGGGAAATGATTGCGTTAGTGTGTGTGTGTGAGAGAGAGAGAGAGAGAGAGAGAGAGAGAGAGAAGGAGAGAGAGAGAAAGAGAGAGAGAGAGAGAGAGAGAGAGAAATAGAAATACATTGTTAACTCCAAAATACCTAATCCTTTTTATTTAAACCATCAAGTTCTCAAACACTTTACATATTCCCAGTAATTAGGTGCTCAAGAATCTATTCAACAATCTTCATTCTGATCGGTTAAGCAGTTCCAGAATTTGATATTTTTGGGACATTGACGTTCAGTTAGGGTTATTTATATAAAAAAATATGAATAAATAATCGAAATGACTGTAATTAATCATTTTTAGATTCTTCTTTTATTATCCAACACTGAAGACAAATTTCAGCCAAGTCGGTCAAGATTTGAGAAAATCTTCCCAATTGTGGACGAAAAGAACACCCTTGTTTATAAAATGTAAACAAACAACCGGATCTGCCATGCCTCACCATCCTATTGAGAAAAAAAAATACAACAACAGCAAGGACGACGGACATCCGTAGTGAATGATAGTTCTTTGCTTTTCGAAGTTTCCAATAATTGATTTGAAACTTTGTTAGTGTAATCATGAAAACCCTAAACGAAATATGCGGGAAATAAGTCAGAGATTCTACCACACTTTTGCGTAAAAAAATTCAATTATTCCCCCGAACACTTTGTAATTGATTGGAAGAGGGGAAAGTAGTTGGTATCTTTTTTTTCCATTGTTTATTCATAATACGTACAGAAACCTTCACGGTCCGAGTATTTCAATTTTTTACACTCGTTCACTGGACTTGATTCCTGATGAGTACATTTGCTTTCTCAAAAACATCAATAAAAAAACAAACTTTTGTATTCGAGACGAGCCGAAACCCGCTGACTTAGAATGGCCCTGCGTATCATAGATCATAAGAGTAGAATATCTTCTGAAAGTACACTAAAAATCTGTCAAAATAAAAGAACTACAGCCGATAACAGAATTTACAACTAATGCGTTACCATCATCATTATCATCATCAGTCTTTTAACGTCCGTCATTGAACACAGACCTTCCCCAGGAGACGCCACATTTCTCTATCATGGGCGTCACAGAGTCAGTATTTTCTGAACTTGTCTAGTTCGTCTCTTCATCTTGTATTTTGTCGGCCTCGGTTTCGCATATGGTCTTTGGGGATCGTGATGTCCATCGGTTGTCTTTCATTCTTGCAACATAACAAGTTCATTGCCATTTGAGTTTTCTTATGGAGTCTTACATGTCTCGGACCCCTGTTTTCTTTCTGATATAGTGTGCTGTTTTGTGATTTGTCCATGTTAGGTTGAACATCCCCTTTTTTCACCAAGGACGAGTCAAAAGGGTCCCTATGCGCGTAGCAATACGCAGCCTAAGTATAACTTCATTGGCTAACGCATACTCTTTATTTACTCACCTTGCACAGCAAAATGTGACACAAGGTCGGGGTTTTACTTGGGGGAAAAGAACAACCCATCAAAAATAGTTCCAGTCGACGCAACCTTGGTTGCTAAGCAACCGTGGTTGTAAAAGCAACCGCAGTCACGAAAGCGTCATGACAATCCCAACCTGCTCATTTAAGTGCAATAGAAAAGTGCTGCCCTGGAACTATGTATCCCCCACAGCAAGGCCGAGTAATAATGGGAGAGCCCAAGGACGAATCCAAAGGCTCCCAATGCGCGTACCAATATGCAGCCTCAGTGTAACCTCGTTGGCAAATGCATTGCACCGGTGCACTCGGTCTTTGATGCCAACCACAACACAATATCGGGGTCATCTTGTTTTTGAAGGTTGAGCTTGCTTTGCTGAAATCTTGCCATCTTAGGGTGATTTTCCGCTTTTTTTCTTCTTTATTGGATATCATTCAGATTCTTTGTCTCAGTTGTCCACTTTCTCCTGTTTTGCATCTTCGATTTTGACAGTTATGTCCTAATTCTTGATGTGATTGTTGCACATGACTTTTGTTTTACTGAAGTTCATGTGTAGGCCGACTCATTTGCTTTCTTCATTTAGTTTTTCTAGTATTAGTTGAAGGTCGTATAAGAAAAAAAAAAACAAGAAAAAAAACGATGTCGTCTGCAAATCTCAGATATTCACTGTCTATTTTGATCCTCTATCTTCCCAGTCCAGTTTACGGAACATCATATCAAGGTAGGTTGTGGAGAGTTTGGGTGAGCTGGTAACGCATTGTCTTAATCTTTTTTGGAGTTGGAAGGGTTCAGAATCTTTATGTAGCCTGAGAAAGAAGTTGCTGTGATTGCATATACTCTGCAAAAGTTGGTAAATGTGAGAAAAAAAGGAATTATTTTCATTTGGTAAAAATATAAACAGCAAGTGGAGAAATGTATGTAAGTAGTTGAAATTCGACCAATATGTGAACAGATTTCATTGGGAAGATTCAGATCGGAGTACATGCCTGTTATTAAAATATCAGGGATTAATTATCCGTCGAACTAACAATTGCATAAGCAAGTCAGATTGGTAAGTTGTTGAAATGCAATATGATGCAATGATGTTAAAATAATGCATTTACATGGTGTTTTAAGGATATCAAGTGATTGGAAGCCCGGTTGGAAACATAAGATCAGATAGAGTCAATGGATCTGAATTTAGAATAAGGGGAGATTGCCCTGCGGTGCCAACAGCATTACCTTGGATTCTTGTCAGCGGCTCCACTGCCCTCCCTATCCACCAAGGGCGTGGTCCTCCCAAGAAAGACACCGGAGAAATCCTGAAAGTGTTGAACCTAGATTCGATAATGAGAACTCTGTGAAACAAACTCAGTATTACTTACTATCAACAATCTTTTGGCATCAAAGTGTAGAAAAGTGTGAAGCTGTGGCGAAGTCCTCATGTTTGTTAGACAGATTATGACTACAGAAAAGTTTTTTCTGACAGATATAAACAATGGTAGTAGCAGCTAGACATGTTCTTGGAAGAGAAGCTTCCCTAGGGCGTTGCTACTGAGTAAAACCAAATAAAGAGAAATGTCAAACTTTATAACTTGGTTTTTCAATGAACTAATTGACTTTTACAAGGTTCCTTTCAGCATTTCCCATGCGGCGAACGAGCAGAGATGAAGCGACTAAACCAGACCCGATAATGAAGAAAATAACAAAATGTCAAATCCGATACACGTTTCAAATAGCAATGAAAGTAAGGGAGACAACAAAGCTCACAAATCCTACACCCTGTTTCGCTACATCATCCTATCGAGCGGTTTTCAATTAGTACACACACACACACACACACACGCATATATATATATATATATATATATATATATATATATATATATATATATGTGTGTGTGTGTGTGTGTGTGTGTATATATACACATACACACACACACACACGCATATATATATATATATATACATATGTGTGTGTGTGTGTGTGTGTATGTGTATGTGTATATATATGTGTGTGTGCGTGTGTATGTATGTGTATATGAGAGTAATGATTCAGTTCAAATCAGCAGGGGAGTCAAGTTACCCCCACTAAGTGTTAGCTTTCGGGCAATACTGTAGAAAATTTGAGCAAATCAAGCCTTTTGTCAACTTTAACGAAAGAGTTCCCAAACGCTTATGGTTCACTTTTGCCTTACAGTTGCATTGTAAATAGAAACCTCTTAAAAAACGTTAACATATCTTTTTCCCAATTGGGTGTATTTTTTTCCAGTTCTAAACATTCCCCATGTCCATTGAATATGCAAGCCAAATTTAGTTGAGCTGTGCGAATGTTTAAGGGGGGTCGCAGGGGCCAGACGGTGCAAACTGCTTTTATACATTGCAACATTCGAAATCTTCTTTTTTTTTAAACATCCATACACTTGTCCATTGGATGTGATGTGCAATCAATAATTCCCAAAGAACAACCACCCTTTTTTTCGACGTAAAAAAAATATTCTGAATACGTTTATTTGAGATATCCATTTGTGTACTTTGCTACCTTATGATAGGAGTTTGTCTTCAATTTTCACACCTGGGGGCGTTTATCAGCGCTAACGAGGCAGACATGAAATTAGAAAGACGGTGAAAAAGAGCAAAACGAATAGGTCTTGTTAGAGACTCAATAGAAACCGTTACGAGACCAATATCTTTCGGTAGTGTACCGTGTTGGGAGTGATCAATTAAAAAAATTGAAAAAAGGATTTATCAATGCATGGGTTACTTTCCTTGTCGTTTGTTGGTCAACGATTACTGGAAAATCCATGTAAAGAACAAATAAACAAAAAACAAAAACAAAAATAAAACAAACCCCCAAAATAAACGTTGACGCCGCTTGACACAAACTAAGGGGGAATTTTGCATAAACCTGCTTTGTGAATTTGGCCCCCACAAATGAAAAAAAAATATTCGGGTTGGGGTTGAAGAAGAGAAAAATATTTTTTAAGACACGATAAAGAGACCTTTGACTCCTTGTTACGTGCAATAGATAGAGAGATAGATTGATAGATAGATAGATAAATAGATACATAGATAGATAGATAGGTTGATTGACAGATAGATCGATGGATAGATAGATAAATAGATAAATAGATGAACAGATTGATAGATAGATAATGAGATAGACTGAGAGATAAACAGCTATGTAAATAGATGAACATACCATCGATAAAACATAGATAGAAAGAGAGAAAGATTGATAGAAAGATACAAAGATACACAGATAGATGGATAGATAGATAGATAGATAGGTATGAAGAGACAGATATATAGATAGGAAATAGATACATACATATATATATATATGTATATATATATATATATATATATATATATATATATACATGAACAGAATAAGATAGATAGATAGATAGATACATCGATAGATAATCAGTCAATCAACCAGCCACAAATACTTGAAAACTGAAGAAACCTATTCTGACATTATTGTCGGTTTAGGTTGATGATTGACGTTAGAGACAAGAATGAAACGGAGAGAAGTCAGAGAAGAAAAGTCAGAGTTAGAGAGAGAGAGAGAGAGAGAGAGAGAGAGAGAGAGAGAGAGAGAGAGAGAGAGAGAGAGAGAGAGAGATAGAGAGAGAGAGAGAGAGAGTGAAAGAGATACGGGAAGAGGATGAAATATGAAGATAGAGAGAAATACAGTGAATAGACAAAGGAGGAGAAGGGGAATACGAAAATAAATGATAGAGAAAATTAACAGACATAAAAGAGAAGGACAGACACAGTATGGAGAAGGAGAAAGAAGAAGGGGAGAAAAGTATGTAGTACGTGATAAGGAGTTTTTTGCTTTGTAAAAGAAGAAGAAGAAGAAGAAGAAGAAGAAGAAGAAGAAGAAGAAGAAGAAGAAGAAGAAGAAGAAGAAGAAGAAGAAGAAGAAGAAGGAGAAGAAGAAGAAGAAGAAGAAGAAGAAGAAGAAGAAGAAGAAGAAGAAGAAGAAGAAGAAGAAGAAAAAGAAGAAGCTAGCAGACAGAAAAAAAAAGAGATTCGAAATAGACGTCTGTGCTATGCGATGGGGCGTATACTGTCGTCTTGGTCTTTATCCAAATCAGCCGTCTGTTAATTATGACTGATTAAAAATCTGATTCATGATGGCGTCTGTTTTTTTTCTGATAACCTTTTGGTTTCGTCGTCTGGGGGAAAACATTTCTCTGGCAAAAGTTACTGCTACCTGTCACAACATTTCACTCCTAAGAGGATTAGTCTAATGAAATCTTGGAAATTCGAAATATCAATTAGTTTGCTGATTAATTCGATAATCACTTCGCTTGATTCCAGAAGCGAATCGAACAACTTTCAGTTGCTACACGAGGTGTCACAAATCTTTACTGCACTGATTTCCCAACGGGGGGGGGGGGCAATACCACCCGCTTGAAAACGCTGGAAGACGAAAGAAGGTGGTGGGGGCATCTGAAGACAAAAGTGGTAAGAGGCCGGGGGAATGGCGAGGGTAAAAATACCAATTGATAAATCCTACCTACATTTAGGTATTTTTGCGTGTCCTGAAAAGAATGGTATACGACCAATGTATCCTACCGGTAGTCACCTATGGAGCTAAAACATCAGAGGTTTTCCCCCTTAAACTGAGAACATATCACGAGTGTTTCATCTGTTTTTTAAATAAGTGTCTTTTTGTGGCTCTGGAACATGGAACCTAACCAAGAGACGGCCTTGCAAACTGAGAACCATGCAACGTGCACATGAAAGAATTATGCCCAACCTCACATGGAGAGACCACAAGACAGCCCAGTACATCCGAGAGAAGACAAGGAGTCCGAGACATCATAGAATCCATTGAAAAACTCAATAGGCAATGGACGGCAGACAACTAATGGACGGAGATCACCACTCACAAAATGGATCCCCAAAAATCACATGTGGAACCGAGGCCGGCAAAATACTGGATGAAGAGACGAAGAAGGCTAAGTCAGAAAGTACTTGCTCCACGACGCCTAAGATAGAGAAGTGTGGTGAATCCTGGGGAAGGTGTATGTCCAACGACAGACGTTAAGGGACGGTTGATAATAATTTTTTTTCACGATCTCAGAAAAATGTATGTACACACTGCTCAAGATTCATTTGAGCGAACGTACGTAAAAAGAAAATGAAAAACTATTTTTTCTACTTAGTAAGAACTTCTCCAAATAAATCTGACCATTGTTTCTTCAGAGTTTTTTCGTTACGTAACTTTTATACAGTAAGGGAGAGAATTGACTCTGAAGTGGTTGATCGATTTAAACCTTATGTTAAATTTACAATGTTAAAACTCCATAAGAAAATATTTCTTTCATAATTCTTTATGTACGTCTGCTCAAAAGGATCTCAACCGTTCTTCTCATCTTTTGAATCACACACTTCTTTGTTATTTTTTTAAAATTTAAAAAAGAAACTCTGTACTGTATATAAATTGCATCAAAGTGAATCAATAGGCACACACAAACATACATGTACACATGTATATATGCAGATATGTATATGTTCATACCAATACATACATACACGCACACACACACACACACATATATATATATATATATATATATATATATATATATATATATATATATATATATACATATATATATACATATATATATATATTATCAAGTTGAAAATAAGGAAAATAGTTGTATATTTTTTACAATATTGAAAAGAACGTTACTACTAGTGGATAATGTCTTGCGATATTATACAACGTGAGAGAAAAAAACCAAATATTTAAAGTTACGAAGAAACCGCAAAGCGAAAAATTGATCCATATTAGTATAATGAATTTGATTGGAACACAACTGTTTTCTAAATTGTCAACTTGATAATACTCTCAAATATCGCATCTGCAAACTCATCACGCATGCGCACGCATGTGCACACACACACACACACACACACACACTCGAAAACATTCACAAACACATACATATATATATATATGCATATACTGCAATGAAAAACAACAATCATTAGATATTTTAGTAAAAAAAATTACGATTATATATTCTCCGTGATCAGATAATTCTGTCACAGAACTAGATGTGTATTTGCAAGTAATCATTAAGGTATACTCACTGTGGCCTTATATCACATGAGCATGCCGCTGAATATGGATCGAATTCACTCCCCAATGTCATTTATTGGAAAAGTCAATAAAAACAAGGAAATAGAATCGATATATCTCTTTTCATGGTTGAATCCCCTGAACTTTTGGTTAGCATCTCGTATACGTACACACACACAAACACACACACACACACACACACATACTTACATGCACACTACGTAAATCTTATTTATGTAGAGCAGCCATTCTCAACTTCTTTCAACCCCAGACAAACAGGAATGCAACAGAAACAGATAGAAATTCATCTGATGTTATTACATTCTATGGCAAGGTCCTTCAAAGTGCAGGTCCTGCTCGACTCATAATCGAGTCACGACGTCCTGCTGACTGGTTCCCCGTGAATAAATAAATAAATTGATAAATGAAGAGTAAGCGAGAAAAATATTGGCGAAAATGAATCAACTTGGATTGAAATATCAGTGCATAAAATAATCTCAATATTAATTTTGTCATCAATAATTTATTTGTTAAAGTATTAAATCAAGAAAATTAGCCTTCTGTTTATGCAAAATGGAGTACGGTGTATTTATCTATGATACATAACGATCGGAAAAGTATGTAAGAGCCCTCAAATGTTCCAAGGCTCCAAGGGTGGGGATATATGGCTCCCCGTTTACAATGGCTGGTATAGAGTATTACTTCATATGGGTCATACCATTTCAAGTTTGAGCCACTTTGAGCTGAGATCTGATTTGCTGTTGATGGACAACATTAACTGGAGAAAACGACAATCAATTTTGAAATTTTTCTCAAAAATCAAATTTTACAAAAACAAGAATAACCAGCAGAGTAAGACTTTTCAAAACTAGCTGTATTTAGTGTCCGTGGCGAGAAGTTTAATTATTGATAATCTCGCTGGAATACTTGTAAAAAAAGCACCACAATTAATTTTGGTTGGTTTTCCCAAAGCGATTGAAAACATTGAAATATTTTTTGTTTTTAAATGTAGAGCTATGCTACTCTAAGTGTGATACGTGTTCTAGTGCCCATACACAAACCATAGTCAGTCGGGTGGCGTTCAGTTTCACATCACTCGTCCTTGGCAGCACTAATTATCATGATATCAGCATATACCCATAAAGATTGACAGGAATATCTATATATGGATCGCTTGTTAAGGTCATAATGCTATTTCGTTAGGAAATTTATAGATATAGATAATTCAAGATACCTAGTTTTGCATTAATTATGAAAGTGTCAACTCAACAATAAAATAAACTGTAACCACAAAAGGCGACGAAATGTTCGATCTTCTTTTATATAAGCGTGTTTTTTCTTTCGTGTGTGTGTTTGTATATGCGTTTGTATATTTGTGTGTTCCAGCGCCAGACCAGAAGATTAACATCAGTACCCCATCAGACGCTCCTGAATCTTTTCTTTAAAAAAAAAAGATAAAAAGAAGCTTTTTTCTCCCCACCCCTTTGAAAAAAAATGTACGATCTCATTTTGACAGGTTTATCACGAACATCCTGATTATCCAGAATCTAGATATTTGTACATGATTCTTTCAAAAAAAAAAATCTATTTTACACTTTTTTTTTTAGCAGAAAATGCCAGTGTTGTCATGAATAGAATTTGTCCTGATCATACTTATTCTGTGATGGTTTTTTTTACATGACTTGACCACAAAGTTTCTCGCTAGGCTTGTTCAATTATTGACTGAGATGGCATGTTAAATATCTCTTTCATTTAGTTACACATTTTTTCTCGTTGTATCAAGCGTCCACCGATTCAGCAACGTATTATTCATTGTTATGTAATAACAGATAATCTAATTTTAATACAACCGTAGTGTTTTTTTTAGCTATGTTAATCTATTTCACATGAGCTAATTAATTATAACTTTTAGGTTGTAACAGGAATCGGGAAAAACATACATTCAGCCATACAATTATTCGATTGAACTTACTAGTATGCCTCTGCAGCTTTTATATGAATAAATGAATCAATTCTCAGTTTTTTTAAAAGTATATAGGTATATAAAGTATATACGTCAACTCAAGTTGCTTCGAAGGGTAACCAGACGTAAACTGTTGATAGAAAATGTTATGTTATGAGAAAAATTACGACTGATATCGTGCAGCATGAAAAGGTTTATAGGAAGAAACCTATTTGATTAAAAATATAACTTATTTCATTGTAAAATAAACTCACGCACTTATTTCTTTTTTTTTTTTAGTTTCGAACGACCAGCTTTTCTGTGATGTATGATTCATTGATAAATTACGACAAAATCTCATTTTATTACAACTCTATTTTTCATTGACTTCGCTAATCTATTTCACGCAGATATCCATGATAAATTAGAGCTTATAACATTGAATCGGATAGGATATAAACCCATACAATAATACAACTAAACAATCTAATGTGCACATATGGGTTTTAAACGGATAGAGTACTCATTCTATTACTTATTGATGAATACTTAGGTCAGCTTATCTTTTTACAATTAAAAAAGATATATTGTCAGTGTTTTATCACTTATGAATATAAATTCAAATATATTTATCTATATCTGATATATTCATGATATCTATCCGATGTTCAAATAATACTGATATGTTACTGGTCCCTCTCACACTAGAGAAAAACCTTGCCAGTCCACGACATCAGATAGCAATGCCGATATAGAGTAGTTCTATTGAACAATAACCATAAGTTCAAAGATGCATACACCATCTGTAATAGTATTAGCAGAAGGGGGAACAGGACAAGAAGGAGTAAGTTGATTTTCATTGGGGAGACAGTAAGATAGCACAGTATAATGGAGAAAAAAAAGGAGTCCGAAATATCATAGAAACAGTTAGAAAACTCAAGTGGCGATGGGCTGGTCATGGAAAAAAATGTCAGAAAACCACTGGACATCAAGACTCATAACGTGGACCCCCAGAGATCATATGTGAAATTATGACTGACAGAAAATAAGATGGCGTGACGAGCTAGATAAATTCAGAAAGTATTGGCTCTGCGATGCTCATGATGAAGAAGTCTGGCAAATTTTGGGTAAGGCACCCGCCCAACAAGAGACACTAAAAGACTGCTGCTACTGCTGCTGCTGCTGCTGCTGCTGATATTACCTATGGATAGAATAACTACACAAAAAAAATCCACTTTTTTAAGTCCTGTGTGTTAATATTCATGCAATTACGATGAGGAAATATTCCGTGAGTATAATTCAGAAAAAAAAAAAAAACGTAAATGGCATCCTTTGCCCATGTTTTACACTTTTTTAGCCATTTTTGTCAAATCCAGAGATGTCGAATTCGCACATTCTTTTTTTGACATCATAGCAACTTGTAAAGCAATGATCAAAGAAGTTTTTTTTTGTTTTTATAATGACATCACTTCTTAATTTCTGGTATATTGGCAGCTAGTAAATAATTCCTCTGTCTGTTGTTCAACGTAATTGAGGCCGACCGACCGACTGACTGACCGAAAAGTCTCTCATTGAGACGCGTTTGGAGGCATCTGGATATTTGTAGACTTTGAAGGTTTTAACTTGGTCGTCATCTGGGTGATAACATCGTAGATAAAAGCAACACAGACAGTAACTAATGCTTCTTCTGACAGATTTTGACTTTGTTGTCTGACTCAAAGATCTCCATTTATCAACTAGGGACATAAAATTACGATGTCTGGTCTGCCTCAGGAGGTGCGAGGTAGCCGATTGGGTAACGGGATAGAGAATGGACTTGACGAGTCGAGTTCAAACTCCGGTCAAGATAGTTTGCATTTTTCCTCCTCCTCCTCCTCAGCAACACCCACTCAGCGTCCGACATAGACCTTTCCCGGGTCCCTGAAACATTGACGTACCGACAAAAAACTTCCTTATCTCATCTAGTTTCTTACACCATTTCATTTTCTGTCGACAATAGTTTCACATATGATCTTTGGGATCTGCGTTGATGTCCAGCAGTTGTCTGGCATCCTTGCAACATGGCCTGCTCATTGCCATTAGATTTTCTAATACGTGATAATAATATAATTATGATCATTTTTTTCCTCTGATATGCTGTTTTTCTTGTGATCACTCCACGTAATGTTAAGTACAAATCTCACCTTTGCACGTTGCATGATTCACTTCAGAATAATTCCCTTGAGAAATGTATTAATCCATCTCTGTCTAAAGCTATGGGTCAAATATCATAGAGTAAAACGAGTGACACAGATCCGGGTACTCGTCATCTTGAAGTTTATTTCACAAATCGTAAACCGGAGCTTAACTAAAGAAACTTATTATCAGTGCGTGATTGAGTGGTCGTGCACACGAAAAATTATACCAAGCAGTAAAATTGCAATGCCACATACGATATAGGATTAAATGATAAATTGCCATCGCAGTCAATAATTGTAGCATCAAAATTTGGTGACATTTGAAAATTTCCTTCATAGAATGAATATGGTCAGAACGAATTCTATCTATGATATCATTGGGTTGCCCACATCTGAAACAGAATGGAAAAAAACCCACCAAGAAACACCTAGATTCTCCAGAATCTATATGCTATTGAAAAACCTGTCAGAATATGGTTCCAAAAAGGTCCGAAACGCTACAGAATTTTTTTAGCAGATGTTCAGCGGAGTATTGATGCCTATTTACAAGTCCGTTAAAAAATGGTATGGTCGAGAGCGCTGGAACACGCGAACTCATTAGCAAACACTCAAACACACGAGCATATAAAGTAATGTGAATTACAAAACTTTGTCACTTTTAATGGCCATGATTGTCCAATTAATAAATAATGGAGAAAAGCCAATACATAGATTAGATAATTCATTTCATAATACACTCT
The DNA here is from genome assembly GCA_963457665.1 of Thysanoteuthis rhombus. NCBI lineage: Eukaryota > Metazoa > Mollusca > Cephalopoda > Oegopsida > Thysanoteuthidae > Thysanoteuthis > Thysanoteuthis major. Next base: position 56,472,073 of record OY735207.1, read on the forward strand.
TTAGTATAAGTAACTGACCTTCGTTTCATAAACTGTTGAAGACAAAAAAATTCATTCTTATCTTAAAAGTAAAACTATTTTCTGCAAACTCTTTTTCTCCAATTTCTCACGGGTTGTTTGGTCCTGCGCAGACCATGAAGAAAATTTGAGGGATACATTGCTTATGATCAAGAGCATGGACAGCTGGAGTCGTGGCCAGTGTAAAGGCACTAAGTAAGTGACTGGGTTGCTTCAAACGGTGGCACCTTATCCATTTCTGACCCTGCATATTTACCATTCCATTTTGGTTCTTTAAAAAAATCAGCATCCATCTCCATCAAGAAATATTCAGTGCAGCAAAAACTAGCGTGTGAAAGTTTCGAGTTCTTGTTCAACCGATGACCTAGTAGATCGTTGGGTTCAACGCTGAGTACTCCCCCTTTATTGAGAACATCTTAAACCCTCCTATAGAAAAAAATCTTGCTGCTTGTAGTTGGGCTGACCGATGAATTCTTTAACAATGTAAGGTAAAAAATGCTTTGGACAATGGGAATTACTTGGCCATGACCACTCTCTTCCCATGTAACATTCGACAGCTTATACTGAGTTACATGGCAATAATCCCTGTCCTGACCGGCAGGAAGAAAAAGAACCACTCTTGCTCACGTGCTCCTCTTCCAGTTTCCCCATAGCTTGGGGTCGAAGTAAGGAAGTCCAGTCATCCTTGCTATTTACCTATAGCCGGGATGAGAAGTGAATTCATGCCTTTCCTTCGCTGATTTCATTTTCTGTGCTGTTAAGCGTTATGCCACGCGCACATTCGGTGTTGAAAGTCTGTCGACGAGAACATATAAAAAATATGAAATCATTAAACTCCTCAAGATTGAATTCGGTGTCTGAAAATTCATAAATTCTGCGTTTTGAAAAAATGTTTGAACTTTGTGGACGGACTGGATGGGGGAAATGCCTCATCATACAGGGTACGTTGAATCTGCTTTAGTTCAATTACGATTGGACTTCTTCGGGTGTAATATGTGATCTCCGCAAGTGCCTGGATATGTTTTCATGGCGCCTCTAGTAAAAAAAAAAATACTCAACAATCGCTTTTATATTCATGCGGTGAGGTCAATTCTTAAAGATGTTACATATTTCCTTTTTTTAACAACCACTACATGATTAAACATGGGACGGACTGAATGATTCATATGTTCCCGTCGTATGCTGCGTCCTCTCCTTGCATATGATACGATTGAGAAGGATTATTCAAATTTTCGAACATCACGCGGCACCCCAGGGAGCCGCAGCTCACACTTTCGGAATTACTGTTATAGACGATTTGATTTGTCTTTCAATCAATTTTCGATTCAAGATTGTATGTGGAATTCAACCAGAAAGATGAAATGAAAAAAAAAAAAATGAAAATGAATACTTTTTAGTGTAAATGTATTTATTCATTAGAATGAAATGATGCCGCTCGTATCCGTAAGATAAATCTTTTTGTTGAAACTAAATCAATTTGTTCGACAGTTTTCAGACAATCAATTGGTCTTGAGTTCAAATGATAGCGGGGTAATGTGGATTTAACGTATCGGTTCCAAGCATCATTTTTGTGAAAATTGTCCTTGTTCTTGTTGAGGTAAAAAAAACAAAGTTGACTCCAGTTTGTGAGTTGGACAAAAATGGAAAAAATAAAATAATACTTTAATGTGGAACTTTTTATCTTTAGAGGTGCAGGGTGATCAATTGGTATACGGCAAAGTGAATAGTTTGTTCTTAATTCGAACTAATACCCTTTGGAAAGGCATGGGTTCATCTCTTCTCTCTCTCTCTGGGTAAATAACGGGGTAGATTCTTGAGCCATGGTTGGAAACAGTTGATGAGACGGTCAACTCTCCTTCCACACCAGCCTGTAGAGGGATGAATTTTGTCAGACTATCTCATTCTTGTCTCACCCATGATGAAATCATCTGTGTTTCTTAACGATCCAGCATTAGCATGGCAGCTAAGCCAAGCAATTGTCCATTTGTGATAAAAGCGTATAGTTTGGTACTCTTATAGTCGGGGGCTTTCCGAGAAGATTCAGATACTGTGCCATCATGAATTCAATACATTGCCAATTGTAGCCTTGTTTACAATTAGTTGCCAACGAGAAATGGTTTATTTACAATGCATAATATTGGGGAATTGTCATTAGGATAATACGTGGAAGTCATTGAGTATTCAAGATGACTGCAATATTTCGAGATGGTAGCAATTACACAATTCCAGATACAAGATAAGTGATATCAATAACAACCCAAGCCTAGTGTCTGTCGCAGGAAAGTCTAATTAACAGCTCACCTTCACAGTAACAGAGAGTTGTGTAGTCTATGGCAGATTTTGTATAACTTGAACTTCCTTAGATAACCCCTATCACATTTGAAGGAGACATTGCCGGACTGGTATGTATTGGGTGTGTCATTTCATGAATTTCATCATCATCATCATCATCATCATCATCATCATCATCAACACTGCTATCATCATCACCACTTGCACAAAGATGACCACCACCGTAGCCACCACCATGACCAACCCCTTCACTACCCTCACCATTACCAATATAATCACCCATCACAATCATCATCACCGTCTCCATAACTACCATCAATCTATCATCAATGATATTTCTTTATCATTAAAACGGGTTGTCAAAATAATTTGGGGATGTATCTATGGGACCGTGGTTGGCATTCTGACATTTTCTAGCCGACTATTACCCTAAAAATTCAGGCTAAAGATCCCATTGGATGAAAAGTAAAACCGTGATTAAATCCATGGTAAATTGTTGCAATAAATGTGTTCGAATATGGATTAGCTATAAACAAATAATAATGAATAAAAATGACGATCGACGTACTGGAAATCCATGATGGCTCAATATTCAAATTTTTGATGAATGCTTCAAGTGTATCAAATGATATGGTTTCATCACAAAAATGCAGAAATGGCATGAAATTTTCAGCTAAGCTGCTTCACAAAACTGACTTAAAGGACTGGTAAAGATATATGAGACGATGTCAAGTGCCTATTGTTCTAACTATTTCAATTTTGTCGAATAAGACTTCTATCATTTTTATCCCTATAAGTCGAACCAGAATATATTCAACCTAAAAATCTTCTTTGAAGAAAAACTTTCTCATCACACGATTCAAAAGAGGAATATAAAATAAAAACATCATTTAAAAATGTTGTCTATGATTGTAAATAGATTCATTATTATTTCAAGAGTTGAATTCTTTTTTTTAATGTTGCTTATGTCGTTCTGAAATAGAGGTCGAAGTCCTTGTGTACAGGGATGTGAATGAAGTCGCTTTGCAAGCGACTCATAGAGAGCTGGAGTCACCGTTCAAGTAACCATAAGTTGTTATTTTGTGTGACCAAAGGCCAACAAATATATACATCAATCAGCCGATATGATTAAAGTCCACAAAAAAAAAAAAGATATAACGCTTTTTAACTTGCCAATCTCTTTCTTGTCATCCAGTTTAGGGTCATTTCCATTATTAACAATAATCAATTATTGAATTATCGATCAGTAATTGGAGATTTATGTCTCGTTTTTATTGAGATATTTTCAGGGCAATTCTGTCCAATGATAAACTCAACAATTGACTCTAAAATACGGACCATGTATTCAATGTTTTTTTGTTTTTTTTCTCCTCCAAATGATAGATGAATGATGGCACTTGTAAACCATCCAACCATGGGCTGATATAAGATGAATTGAGATGCAGTTAAGCGTTGATAAGTTTCAAGTCCCGGAACACGCAATTCCCTTTGCACTCTCCTTTTATCTCGAACTAATCGAGCATAATTAACTTGCCCATTCAGCCAATTCCAAATGTCAAGTGGCTCTTAAGAATTCAGAGAGATTGACAAGTTAGATTGATTTATTTATGACTCAAATCGATTCGAGTGAGTCTGTAAATTCTTGAAAAAGCAGCCATAAATTTGGAACAATGGGATGCTCGCCATTAACCAATGGAAGAAGCAACATTTTGTGAATCATACCATTGTGCAGGCTTACTTCTAAAATTCATCACACACGAATACACATCCACATAAACAATCACACATAGGCACAATCACATTAACACACACACACACACATACACACCAACACACAGATACGCACACGTATATATGCGTACATATCATATATATATATATATATATATGTAAATATATATATATAAAGAGAGAAGGGGAGAGAGATAGATAGATAGATAGAAAGAGAGAGAGAGAGAGAGGGAGAGAGAGAGAGAGAGTACCACAAAACTTTAGATACTAGTCAAAAATTTGAATTCATTATAATCTGGAATGAGATTTTCGGTTTAATCATCCAAAAACACTGAACAATATTAAGAAAACTGAGCAGTTTTGACGGAATTCTTATTGAAAATTTGCTATACGGATAAAATTTGAAATCTTTGAAATATTATATAAAGGGTTCATAATTCAATTGATTGATCACAGTTGTAAAAAAATGATGTCAAGTCTAGAAAAAACTGGTAGGAATTATGAACTTCTGAATCAGGGATTACCACAACGTGAACAAATTCATCGAAGTCAGACATTTATCAAAAGAATGTTTTGCACAATCCAGATAATCATGGAGCCAAGAACAGAAACAAGCAGACGAATGAAGCTGTCAGATCCCGATGAGGTGGTTGTTATCAAAGCATATCTGCAAAAGTTCAATCAGTCCATCGCACGCCTGAAGTCGAGAACAAGGGTTCATGCTCGTGGAATGACTATCAATTAGGAGGCAAAGATTCCAGCACAGAGAAAGGTTGCAGCATCTAGCTTTGGAATTGATCCTCGAACTGGAATTTGTACAACTCTATCAGACATATGATGAGGTGAAGGAGCAGCCTTTTTCATAGACGAGATGTTCAACCTAGCTGGACCTGATGGACTTTGTATTACTGACATGCCTAACGATAACCAAAAGGAACCCTATCAAAGTGTCTTATTACAGGGATTAGTTAATGTTTCTCTGAATTTTTGAGATGAGGTATTATCATTATTTCTAGTATTATTCGGACTATCCTCATCTTGGTTGTTTTTCATACAATGTTTCGGCCGTTGTACTCTACGGCCTTCGTCAGGTATCATCTGGTAGGTGTGGGGGAAGTAATGCGGTTCGTTCCCTCTATTTGACCGACGTGGGTATATAAACCTCACCCCCAGTAGTAGTATTTTCGAATTATCATTGTCTTACACTGGAATTGAACCTAGAACCATTAGATTACTTGCAGTAATTTCTGTCTGATTCTCTAACCACTAGGCTATGTGGACAACAGTTGCTAATTTTAAACCTCAGGTGGCAGTTTTTGGTATTTGATGTCACTACCAGATGAAGGCCGTAGAGTACAACGGCCGAAACGTTGTATGAAAACAACTAAGATTAGGATAGTCCGAATAAAAATAGAAATAATTTCAACTCTTGTAGGATATTGTTGGGGTATGGTACTTCGATTTGTTAACAGAACGCGGACGGATACGAGAATACGTTAGGAAATGTGAATTTATTCGCAGTCCACGGTTCATATTTCAGCACGATGATCCTCCTATCTGTACTAGGAAAATCATACTACGAATTACTCAAGAGCAAGGTTTAAACATTTTAGTCTGACTGGCCAAGAACCAAAATCCCAATATCGTTGTTAACGTATGGTGAAGGTTGGCAAAAAAGGGTTTTTGGAGATAGACGGTAGAACATTGCAGGAACTGGAAACTGACAACTTGCAGCTTGAATAGAATGAAGTGCTTAATGAATTCTCTCATTGGTTGGTTCAAATCCTTCCGAATCAGAGCTTTTCAACTAATTAAGAAAAATGGCGGTTCAACAAAGTATTAGCAACAAAATTCTTCTACAAAAAATAAATATAATTTTCAATAAAAGAATCAAATTAGCTATGATTTTGAAGCTTTTAGAACTTTCCAATTAACCGATTGATATTTCTGATCTGAATAGTTAATTTCATTAACATTTTTGAAAACAATTTTGTGAAAGCAACTATGTCTATAACGGCAAGTATGATCTATCAAAAGATTAAAATAATATAGTAATAGGCATTTTGGGGGGAGATTCCTACCAAAGTTTATGGTGTGTTTGTGCAATATATATATATATATATATATATATATATATATATATATATATATATATATATATATATATATATATATATGTATGTATGTATGTATGTATGTATGTATATATGTTATTAAAAAATGGATATATCACCCAACAGAATGATTATGAATGATTATTCAAACTCTTATAATGTATCACTTGGCCTAAACAACGTGAAAATTGATCGAAACAATCACAGAAATGGGGTCACAAAAGGAATTGAACCTAGTCCAGTGATATATGGATGATGATTTGGAGTGAAAATAGTTGTTCGGGCATTTGCTTCAGCAGTGGATTTTTAGCTCAATGGTAAGAGCAACGCTATGTTAAAGCAACTACCCTATCGGTCATAGGTTCAGTTCCTGCAGCAGCCCAACTTTCTTTATTTCTACGTTGTCTAGGCCAAGTGATACGTTCTCCGTGTAAAAACGGGAGAATATTCAAAAAAAGGTTTTAAATATAATACAACGCAATATATATATATATATACATATATATATATACATATATATATACATATATATATATACATATATATATATACATATATATATATATATATATATATATATATATATATATATATATATATATGTGTGTGTGTGTGTGTGTGTGTGTTCAAATGGGATAAGTTGAGTGCTCAATCCTCTTTATTAGCCATGGAAAAGTATAAATCTATTTTTTTCATTCCTTATTGCAAGAATTGTCAATCCTGGAGGAGATAACTCTGTCATGTAAACCAAATCTCCATCATGGTATGAAGTTGTTTGGATATGAACGCCTGTGGCGATGAATATTGTTCATCATAGGTGGTCTGACTGGCTTGCGTCCATGAAGCCCCATCTTCAATATGGATCGATGTTCTGTGTATCATGGTGCATTGCTTCCTTCACTTTGATTAAAAACTGCAAGTTGTTAATAGAAGAATCAAAATAGACGGCGAATATCTGAGAAACCTTAGATTTGAAGAAGACATCGTCCTTATTGCAGAGAACCTACACGACATCCAACTAATGCTAGATGAGCCAAACAAAGAAAGCAAAAATGTCTGCCTACACATGAATTTCAGTAAAACAAAAATCATGTGCCATAATCACGTTGAGAATAAGAACATAACCGTCGAGGTAGAAGATGCAAAACTCAGCAAGGTAGACGACTACATCTACTTCGGACAACGAATCTTCATGAGACCCTAAAAACAGGAGGAAATCAAGCGAAGAATCACACAAGGATGGCAAGTCTTCGGCAGAGCAAGCTCAACCTTTAAGTACCAGATGATCCTAATAATCCTAAAAAGAAGAGTATACAACCAATACATTCTCCCAATAGTCACTTATGGAGCTGAAACGTGGAACCTAAACAAGAAACAGACCTACAAACTGAGAAGTATGCTGCGTGCGCATGAGAGAATCATGCTCAACCTTACAAGGAGAGATCGCAAGACAGCACTCTATATCAGGGAGAAAACGGGAGTTCGAGATATCATAGAAGCAATTAAAAAACTAAAATGACAATGGACTGGCCATGTTGCAAAAGTGGAAGACAACCGATGGGCATTATGACTCATAACATGGATCTCCAGATATCACATGAGAAACTGAGGCCGACAGAACATGAGATGGAGAGACGGACTAGACAAATTAAGAAGATACTGGCTCCGTGACGCCCATGATAGAGAATTGTGGCGAATCCTGACGGATGTTAAAAGACTGATGATGGTGGTGATGACGATGATCCGCAGTAGACTTCCTCTTGACTTGAACTTGGCGTAAATGACTATGCTCTCTTCTTTCGTTGATAGGTACTGGCCGCTCAAAGGGTCAGTGGTAGTTGGTGGTTTTCCATTTTTGTTATTTCCATTGGATAATAAATCAATAGATTAATAATAATAATAATAATTGTAAAGAAACAAATAGATAATGAACAAAAATGTGATTTTGGAGTCGAAGCAGTTATTTACGCCTTTGTATTACCGGCAGCTATTCAGCTTAATGAGGAACGCTACCTTGAAATCGTCACCGTATTGATTGCAGGTTCAATTTCTGCTGCAGATCCATCTCCTCCAATTGTTTATTTGTCAAGGATAAATTTTTGCAGATACGGGAGATCATTTTAAATAAAGTTCCAAACTAATATAACGCTATATATATATATATATATATATATATATATATATATATATATATATATATATATGTATATATATATATATATATATATATATATATATATGTATGAATCCAAAATAAATCGAATCATTTACTTGGAGAATCCAAAATAGGACAGAAACATAAACATATTTGAGAAGTGAATCCTTTACTTCATCATATTTTAACATGGTGTTTAATGCTAAATGGATCGAGCTCTTAATGAAAAATCACACATCAAATATTGCATTATATTATATTGCATTCCTGATTTGTAATTCGTATGTATATATGATCGTATTTTGCGCATGTTAAATATATGCGATCTAATGTGAATTGTTGGGTTAAGTGCACAGACAAGGAAGGAAATTATGTTTATTAATTATCTTCTGTATATTTGTCGAAATTTTCAGATTATTAAGTTATGAACTGAAAGTCATTTGGGATCAATCGTACAATCCGTACCCAAGAATTGATTCAAGTCAAAAGTTGGAGTTGTCAGATAATCCAACAATCTGTTTTCAATATATTGAATATATTTTTCAATTCCTGTGAGCTTGAATTTTACATTTGATCTTTTTTTTCAAAGATTAGACAAGACTAAATCCTGATTATTGTGTAATTTGAAAATCGGTTCTACAAACCAATTTGAGGTTCAGATTTCACATTTGATCTGACATATGTTTGATCTTCTACAAACCACCTGCGAAATTATATAATAAATTCTGCCCCAAGCTTCCGAGTTGAGGATTCCAAAATTCGCTCTCAGAATTTTGGTAAAGGAAATTCCAATCTAACATTTGTTTATCCTGGTCAATCGTGTCTAGTGGAAGATTCCAGAAACATTAGTTCTCAATCCAAATTTGCTTCAGAAATCTATCCTCAAGACCTCGAAGACGATAACAAATGGACACAAAGATAAACCCATTGTTTGAATCGGGTTTGTTGATTACTTGGGATTAAATGCAACGGCCGGGAGATTATAGAAATGTTCAGCTCTTGTCACGCTGTTCATATTAAAGGAAAATGGGACCAAACAGAATAATGTAAATCCTTTTAGATGGCCGAAATATTGTTCTCATAGGCAATTTGTCGGGAATAAAGACCATACCTCACTAATACCTCGGTGGTCCATCAGTCCAAAGTATTATTAAACTCAAGAACAAAGTCTAGAGGACTTTGTTTTCCTACTGTAACATAAAGAATAAGGAAAACCTTCACCAAAATGAGGGGGTGTAGACACTAAGGCGATTTGAACACTTGACTAACTGATTGCTTGAACGTTCTCTTACTGACTGATATAAATTCATAAGCCTTAGATATCAACGAAAAATGTATCACACAAATATGCACGAGCTTATTTCCTTCTGACAATAAATACATTTATGCGAAACAAATGTACATTTTCAATTCATTATATATACAATACACGGTTTGCAGAATGAATCTTCAATCGGTTGGAGAGGATTTTGCCCTAGTAGCAGTCTGTCTTTTATATCTTTTATTTATGATTTCACTTTTTCATTTGGATTATTTCCAAAATACGACAGAAACAATTAGAAACATACCAAGTACATTAAGTGACTCACCGTATTGTTCGGTAGTCATAGAATAGTCCAAAAATATTATCCTACCAATTTTTTCCGAATTTTCTTTCCGAATCCCATCATCATCATCATCATCATCATCATCATCATCCTTTATTGTCTATAGACCTTCCAAAAGATTGGCAGGACCTCTCTATCATGGGTGTCACGTGGACGGTATTTTCTAAATTTGTCTCGTTTGTCACATACTCTTACTCTTTGTCGGACACAATTTTGCCTATGATTTCTGTGCATCCATATTGAGAGTCGTGATGCCCAGCAGTTGTCTGAATTTTTTGCAACATGTCTAATCTATTGCCATTCGAGATTTTCAATGGTTTCTAAGGATCTTGTACTCCTGTCTTTTCTTTAATCAACTATGCTGCCATGTTGTCTTTCCATGTGAGGTTAAGCACAATTCTTTCATTTGCACGTTGCATAGTTCTCAGTTTGAGAGTCAGTGTCTTGGGTAAGTTCCACGTCTCTGCTCCATAGGTGACTATCGGAAGGATGCATTGGCCGTATACCCTTCTTTTTGGGACTAGTAAAATTTTCCTGTTCTTGAAAGTCGAGTTTGTTCAATCGAAAGCTTGCCAAACTAGCGTAATCCTCTTCTTGATTAATTTTTCTTTAGAGAATTAAACAGGGATTTGTTGTCCTTAGTAGATGCATCGGTCTACTTTTTTAGCTTTGCATTTGATCGTTGTGTCTTTGTCCTCAACATGTTTGTTGTACATGATATTCATTTTGCTGAAGTTCATGTGGAAGCCAACATTCCTGTTTTCTTCATTTAGTTCGTCAAACATCATCTGGAGATCATGGAGGATTTCAGCAAAGAGGATGATGTTGTCAGTAAATCTGAAGTTACTTAGGTATTCACCGTTTTCTTTGATTCCCGTGTGATCCCAGTTTTGGCTTCAGGAAGTCATCTCGAAGCAGGTTGCAAAGAGACTGGATGAGTTGGTATCACTATGTCTCACTCCTTTTTGTAGTTGTTCTCGGCTCGTTGCAGAGTTTATATCTGTTCTTCAGTTCTAGCTTGAATGATTGGGTCAGCTTTTTTGTACGCTGAGTGGTTGCAATTTGGTGCAGAACATTCCTCTACGTTCTATCATGGTGTTAATTTGAATCCTGTGTCTTATCATGATGTGGTTACTTCCTACATTGGCTCAATTTATGACTGGAATATCTTTAACAATGTTGCTCTTGTTAGCAGGGATGCAGACTATTCCATTCTTGGTTTAGTGATTTGGACTCCTCCTAGTCCACTCTCTACTGGCTTTTTTTTCTTCAAGTTGGAGTTCATAATTCATAACCTGTTTGCTATTGCGAAATTAACAAGATCTTCTCCCTTCTTGTTCTTTGTCTTCGTATCCGTACTTGCCAACGGATTTTCCCATCGCCTTCTCGTTCTTGGGCGTTAAAGTCTTCAATAATGATGTTGAAATATTGTTTGGTCACTTGGAATATGAAATTCAAATCATCCGAGAAGTTGACTCCTAGTCAGTTGATTTTAAAGTGGGAGCATGAACTTGAATGATGTTCAGTTTGTACCTATTTGGAAACTGCACAGTGACACCGGTTTAAGATGGCTTCGAATCATACATTTTTTTATGAAAAACAGAACCAATCTGCTCTGTTTTCCTTTCTCTTCTTTGCAGTTGTATAAAATATGTTTAGTTCGGTAAGTACTTTTCTGGGTCCTCCCATTTCACAAATACCGACAATGTCCCAGTTAATGTTTTTGATTTCATTTTCCCTCACCAGTTAGGTGCATGGCCGTTGAGAATATTCTTACGTTGTTGGTACCAATGTACAGTGTTGATTTATTGACAACGTTCTTTGAAAGCAAAACATCTGATAGGCGGTACAGAGAACGCATGCTCACAATATTTGGAGACGGGGAGATCCACTGTGGAGGGATCAACTCAGTGCTTGGCTGACTTAATGAAATAAATCCTGGAAAACATGTTGATTTCAGAGATCTGGAAAAATATAGAAAAAGGAGGCGGTTTACCCTTAGAGGAATATTGTGACACAACTAGGTTAATACACCTGAAGTGAAAATGAATTCAAACATAAGGAGAAAAACCTAGCCAAAATACAAACCATATACACACAACCAGAGGAAGAAAATAGCCCGATACAAACCTCAAAAAGAAATGATGCAAGGGGAGAAGACGAGGAGGAATGGTTGAGAAAAGTGAAAAATCAACTGCTTCTTATAACATATTGTAACTAACAACATGATAACCTGTTCCACACTATTGCTGAAATGGCAACAGACGTCTTCACGACTCAAGGAGGAAGCCCGACTATAGGAACAAAAATTTGCCTACGGAATGAATTTAGAAAAATATATCCTCCAAGTGCATAGAGCAGAATGATTACTGAAGAACACATTACACATGAACAGACAATGCAGCATATACGTGAGAAAACGAGAAGAGGTACTCCCAGCAGCAGAAGAAGTACACCAGAGGAGACTAACCAAAGAAGCAAGACTAAAGGAATATATACAAATGATGACCAAATGATTTTAAAAGAAGTAAGGAAAAGAATAAAAAAGATGTAATGAGGTAGATTGACTACAAAGACCAGGGCCCCTGAATGTGACTCAATAAAAACAGAAGAAATGAAAGAGAAAATAGAAAAAAGGAATATCATGGAAGGATAGAAAAATATTAAAGACTTAGCTAAATCGCAGGATTTTTGATAAAAAGGAATGAACGAATGGTCAGTCTTGGTCGTAAGATACGCAGGTCCATGTCTAGACAAATGTCGATAGAAACGAGACAAAATAACAAATGTTACACGTATGGCGACTGTAGTCAACTAGTCCCGAAAGGAGTACAAGAGCGGGCACAGACTGTTATACACTGGAAACTATGGAAACTGGGATCCTACAAAGTAAGCAATTGGTACAAGCACAAACCTGGAACAGTCTTGGAAAATAGAAGTTGCAAATTGTTCGGGAAATTGGACGTATAAACAAGAGGACTGGATTTTGTAGATACGGGAAAGAACCTGATAAATGATATACATAGACGTGAATATGGTGGAGAATGAAAACGTAGGCAAACACCATGACTCGACATAGGAGTTGAATGATTGTGGAACATGAAAGAAAAAGCAGTTCCCATAATAGTAGACACACTCGTACCTGTTCCAAAGACATTGAAAACAAGATCAGGGAAGTTGGAGATAAAAAAGAAGAAGGATTGAAACTCTACAAACCACAGCACTACTAGGGTCTGCGCAAATACCGAGGTAGATACTGAAAATACGAGAGCCAACAAGGGGGCGAATAAGGCATTTGGATTCAAAGAGTAAGACGGCTGAGACAGTACAAATAATTGCAATGTTGTGCTTTGTGAAGACAATGATAGGAGGTGATCTGAGGAGACTTACTGTCACTCAGGCTCAAGCTATGACCAACTGATCGGAAATAGCTAACCATACAAATATTAATGATGATAATAATATACTCGACAGCATTTGACAGTGTTCATAATGGAAAATCTACTTTCATTATGAAGCCCCATATGCTAAGAACTGCTACGAATACCAGCCCGAATCAATCACAGAAGCAGTAGATGTGGCCCTATAACGAGTCTCCACTATACATATTGATATAATATAAACGTGAACAGGCCAAATATTATCGTGAAAAGCTTGAAAAAAAAAACGTGTCTCTTTGTATACATGTCCCAGCGTTGAAGAACATTGCTGATAATGGAATTCAAGAAATTCACAAAATATGAAGACCTCAAAATAGATATCAGTATAATACGGCAACCCGGGACCAAAATAATAACTAATGTTGTTGGGGCTCTTAAAAGGGACCAGTGAACTTGCCAACAACATACCTGGAAAGCCCAGCATATATTACATACAAAAAATAGATTTTACCTTCACTGCACACATTATCAGAAAATTCTTGTCAATTTGTATTTTCTACACCTACTATACACAACTTTATGTACATGTTTATGAAAGTGTTGTATCGTCTGTGTATGTAAAAACCCTGCTCCCATTTTCTCTAATTTCGGACTATCGTAACTCACAAGGTTGCCAGCCTTAGGTCTCTTTAAAATCCAGCTGACGACTTACGTGAACTGAAATCAAAGCCAACAAAAACAACGCCCATATAATAATATGAGACCCCCACAGTAAGCTACGCACCAGAGGGTGATGACGAGGCACCAACGGAAGAAGAGAAAACCAAAATACAAGCTTTGAAAGAGATCATGCGAGGAGAGAAAAACAACACTCCCCTCCCTAAGAGACAAAGACAGAAAGAAAGTCGGAGAAGTGACCGAACAGGTCAACTGCCTCTTACAGCACATAGAAACAGACACCCTCCTAGAACTCAACAACCTAATTTACGCAGGGGCGAAAATGGTAGCACAAAGCTTCACAACACAAGATAGGAACCCGAGCAATAATAGGGAAGAGAAACCCAACTGGGAGAGAAGGTTACAAAGGCAGATCTCCCAACTACTGAGAGATGAAGTACTGCTTAGAAATACACCACACACAGACAGACCACGAGTAAGACTTTATAACAAATACAAGATAGCGCAAAAAGGCATCGCAACTGTAGTCGAAGAGTTACACCAGAAAAGACTAGCCAAAGAGGCAAGACTAAAAAGATACAGACTAAGAACGGCCCAATACACACAAAACCGCACATTCCAAAACAATGAGAAAAAGTTTTACCAAGATTTAAATGGGGAAAGAAGGCAGGACATAAAACCAGATGCCACAGAGGCCAAGAACTATTGGAATAGCATATGGGGGCACCCAAAAAGACACAATGTAACACCGCAATGGTTAAGGAACATGAGAAAAGAACTAGAAGATATAGACAAGGGATAACCAATAGTACTGAATTAAACCACATTGAAACATACTCTTAGGAAAGTAGCCAACTGGAAAGCACCGGGTCCCGACGGGATCCATGGGTATTGGTTCAAAAAATTCACCACGTTACACGGCAGACTCACTCACCTACTCCAAAATTGTCTAAATGAAGGCAAAGCACCAGAATGGATGACTAAAGGCAGAACCACCCTCATCCAAAAAGACCCGGGAAAGGGGAACATAGCAAGCAACTATAGACCAATCACTTGCCTACCACTTATGTGGAAAATCCTGACCGGGCAAATAGCAGAGAGAATATACATGTCAATGGATAGAAGGGGGCTACTACCAGAAGAACAGAAAGGGTGTAGGATAGGAACCAAAGGGGCAAACGATTTACTCTACATAGACCAGATGATCTTAAAAGAAGTAAGGAAAAGGAGAAAGAATATCGCAATGGGATGGATAGATTACAAAAAGGCATGCGATATGATTCCACATAGCTGGATACTCGAATGCCTTAGAATGTTCAAAATTAGCGAACCGGTGGTTAAATTCATTGGTAATTCGATGGAAGACTGGAAAGTAGATTTGACAGCCGCAGGGGACAAACTAGCCGAGGTAGGGATAAAAAGGGGAATCTTCCAAGGAGACTCGTTGTCCCCACTATTATTTGTTCTAACAATGATACCGCTTAACAGAATCCTGAAAGATAGCAAAGGATACCACTTCTCTAAAACAAAAGGAAAGGTCAACCACTTAATGTACATGGACGATATTAAATTGTTTGCAAAAAACAGGGGAGAGCTTGAGACTCTGTTCAACGAAGTAAGGGAATATAGTGAGGACATAGGAATGGAGTTTGGGATAGAAAAATGCGCAATCATGATGATGCATAAAGGAAGGCTTTCAATGACTGAGGGAATTGAACTTCCGGACAACAACAAGATTAGGGCATTGACTGCACAAGACCGATACAAGTACCTAGGTGTCCTTGAATGTGACACGATAAAACGGGAAGAGATGAAGGAGAAAATTAAGAGAGAACACCTCAGAAGGATAAGGAAAATATTAGAAACCAAATTAAATAGCAGAAATCTAATAAAAGGAATGAACACCTGGGCTGTGTCAGTAGTTAGGTATACAGGACCATTCCTAGGATGGACAAAGGAAGAGCTCCAATCAATGGATAGGCGAACAAGGAAACTTATGACGATGCATAAAGCATTACACCCTAGGGATGATACTGATAGACTATACGTTAAGAGAAAAGAAGGTGGTAGGGGGCTCATCAGCATAGAAGATTGTGTCCAGAGAGCTAAAGTAGTCCTAGATAGATATGTGCAAACAAATAGTGAAGAAATCATAAAGAGCGCGAGGGATAGTGCAACAAACAATAAAGTAGAAAACAATGGAACAGTACAGCAAACTAGAAAAGAAAAGTGGGAAGGGAAAAAATTGTACGGCGAGTTTAAAAGACAGATACAAGATATAGCAGACGAGAAATCATGGACGTGGTTACGAAAGGGAAACCTTAAGAGAGAAACAGAATCGCTCATCATGGCAGCCCAAAACAAAAGCATAAGGACAAACTACATAAAAGCAAAAATCGACAGAACACAGACAAACAGCAAATGCTGCATGTGCGGTGAAAGAGATGAAACAGTAAACCACATAACTAGTGAATGTAGCCAACTCGCCCAGAAGGAGTATAAGCATAGACACGATAGAGTAGCAACGATGATACACTGGGAACTAAGTAAACAAATGGGATTCAACCATGTGGAAAAGTGGTATCAGCACAAGCCAGAGGCAATTTTGGAGAATGACAACCACAAACTACTCTGGGACTTTGACATCCAAACTGACCACCTCATCCAGGCAAGAAGACCGGACTTAGTAATAGTAGACAAAAAAAAGGAAGGCCTGCCAAATAGTAGACGTTGCTGTGCCTACAGACCAAAGAGTAAAAAAGAAGGAGGGTGAAAAAAGGGAAAAATACCAGGACCTAGCAAGAGAGTTAAGGAAGATGTGGAACATGAAAACCAGGGTAATACCGGTCATAGTGGGCGTACTAGGAACTGTCCCCAAAACGCTGAGGGAGAGACTGGAGGAGATCGGGATTAGGGGAAGGATAGAGACCGTACAGACCACAGCACTACTGGGAACTGCACGGATACTGAGGAAGGTACTAGAGATATAAGTACTGCAACGAATCGTAGCTCTGTCATGATATGCGAAAGAGAGAGGAGACGTTAGCTGAAGACCTGAGGAGACTTATTGTCACTCAGCCTTCAGCGATAACCACTGGGCAACCGGTGTGAAACTGTAAATCGCAGAATTACTGCGACCTATGAGTACTAGGAGAGGAGGGCTGGAGACTTGAGGAGACTTGCTGTCACTCAAACTCCAGCGGTTACCACCAGGCAACTGGTGTGAGATTCCAAATAATAATAATAATAATAATAATAATAATAATAATAATAATAATAATAATAATAATAATAATAATAATAATACATGGGATAAAAGGAAGGATTGAGACTGTAGAGACCACAGCACCGCTAGGGGCTGCATAGATGCTGAGGAAAGTGCTAGAAATATAAGGACTGCAACACTAAATGTTAGCAGTGGCCAAACAGAGGAAGAAAAGTAAAAGCGGAAACGCAAACCACAACATTGGCATGATAGGCAAGGGAGAGAAGAAATGTTAGCTGGAGACCTGATGAGACTTACTGTCACTCAGTCTCCAGCAATGACCACCGGGCAACTGGTGTGAAATTGTAAACCACTGTATTACGCTGGTCTATGAGAACTAGGAGAGAAGGAGACTTGCTGTCACTCAAACTTCAGCGGTAACCGCCAGGCAACTCGTGTGACATTGCATGATACTACTACTACTACTACTACTACTACTACTACTACTACTACTAATAATAATAATAATTGTTTCGAAATGTCAAGTGGTATAATCAAAACCCCGGAAGCGTGGTAGAAAACGAAGAAAGTTGAAGAATCGTGGGATCCCAACATCCAAACAGATCATGTGATGCAACACAAAAAAACCTGATGAGGTGATAATATGCAAAGACGGAAAGAAAAGCCAAGTAATGAATATTGCTGTTCCCTGGTACAAAGGGTTGGAACAGAAGGATCCATAGATGATTGAAAATTATAGTGAACTGGAGAGAGGAATTGAAAAGATTTGGAGTATGGCCTACGGTGGTGTTGTGCCGATAGTTGTAGGAGCCTTTAGAATATTATCCAATAATTAGAATAAAAAACATGCGAAAAAATTTGAGTTAAACAGTGCAATAGAGCTCTTTCAGAAAGCAGCATTACTGGGAATTGAAAATATGATCAGAAATTACCAAAGACCCAAGGTTGCAGGGTGCAATTTGTTCCGAGGAAATAGACTGGAATCCACCAAAATCGAGATTACAACTGAAGTAATGATATTATATAACAATCATAACCATAATGATAATAATGATAATTGTAAAGCCTTATTGGATATCAGGAAGCAATAGAACACAAAAGTATCTGTCCGTCCCAAATTAGCGCAAACTCTGTACCTTGAGATACATAACTCAGAGTCAACCAAATGTCATTTAAGATTTTGCAATGTAGCAGGTTTAAAAAGAACTGAGAATGGGTGGGAGCATGAACCTGAAGCTTCAATAGAAAACGAAGAATCCAAGTAACTTTATGAATTCAATACCATCACTGACAGAAAAATTACAGATAGAAGGTCAGATATAGTAAATATTAATGAAAAAAACAATCAGGTTATATTGATTGATATCTCACGCCCAGCAGAGAGGGATATCGAACAGAACAAACCGGAAAGATAGAAAATAACGAGTCTTGAGAATAGAACTACAAAAAAAAAAAAATGATATAAAATCTCCAGAAACTGAACACTGAGGGCGTTAGCATCAACCAAATAGAAAAGACTGTACCTCTTTAGACAACAAATATAATCAGGAGACATCTTGATTCCTAGGAACCAGTACATATTGAGTTCAGGATGAGAAACATGGCAACCCTACATTAAAAAAGGGATACCCTGGGATATTACTACTGTTAATGATAGTAATCTGATCTAAGTCTATCTCGATGTATGCACACACCAACACAAACACACACAGATGCACACACACACACACACACACACACACACACACATATATATATATATATATATATATATATGTAAATTTTTGTGTGTGACGCTCATCAATGGGTAAACAGATATTACACACTAATCCTCGGTGGAGGAATGGATAGCATATTAATTTCTGCTCTTAAGCTGAAGTGCTGATTTTTACGCAGATAATCTCCTCATTTTCTATGGTTACTATGCTAGTTTACAAAAAAGGCCCAACGTGTATTTGCCGGCCTATGAGACGGATATTAAAATATTTACAGACTTCTAAAATGAATAGTAGTCCCTAGATAGGCCTTATATATGCGCTAAATTAACATATGGTTTCGAAAAACTTGGGGAAGGTTTTTAAGCAAAATATATACGACACTACATGACTTAACTAGTTCTATTTGATTTTAAGTTATTATTTTCATTTTCATGGAAGCTGGTTTTATCATTGCAGCAGAGATAAAAATGATTGTCTCAACATCCTTGAAAATGAACGTCGAGATCTTGGACTTATTGATCATCGAAATGTCACTTACGTTCTTACCTTAATGTTGCTAATTAGGATAAGTTCGTCTAAATCCTGATATCTTTGATTCTGCGCAGATGTCAAAATTTTCCATTTATATTATTCTTAATGAAATGACTAATATTCTTTATATAATTCCAAGAATTTCCCAGAAGCAAGAAAGTTAACTTCTCCTTGAACTTCAGCAAAACAAATGTCATGCACAACGCGCATGTCAGAAACAAAGACACAACAATCGAAATAGAAAGTACACCCCTACATCTACCTTGGACAGCAGGTCTCTATGAAGTTTTCAAAAGAAGAATGAATAACGCAAATGGTCACTCTAGGTTGGCAAGCTTTCGGTAATGCAAGCTCGACTTTCAAGAATACAAAAATCCCATTAATCTTAAAAAGAAGGGACTACAGCCGATGCATCCTCCCGATAGTCACCTATGGAGCTGAAATATGGAATCCAAACAAAAGACTGACCCTCAAACTAAGAACCACGTAAGTAAGATATTATAAGACAGCATGGTATATTAGAGAAAAGTCAGGAGTCTATTTTACCATGGAAAGAGTTTAAAAAAACTCAAATGGCAATGGGATGGACAAAATGACAGACAACCGCTGGGTATCACGAATCACAACGTGGATCCCCAGCTCATTTGCGAAATCGTGGCCAACCGAAAGTAAGATAATGTGACAAGCTTGATAAATTCAGAAAGTACTGGCTTGCAATGCCCATGATAGAGAGGTCTGCCGGATCTTGGGGGAGATGTAAGCCCAACGACGGACGCTAAAAGTCTGATGATAATGTTGAATAAAATAAATAATATCTTTAATGAACCGATTAGTTTTAATAAGACGAATGTTGAAGATTAAAGTCACATTTAATTCATAGATAATATGATATATATCCATTAGATTTTTGAGAACCTAGTATTCTCTGTGTGTTTTATGATATTTTCCACTCAATTTTAGATATAAACTCGAAAGAAGTTGATATCTCATGTCAGATCTTAACACGAGAGAAAAGAACTAACGCATCTATGGCCTGACTGTCATGCTTGCTTCTTTAAAAAATGAAAGTATCTCCAGGTTTTTCTTTTTCCTTAACAGGATTTGCTTTCAGCAAAGCCTAATGTTAACTTTTTCCCGACTTTATCCATTTTGTTCGGTCTTTTATGATGTTTCCCTCTGCCTTTGTGTAATAAGATTCTTCCGAAGGCTAAAAAACTATTATTTCCTACTTTACTCAGCATAAAAGGGAAGTCACCCGGGGAAATAAAGATTCAACACAGTAAAATCTCTCTATTTCAGCTCTTTTGAAGTGCTCGGCGCGCACACAGGTCTTTCTCCATTTGGAGGAAAGAAATTTCCTCGTTCTTACGGAAAGAAACAATCTTCAAACCAGTTTGCCAAAGAGGAAGTAGAATTAGAGGAAAAAAAACATGGGTGGTTGCAGAAAAACTGAACGATACCCGTTTAGAAAAGCCAGCCTGTTTCTGCCTATCATGAGAAAGTAATGAAAATGTATAAAATTATTTTATCCACGCTTTTTTTGTGTGTGTGTACGTGTGTATGCCTCTCTCTCTCTCTCTCTGTCTATCTGCGTCTTTCTGTCTCTCTGTCTCTGTCTCTCAGGTAGTTAGTTTATATCTATTCATATCTATATGTTTGTTTATCAGTTCCATTCTGTATGCTTCTCTTCGCTTGACTATCTCTCTATCCTTTATCTCAGTCTTTTCGTGTTTATTTACGTATGTATCAACGTATTTTATGTTTTCATATCTCATCCCTTTCATATCTATCTATCTATCTATCTAGCTAGCTAGCTCTGTCTCTCTGCATTCATGTATATATTTATGTATGTATCTGTTTCCTATGTATATATCTCAGTCTTTACTTACATATTTATACCTAACTACCTACCCCCTACCTAACTACCTACATTATCTATCTATCTATCTATCTATCTATCTATCTATCTATCTCTGTTCATATCTACTTGTCGGTTTATATCTATCTGTCTATTTATTTCTATCCTTCTTTCTAT
The DNA here is from genome assembly GCA_963457665.1 of Thysanoteuthis rhombus. Lineage (NCBI taxonomy): Eukaryota > Metazoa > Mollusca > Cephalopoda > Oegopsida > Thysanoteuthidae > Thysanoteuthis > Thysanoteuthis major. The sequence goes on from OY735207.1 coordinate 56,493,558, forward strand.
CTATCTATCTATCTATCTATCTATCTATCTATCTATGTTCATATCTACTTGTCAGTTTATATTTATCTATCTATTTCTGTCTATCTATCTATCTATCTATCCAAGTCTCTACACATTCATATCTGTATTTATGTTTACATCTATTTTTTATCTTCAAATCTATCTATCTCAGTCTGTTCACATTCTATTTATCCATCTACCCGTCTATCTATGTATTTACCTCAATCCCTTAACATCCATATATGTGTATCTATCTATTCATGCATGTGCCCGTGTTTGCATTCTCATCCAATTGACACCAGATGATGAAAGAATGAACGGTACCCCAAGGCACAAAGGAAGACACGCGCAGCAAGGGGTGTGGTGGTGGTGATATCCGTACGGCACATTGTAACAATGGCGGATAATGTTGATACATTATTTTCATTTTTTCCAGTAGCCAATGACATTCCATTAAAAATGTCTCGTAGGTTACTGGATTAGCATCAGATAAAGACAGATAAATAAATAATGAAAACATAGATGTATACTAATGCGATTTCTGTGCTAATCTTCCCCATGGGCAACTCGTCAATTTAGAGTTAATTCTACTCGAGTTTGCAAGTTCATATTAAAGGGATCGTTTCTTACTGGAAAAAAAAAACATTGTAAGCAACAATATCTCAGTGGTTAAAGCAGAGAAAATGGAATCGGTAGACCAAATGGGAAAAGAAAATGTAATTTTTTTTCCTTATGAGATTATTTTCTTCCGTTCCATTGGATCTTCAGACCATCTGGAAATTTGTTACTTTTAAAAAATTGAAAAAAAAAAAAAAAGAAAAAGAAAAGAGATTAGAAGAGGGTTTCGATTTACGATGTAATTATCATGTTATAATGGACTCTTACTATCCGTTCGCCGTGGGATGTGAATTTCTTTTTATTTCAGTGCTTCCGCCGGTTTGACAGAAATTTTTTCTTTAAATAGATCTGATCCTTACCCGACAATCAAACATGTTCTCCTCTCTAAGTTAAAAGCACGGCCCTTGTTCCTAAGCGAAAACGACAATAAAACATAGGTCCCATTTAAATCTGCTGATCTGCTTTAATGTGCAAACTACTAACACCAAAAGTAAGCACACGAATTCTCAGATTTCAGAAAAAAAAATCGAGGTTTTGAAGAGGGGTTACGCGAGCCTATCCAGGTTTACCCGAGAGTGCATGCAGGCCTGACCTCAGGTTTAACGCATGATTTTACAGAAAATTTATTCTGATTTACAAAAAAAAAATCCTTTGGTCCTTTAATTTGACAAGGCCTCTGAAGACTCAGAAGGTCAATAGGTGTGGTAGTTCTAGCGTGATAGTGTCATGAACAAACATGGTCACAAACAAATAAATAACCCATCAAAATGCTTACATATTAGTGTAGATATATTTACATGAACTCTCCCGAGTACTCCTCACTAACAATTCGACATGCATTCTCTACTACTCTTTCTGTATTGGGAAATCTCACTTGTTTCTTCGTTTTTTTTTTGTTATTTCAACAACAAATTAGTCAGTATTGGACAGTCAGTTTATACTTATTAAGAAATATTGATAAGTTTTGGTGATTTCATGGACTCCCTGATCGTAAAAAAGTCGCTGAAATGACTGAAACTTATCAAAGTCTCTTATTCAGTGTAAACTGTTTGTTATCCTGTACTGACAAACTCTGTGAAACTCTAGTCGAAGTAATCGAAAAAAAAAAAAAAGAGAGAAAAAAACAACAACAAACAAGCCAGATTTTCTCCGAGGGGATACGATAGTAGAATATTTGTGCCTAAAACCGGAAGTCAGCTGATGGTGTCACACTTTGCCACTGTATTGAATTTTGAAAGATATTTAATTTCCTGTTTGAATAGTGAGAATACGAAGACTTTCAGTTTTTCTGATTCCCTGTTCCATCTTATTTAATTTTTTCAGCATTGCATTTGAACAGCAGAAGAGACATCAATACATTCAGCATTATAAGAGACATCAACATCTCTTCATCACAATAGAATGAGGTACAAGAGGCCGATCGGTTAACAGCACAGAACATGGAATCAGGTTCAAACTCAGGCTTGAATCCATCTAATCCTCCTCTCTCTTGCAATAGATAAAAGATCAAACCGAGAAAGACTAACCACTCATCAAGAGCCAGGAGAGGCCGGCAACAGATCGGGCAGGTGACCCATGAGTCTTGACGTTAGGCGTGGTTAATCTGGATAGTGACACAAACAAATAAACACACACATTTAGAAACAGATAAGCACACAAACAAGTACGTTTTCCTAGAAGGTACGGTTAACGGAGTTCTGATGAAGCCCTGACGGGCCAAGAAAGTCAGAAGTGGATGATTATGAACTATTTCCTGCAATATGCAATATTCCAGCTGGGGCTAAGAAGCTACAGCCCTTCTCCACTGCCCTTCCAGGGACAGCTGCAGATGTTGGCTGGATACTATTTGAACATGGTTATCTCCCCAAGCCCCGAGTACAAACAAGTAACCTACAGGCTAGAAGATTAATATTTTCCTTCTTCTCGTCATACTACGTTGTATAATTCTTTTTCGATTAAAACTTGTAAAGAAGAAAATAGAAAAAGAAAAAAAAAAGAAAAAGTAAGCTAGCAAGTAAGTAAGTGAGAAAAAAAGAAAGCAGACCCTTCAGACGATATAAATTTTTTTATGAAACAATGATCGTGCGGGTCTTTTCACGTGGATTGACACAAAGAATCATCTGGAAACAAATAGTTTCATCACAGAAACCAATGTTGCAAAATGTTATCAAAAAGTGTATAAACAACGTCACAAGTTTTGAATAGAGTTTGTTTTGTTTTTTTTTACTAAAGAAACGAGACATTGATCCGATAGTTTTCAACTTCCAGATCCACAGTCAAGGGCATATAAAAGATCGACTTTCGACACTAAAAATCCGTGGCCATTATAGAAAAGTCAAATATTCCAAACAGCAGAAGAAAAGAAGTTACTTTATTTCATAACGCCTGGGGAAACCGAATTTCTTTTCCGGTAAAAATTCTTCCGTCGTTATTATTATTCAAATATTCTTAGCCCTTGAGGCGACGTTCAACATTTTTTTTTTTTTTACTTTTAAATATTTTTCTGCTATTGTTCATTTTCGGAGTTTGTATTAATATAAAAGTCAACAATAACCTAGGATAAAAAAAATGAACGAAATAATTTGTTTAATAGCTTACAGCAAGATGATCACGTTGGATACACTAGTTCTTGCATGATCACTGAAGTTAAGCAACGTTGAGGCCCTATTTACCCTGGACCTCAAAAGATGTGGCTGAAGGTCGATCTGTTGAAGGAATACAACCTCAGCGAACGTGAGCGCAGGATCGCTTCAAAAATGTTCTTTAATCCTCGCAACTATTGTCGCAGATACAACAACAAGGGTCTTGAGGTCTCAGGCTAATTCTGAGCCCCTACACTTGACTCAACAGAGTTGTAGTAGACGTGACAAGGCAATATAACACTGCATATACGTTTCTCTGATCAGAAATGGTCTGTAAACATTTATAATAACGTTGAAACTAATCAGAACCTAGACGAGTGACCGCTAAGGTGATGCCAGATGCCGTAAGTTAGAATGGAATAGTGAATCAATGTCACTTCAGGTGCTAGTCAACTCAAAGTTTATTTCTATCACAAGCCGAGACAAGAAAACGAGGTATGTGAAGCCCCAGCTAATTTTCTATATATGGTAAAATCTATCTATCTATCTATCTATCTATCTATCTATCTATCTATCTATATTGTTCAGTCTGTTTATATCTATCTGACTACAAATCTATTCATCTATCCATCAATTACTGAGTTCAACATCTTATCTAAGACAAGCTAAACATCCACAGAAACTGGAAACTTACTCTCCCTGATCCTACTGCTGAAAGATCTATCTCATTTCGAACGAAATGTAACCCTCAATTAAACGGATATAAACACCCCTCTCTCTCTTTTACTAAACCACCTAACTCAGAAACATTCACATTCTCATCTTCAGCATCGTACTTGTAAACAGAATATTTTTCTTTGTAAACTGCCGGTAATATTAGATGGCTAGCCCCCGTCGGAATGCATTGAACTATGTCTACGGAATAATTAAAAAAATTGAGATATGATTTCAGCTCTTAAATTTTTCTCCACACCTTTCTATTGTCATTTTCATCTTCACACACACGCACACACACATACATTAATTCATACATATTGTAACACTGACTTATACAGTTTACCGTAAAACTCGGTTTGAAAACCGAGAATTTTTCTCTGAAAATAGTAACTTGCCTTCACAGTCAAAAAGTGAGTGATCGTAACGTCAAATTCTGAAATCAAGTAAAAATAATTTAATGTATGAATAAACGTAGAATAAATTATATTAATGATATCACTGTTTTTTTCCACTGCTAAACATAAAAAATAGAGTAAAAAAATCTAAAATCTCAAGAACTCACAAAAATCTCGATGTTACCCGTCATAATGAAGCCCCCCCCCCGGCTTTATTTTCAAAAAACAATTTTTCAAGGGGTCTACGGGAGTACTGATGCCAATTTTTTTACTCGAAAGCTGATCTCTACCCCTTAGTTTTGGGATTGGAGTTGTCCTTCTAAATTTGT
>OY735207.1:56500698-56597737 GCA_963457665.1 Thysanoteuthis rhombus
CTGGAAGTGGTGAAAAAGTTCATTGATAGACTGCGTTTACTCTGTGTGAGTTGTTGAATCGGATGCAGAACTAAGAATCACCACAAAGGATTTGGGCTGGAAGGGTTCGCTTTTTATGCCAATGCTAAAAGATCTTTGGATTCAAAATGTCTGTGTTTAATTATGTATAAAGGCGTAAGTTGCTGTCCGCTTTCCCCATCGCTGGATGAAAGGAGAAAGGGACCCGGCCAAATGGGTTGGCTTTTCTGAAGATATTAGTTCCTAACTTCGGTCTGCACAATGACCACTTAAAAGATTATTCGCTGAGGTGGAGAATCTCTGAAAGTATATTTTAATTAATGTGGTCATTACGTTATGTCCAGCTGTCCTGGTGTGGTAGCGTGTTAACGTATTATTATGAAATGAGCAGTACACGGCAGAATTATGTGTGTGCGTATGTGTGTGTCAAGATCATAAGCTGAATGTATGTAGCTACTGAGTATGTATTTGTCAACCACTCGCCGAAGAATGTGTGTAAGTGTATACGTATGTGTGTTCTGATTTGTACTATTTATTGTGTGGATGTGTACGTGTGCCGATATGATAGATAGACTAAAGGACTGATTGAGGGTAATAAGTCGACTGCAGCCAGTGGCCAGTTTTCGATCAGACCGAGAACATCACAAAGGAAGTTAACACAAATTAAATTTCAACCGTTTGTTCTCATGCAAAATGAGAAAATAAGCTGTATTTCTAGCAGCAAACAATAACACACTGCTTCGTCATTTGAGAACTGAGGAAATCATCCTTACATTTTCAGAAGAGTGGAGTGCAATAAAACAAATGGATTAATCGATAAAGAGACCTTAGTTCTACCTATCAGGAATGAAAACAATTGCTTTCTCTTTGAATTGATGCAATTCTTTTTCATGGCTGTCACTCTGTTTCAGTGGCATATTTCGAAAACATTGCGGTATTTTCATCAAAAGATGCACCGAACACCCTTGTACTTAGTGGATGCAGTTACATCGAACACTGAATATTTCAATACCGACGTCAAGGGACAAATTCAGGCAAGTGAATGTTAATTAAGTATTCGGAGTCTGGGAATCAAAGGAAAGTGAACTCTCTTTCGAATTTCTAAAACCAAAAAAAAAAAGTTTCTTGAACGAATGTAATCTCTTATCTCTTATCTATTCGGACGTTTGCTACAACCGACTGCAAGGATATTTTGCATCTGCGGGTTTTGACGGGTTTCTCTACCCGTGTCAATCCTTCGTGGTACCGTACCTGCGACCACTGATGTCCTTGGGAAGAGAGAGAGAGAGAAGGGATGGGATGTCGAACACAGGACAGCAATATTCGACAACTGTCCAAAAAAAATGTTATATTCATACCTAAGATCATGGCAAATTGCAAAAATTTGATACCCAGGGCACAATTGTCATTAATTATGACACAGATCTATTTATTCACTTTAGAAACCGTCATGTTACCAAGCAGTATGTCGTGTTAGGGGTGATCAATTTGATAATTGGAAGAGAGCTACATAACGAATAAGTTACTTCTCTTTCGTTTTGTTAGGTAGTGATCACTAAAGAAGTCGTAATTTCCAAAAAAATAAGAATAAACCATGTGTATAGATGGTTGCCGATTGAGATCTGGACTGGCATAACAGTTACTGGTATAGTAGACCAAAATTATCCCTCCACAAAACTATACCGAGGGTTAAAGTAGACTAGCCCATTTTATACTCCAGAGTATATTCTAAGGTAGTCATGATCCCAGGATGTAAAACTGACTAAGTACTTGATATTTTTGTCTCTGTTTTATATATATATATATATATATATATATATATATATATTCACCGACACTTTTTACCGACAGCACATAAACGATAGTTATCAAGATGTATAATTATATATATATATATATATATATATATATATATATATATATATACATATGTATATATATATATATAATATATATATATATATATATATATATATATATATATATATATATATATATATATATATATCATATTTGAATGTGTATATGTGTTTGTAGCATGCATGTAAGGGTGCATTTAAGTGTGTGTGTATTTGTTAAGTGTGAATGAGCATGTGTATGTGGCATGTGTACATAAATGTGTTTATATATGTAATTCTACTTGTCGTGTATGCGTATATGCGTACTTGTGTGCACATAAGTATATAGTATGTGTGTGTTTGTAGCTCGAATGTATGTATGAATTTACGTATGTGGTATATGCATAAATCTCTTTGCGTGCGTAACATGCATGTATGTATTATGTATGCGAATCTGTGTATGCGTGTATGTAAGTGATATGCATGTATGTGTTTGTGTATGTGGCATGAGTGATATATATAGGACTACGATTGGCTTGTCAATACAGTGACTAGAGTATCCTGCAAGCTTTTCCAAGAGCTTGACAGATCATACTTTGTAGGTTAAGACCTTGTCAGAGCCCTCTTTATGCTGCGATCTGTGTTTGCTGGCCGCAGAAAATCTACCACCAACAATTCACCGACAACATTTTACCGACAGCACATAAACGATAGTTATCAAGATGTATAATTCATCGAGGTACAGTTCACCGAGGTATATAATTTACCGAGTTTTTTGACAAAAAGGTAAGGAATTCACTGGAACAAAAAAAAAAAAGATCCGGCAATCATTTGGCCGAGGGCCCATTCTGTATTAAATGAATTGAGAATTTGAATAAATTCGGTTAATCTATTCGTAAAAAATGAATGTTGATATCGAATAAATATTTCAAATATTAAAAAAAAAAAAAAAAAAAATTTCAAATATCTTAATACTTAAAAAATAATATTTATGTATATCATTATAAAAACGTTGCTTTTAAATTTGCGATGCTGGAAGGAAAGAAAGAAAAAAAACGGTTTGCATTGACCAGTACTTGACTTATTAATTCTTCGGAAATAATAAATTGTTTTTTTTTGTGAAGTAATAAAAAACAACTCTTATTTCATGCATCTAAACTAACTTTCTGCTGCGTAAATAAGTGTCTGTGGAGTTCATTTTAAAACTTTCATTACGATTTATGTAACTTACACCAGAAAAATGAAATTTATGTATCATGACTTTTAAAAAAAAGTTTGTGGACTTAATCATAAAAAGCTTAAATAACCTGCACCAGAAATTTGAATTGGATATCTTGCAGTTCAAAGAGCTGTTCAGGACATTACGTTAAATTGACTGAAATAATTCCAAATTAAGTCAAAATCTGAACGATCATTCTTTACACAACACATTCCTAGCGTTTTACTTCGTCTATTTTTGTTTTCAACACGTATTATTTAGACACTACGTCAAACAACTGAAGTACAGATTGAGCCATAAATGAATAAATAGATAAATTACCAATTTAATTTATGATTAAAAAAAAGCAAGTTAAAATCAAGATGCAAGTAAATGATTGAAAGATTGAATAATGATTTAAAATACTTTATTACTGAAAATAGAATACAAATATTTGAAATTAAATCCAAAACATTTGAATATAGAAATGAAACTGAACTACTACAAGAAAAATCAGTTGAAAAAAACTGTTTAAACTGCTAGAAGCCCCTTAAAATTGATGTATTTTGACCTTTTTAGCATGAATAAAAAGTAAAAATGTTAGTTCGTGAGATTTATTTCGTTTTCTTTTAAGATTTTATGTCCTTTTGACTTTCTCTGCGACTCGCATGTCTCAATGAATTGTACATATCGTAAAATGGTTATCGCTTGAGTGTTGGTGTTGAATCTCGATGTGTGAAATGAGATTACAATTTGATTCTGCACATTCAGTTATTTTGCTGACCTGAATGTAAGGATGGAAAGATACATTGGAATACAGACATTTATGGAAAACACAAAATAGTATAATCTTGCCAGGATGGGTATGAAATGGGCTAGCCTGTTCGGTTCCCTGAGCCATAAACTTGACTAGCCCAGGATATCATCATCATCATCATCATCATCATCATCATCATCATCATCATCATCATCATCATCATCATCATCATCATCATCATCATCATCATCATCAGTCTGATAAGGTCTGTCATTGGGCATAGACCTTCTCCAAAATTCGCCAGACATCTCTATCATGGGCATCACGGATCCAGTACTTTCTGAATTTATCTAGCTCATCAGACCATCCTACTTTCTATAAGTCACAACCTCGTACTCGATCTCTTAGGATCCATGTTGTAGGACGTGATGTCAGGCAGTTGTCTGACATTTTTGAAACATGTCCAGCCAATAGCCATTTGAATTTTCCAACAGTTTTTATAATGTCTCCGACTCGTGTCATTTTTCTTACTCTTCTCTCTAATCTCTCCATGAGAGGTTGAGCATGATTCTCTCATATGTACGTTGCATGGTTGTCAGTTTGAAGATCAATTTTTTGGTTAGATTTCATGTTTCAGCTCCATAGGTGACTATTGGTTGGATACATTGGTTTTATACCCCTATTTTTTGGACTAGTGGAATTTTTTTGTTATTGAAAGTCGAGCTCATTCTACCGGAAGCTTGCCAACCAAGTGTTATTCTCCACCTTGTTTTTTTCTCCTTTTGATGACTTCATTGAAACTTGTTCTCCTGGGTAGATGTAGTGGTCTACTTTGTTTAGCTGTGCATTTTCGATTTCGATCGTTGTGTCTTTGTCCCCAAAATGTTCGTTGTACATTACCTTTGTTTTGCTGAAGTTCATGGGGAGGCCAACTTTCTTGCTTGCTTCATTTAGTTCATCTAACATGATTCAAGCTGGCCCACTTTAATCCCGGCCATAGTCTGGGTAAGAGGATGTATTTTTGGCTGTTACACAGGCATGAAGAACAGAATCGGCAGACCGAGTTCGATTTTCGATCATGGCTGTTTACTTTCACTTTGCACTAAAGCACTTGATTCTAAAGAAATGAATCTACTTCCCTAAAACTGTTGATTGATAGCAGGGCAATTAGGACCTTTCAGTTCTGTCAGGCAGTCTATCTAGAAGGTGATTTTTCTAACAAGAAAAGTAAAATTTGACAGTCATTTTAACTGATCCAAAACCCGGGTAAAGAAGGAGAGTAGCTAGTAAACCCTACTTACTACTGAAATTACTGCTCAGAGATCGTGGTTTTATGCCCAAAAAGGTGTCTACAGGAATGAGCAAACAATAACAACAATAATCCAGACCACGAATGATCGAAGGACGAGAAAAAACTGTTTTATCGAGACAATTCTCTAATTACTTGTAACAAACATATTCAGGTTATTCAGTATGCTCTTTGAACTCTGACTTGACAATATTGCTTTCAATTTCGGTTGCCGATTTTTGGAAGAATCAACGTTTTTTTATCCATCAAGGGCTGAGCTATACATTGGACGTAGTTAAGAACTGGAGCTGAATCACTGCAGAGAGCAAGAATACTGTTACTAGTGAGGCTCCTTGCCAAGTGTTGCATCCAATGTCATACAGAATCTAGGTCCTATTGTAAATCAGTTTTGATTAAGTCTTGGCTGACAATAACAAAGATACTAAACTACTCTTAGCAGATATTGCCACAGAGCAGCCAGCGAAAACAATGATTCATTACCCAGAAAGTCTGAATACGTTCGGAAATTGTACTTTTCTATTACAATGTAGATTTTGTCAAAAATGATATACTTGACTTGAGAGAGCTATTGTTTAACCTGTATTGAGCGAGACGAGACGTCGATTTTGTTACCAATATCTTAGTCCAAGCAATGATATGCCCGTCTCCCCTCTCTATAGACTCTCATATCAACCGGCATTCAATATCTCTAGTTAATACTTGTACCATGACATTCATTTTCCCTTTTTTTGCCGCTGAAGTTGAGTGCTGGCGTCATTCTTAATCGAAGCCAAGGCTCATATTTCACATTGTAAAGATCATATCATGCGTCTTGAACAATACTCGGGTCTCAGTTTTATGTGACCCAAAGAGAGAGAGAGAAAAAAACCCAGTTCTGCTTTGCTAATTGATAGAAACCGTCTCGTGAGCAATGCCTTTTAGCAGTAGGCCGTGTCGGGGGTGATTAATCAAAAAATGGGGAATTGTTCTTCTTTCGACTTCTGTCGTGAAATGATCACAAAAAAAGTTTGAATTTTCAAAAAAACAAGCGCAATTGCTAGAGGAAGGGACCAGTTTAGCATTGACTGACATGAGAAAATGACACACTAACTATAAACCTGTTTTTTTAATTTTCAAAAAACAATTTTTTCTTTAGACCTGATAGAGGGGTATTGTCGGAAAATAGCCCTGTATCACCCTTGGTGCGGCTTGTTTGCCCAACATACACACAAACACTAATATATATATATATATATATATATATATATATTCAGCCAATCAGGCTCACTTGGAATCTGAAGAGACTTAAATTGACCGTTTTGGTAATAGTTTTAGCTAACAGATTCTAAAAGACATCTATATCTGATCGATACTGAATAAATGGCTGTCATTGCTTCTTTCCTGAGATAATATTCAGCTCATAACGTTGCTAATGATTAGAACTGGGCTCTTATCCCTTTGTTTGATTCGATTGAATATTCATCCACTCTGAGTTGTCATGTTTCAAATCTACTCGAATGATAAAATCATCGTTCACGATGAGTGGAGAATGTACGTCAACATTTTGTGTAAGCACATATGTTACACGTCAGCCTATATTGCATACATATGTACATCTGTTCCATGACATACAACCTAGTCGTCTTGCAATATAAAAATAATCTCGTAGACATAAAATTTAAGCTTTGGATTAAAAAAAAAATATGGAAAGATACATTTTCCCTTAGTTGTAGGAGTGTATAAGAGCTGTAAGTAGAAGTGTGTGTAAAAAATACGCTTTTACATCGAAAAAAATACAAACTACGTAAATACTATCAATATTGCGCTCGGTTGTACGCGTGTATAAGAGATAATATGGCTGTGCATAAGTACGCGGGGAATCAAAAAAGAAACCAAAAAAAAACAAACTAAAAACCATTCATTGCTTCACCTACGAGTTTTTGAGACTTTTCACGTTCAGAAAAGTACCTTATACAGTCATAACGTTCCCTGCACTTTTCCCAGTTCCAGAATTCTTTTTAAAAGTCATTTTGAAGGACAGTGTGTAGGTCTCGTGGTGCATTTTATTCTATTTCTTCTATCGTCTAGAAGTGACGGCTTTTTGGGGGTGAATCCAACGTTGGAAACTAAAAAACGTGGGTAAGGCTTGAATCTGGAGAGTAGGGAGGCTGGGAGGAGGGTTGCTGACATGGTTCGCCCAAATTTTGTTCATCTGTCAGAAGATAACATGATGTTCACAGTTTCTATCACTGTTTAACTTTGGGGAAATGCCAAACGCACTACATACACGTTCACTCTGGCGATTGTAGCTTAAAAATGCAACGGCTTAGCTTCAGTCACGTTCCAGATATGTCCATTCTTATCTATTAGACGTTATTCATTCGTTATTTCGGCCCCATCTATGTTAAAGAACCGAAATAGGAAATTGGAAGAAGTGTGATGTCATTGAAAGGCGCGATGTCATTTAAAAGTGAGAAGCATTAAAAGAAAATCTATTCCGATCATTTTTTTTCATGCCATGCTAGAAAAAAACCAAGAACGGACAAAAAGACGAAAAATTGCCATTTACGATTTTTAATGAAATATTTTATATCGCAATATTTTCAAGTATGATAATCGATTGAATCAACCAAAGACTACTTGCTCTTTCTCATCCAGCAACTGCTACTAGTACGTCGTATGGAGAACACATTGTTGAACTTATGGTTCTTACTTTTTCAGTTCAAGGTCACGGCAAGGTCATCAGCAAGCTTGAACATCTTGCTGGTATGCTTTTTCAAAAATTCAGTTTCTACGCGCAATATTTCATTAGGAATCGCGTTATAATTTTAAAACTCATATCTGGAATGATCACCTGTTATAACACTGTGAATGTATCATGTGGCCTTGACAACGTGAATAGAATAAACAACAAAAGTTTGGCTCCTGAATGTTATAACGTGAGATAATTCCAAAGAGTTTCCGTATATTATCACGCAATTAGTAACCATTCTATTGGATCATATATCCATATTTGAATAACATATATAAACGGAAATGAAAAGATATTGAGATAGTTTGGTACATATCAATTTTTCTTATCAAACAAAACCAATGCAGTTCGTCTATGGTACAAATTTCTTCGGGGAAAAAAGTAGAAAAGAAATATTAAATAACCGTTATACGTATGTGCGTGTGTGTGTATGTATAAAGATATCACTCTCAGATTAGACAAATATAAAAAATCTATGCGAAAATATTAGTTGACCGAAAATCAAGACAGTTGACAATCATACAGGATGCACCGTCATCGCAAAATTTCTTTACGAAAAATCAAGAATTGTCTTCTACGGGATATCGATTTGTATATACGCAATTCTGTTTTCTTAAAATAGAAGTTCAGGAGAATCAACCTAACATATTTGCAGGAAGTTCAGACTCTGCACATTTATTACACAAGTCGGCCTGATAAAAATACTAAAAATACCCATAAATCCTTGCTGAGCTACAGCTACTCTCTCTCGGAAAATTGCAACTGACATAAGTTTAAGCAAAAATAATTCTTGGCCATTACAACTACAAAAAATTTACATGACCTAAAATTATCTCTCATAAAAACTGAACATTATGGTATATAAAGTTAAAATCGAAATTCGGCTGCTATTTTCCAAAAATTCTAATTTTTGGAAATTGGTGGCTGATTTTTGATTTTTTTTGCTTATAACTTCTAAATATTATAGCAACAAAATATACGTGGTATCAAAATTATCCCTAATAAAAAATAAACATTTTGCTGTATAAGATTTTTTGTATGGTCATAAATGAGAAAAAAAAAGATACTCATGATCCAAAAAAAGTGATTCCAGAGAATGACTACCGAATTTTAATCAAACAGCGTCCTCCATTTTTAAATAGGCATGTGGAGTTCGAAATTCATGAAGACTTTTTGTATTTTCATCAGACGGACTTAACAAAAAACAAATCAGACAAGATTGAACTTCTTACAAACTTTTTAGTTCGGTTAATGTTTTTTTTCCCTGAAATTCTTCTACTAAATTCTATTGGGTTGTTTTTCTTTAGAGCTTGAATCCTTCTCACGAACTAAAATTCGGAGATATTTATTAAGGATATGCCGAACGTGATATTTCGACTAAATGCGTTTCCCTGGTCTCAAACTGGACCTTGAACTTGTGAGACTAAATGCATTTATTTGATCAACGTATTCAATCAGGCTCAATTAATTGATTAAATGATCAATTAATTGATAGGCACTGTTAAATAATAGAATTCAAATCTCACTTCAAACAAAATAATGGCCCAAAGGAATCAGTATTTTATAGAGTTTTTTTGAAACGGAAATGGAAATTCAATAATCATTTTTACCGGAATCTGATTGGTCTAAAAGCTGAATTAAAAAATCAATTGATAGACTAATCTGATTGATTGAATTAATCAATTCTCCCTTCATACGCATGGATATCATTTGGAAATTTCATTATCTTTCTGTTTATCTATTGACATCGGGATCTTAAAAATACATTTTGCTTTCAGAAACTTTCAGCCATTTTGGGAAATGCCATTTATTTAAATCTTTGAAAGACTCAAAAGAACTAGGCAAGTCGAGATCATAAATAAACGCAAGGGAAGTACAACGATAAAAATCAGTATATATATACATACTTACATATATATATATATATATATATATATATATATATATATATATATATATATATATATATATATATATATATATATATATACATATATATATACATATATATATATATATATATATATATATATATATATATATATATATATATATATATATATATATATATATATATATATAGTTTACTAGCATATATCCTCGGTGAATGTCGATGACAATCACATTCATTCAATGCATAAACTTGTAATTCTTATTTTCAAATATCAACAACCTAATAATTTTGTTGAATATTGAGCATCGTGGTTAATCATCTACAACATCTACTCCCTTTCTCTTTGTATTCTTACAATATGAAAAATGCACGATATATATATATATATATATATACACACACACACACGCACACATATATATATATATATATATACACACACACACACACACACACACACATATATATATATATATATATATATATATATATATATATATACATGCAATGCTCTTCAAGTTTAAGAATAGAGCTCTCTGGTGGATGGGGAATCGTGCGTGAATAAAATATATCGTTTAAATTCAATCTTACTGACCGTCCAGTTTTTCGTAAGGTAGAAGTGATTTTGCCAGCCTCTAGGTCTGAAGTAAAGGTTTTGACCCTACCTTGTGTTACTGGATGGGATAATAGATAGTCCATAGCCACACTGGAGAGTTGTAGTATAACGAAACAGCTGTCTGTGGGTGATACGATTATTCAATTATACATATATATATATATATATATATATATATATATATATATATATATATATATATATATATATTACTGCTATTAATTCCAAAATGCTGCATATTACACAAAACTTATCATAATTCAATGTTTTTTACAAATCATATTCAGTTGCATTAATTTGAACTGCAACACCATAACTGTACTACACTAAAGCCAATCTAATCAAAATCTCACAAGTTGAGGGACTTATATATATATATATATATATATATATATATATATATATATATATATATATATATATATATATATATATATATATATATATATATATATATATATATATATATATATACGTTTACGTACGCGTGTGTGTTAATTTATCATAATGTATAATTTTGCTGCACCGTTTCAATTAACATGGGTTTGATTAAAATTAGAAGGTTCCCACAAATAATGTTGTACGGTATACGCGCATACTTTACGATTATATATCGTATGGTTATTAGAAATAGGATTGTCAAGCGGTTGCTTGTACGTTGCCTTATGCGTGACATGATTATTAAACACAAACGACGAACACCCAGTTTAAAAAGGATTACATGACTTGGGAGTGGAATAATATTTTCCCCTGATTTTGTTGATGATCTGGAGTTTGGTTGGGATCGTTAGATAAGAAATATTCGGAAACATTTTGTATCTTTAAAATCTAGCAAAAATGTGTATGTAAACAAAGATAATTATATATATCAAAAAAGAAAAAAACAACATATATATTATAATGCAGTGCAGGCATTGCTCTAAATTTCTCCTTATCATCATGAAACAACACCAATAAATCAAAAAGTGAAGTAGACAATTTCGTCCCCATGTCCATCATCCCAAAAACTTACCATCACTATCTTTTACCTTCAAACATGCCCAAACACATTAGAAATTAAACATTAAGATTAATACTATCCACTAGAGCTACAGAGGATATCGGCAGGGGCAATAAAACCCAATGCCAAGATACCTAGGTCAAGAGAGAAAATACTCCCAAACCACTACTAAGCATCCTTGCAGGAATGACCCCTATATGGAGTTCACACCCATTGACAATATATATATATATATATATATATATATATATATATATATATTGTCTAGAAAGCTTTACAGCTTTAAATACTGAACACATTTAGAAACTTCAATTCTTTTGTGTCACTTAGGTCAATAATTTCCCGACATCAGTTAATGTGATTTATGTAATTTTCTCCGCTGTTCTTCCTCTAATGTTTCACACATACTTAGCTAATATGGTACTAGGAGTAAATCTTCTTTTGTTGGGATCATCAGTTGTTCACCATGTAACTATTTCGGGGATTCTAAAAACAAAACAGTTAAATCAATATGGCACCCCAGCAGTGTTGATCAAATAACACTTCTTTTTGATTACGATCTCTATATAAAACTTATGTCATACATGTAGGATGTTAATTCATATAGGGTATTATCATGATGCATTGTATATTTTCTACTACACATCATGTATATATATATATATATATATATATATATATATATATATATATATATGTATGATGAGAATTACGTAGATACATACCCGGTGAAAGTTGACATTTTGTGCCTTACACACGCATCAGCAATCAGCAATAATTAGAAGAACAAAACATATTGCCAGTTGCTAATGAGTGCTTCATGATTCGGGAATTCTCATTTTTATAGGGTAATATCTCTATTTACTTCCTGAAAATATTAAGCATTGAGATCAAACATCTTCAACTTTTCTTTATCTTGTTGCATACTTAAAAACTAAAAATATATTACAAACTACATACATAGCAAAACCTCTAGAGAGACACCAAAATTAATGTCAGCCGATACGCTTCAGCTTATATGGTGCTGAATCCTGGGTCATATACAAGCACTCCTGTCTGTGCAACATCAATAGCACAAACAATGACAGACGTGGTATACCCTCCAAAATAATCATCCTAGAAGCCAAGCCATTATGCATATGTGTGTGCATGAGTGTGTGGATCTGACAAAATTATGTGAGGAAAGTTGACAATTTGAGAGAGAAAACAGTTACGACTACCGTATTACAAACGGGCGTATATGTTTGCCATCATTTGCTCATACCATTGTTTGACAGAAAATCTAAAGATATATATATATATATATATATATATATATATATATATAATGTGTACATATAGTGTAAACTGCTTGTTTGTAGTTGTGTATTCGATTATTTAAGAAAAACAAACTATTGAGCAGGTGTTTGTTTGGATATTGTCTAGGTATGTGTTGGGGTAGGGAAAACTGTTTAATCACGTGATTGATTTTTGTTAAGCAGGAAAAATGATGAAGCACAAATCTAAGAGACTCGTTTAAGCGTTATTCACTTAGGAAACAAGAGGAAAAAACAATGTAGGCCTCGGTAGAATACTTCCACTTGTTTCACGGTAAATAAATAGAGAAAAAAAAAGTAGTTTGGAAGTGATTTTGTATTGAAACAGCGACGAAGAAAAATGAAGCAGATGTTATTAGAGAAGAAGATAAAGCTAAATAAATTATTAAGTGCAAAGCAAGTTTGAAAAAAGAAAGATGGCGGCGATGTTTTCTTCGGAGTAAAATAAGTAGTGTGCTTCAGGATGAAAACATCTCTAAGTAGGAGAAACATTTATCAAAATAATTGAAGCCAAATCATCATCATCATCATCATCATCATCATCATCATCATCAGCCGTTCCAGATCCACTGGTTGACTAGGATCTTTCCCAGCTCCCTTACAACGATTACGACGTCATTATCGTGTATGCGTTGGTAGCGGCTAATGGGGTCATAACCCGTTACTATTGTTTTCTTGTGATCTGGCTCTAACTTTAGAATTGTCCATCTCCTAAACAACATGGTAAACATCATGGAAAGAACAACTTAGGCTGCTGAAGGATTAAATTCCACTCCAACTTCTGATCCCACTGAAAATGATTCCAACAACTTTTGTATTGAATATAAGATAAATAAAGAGAATTTAAAAAAAGATTATGTTTTCCAATAGCTGTGCAATGGGTAATGTTGTCATATAAAGCTTTATACTCGGGATATTAATTCTCAACTCATGTTCAACATTCAGTCAGTTACGCAAAGACAACAAAGGAAGCTAAGTTATCATACTATTGAACTCATGGTTTTAATTTGTATTTTAAGGCATGGACCCCCAACCATTCTGTAATAGATACCAAAGAGTTCCACGGACCCCAGATTCGAAACCACTGAAATAAACCCGTACGCATCTGTATGATAAATTTCAAGTTAATCATATCCAACATTTTACAATTTAGCTCAGTCAGTAAGAGAGTATCCTAGTTGTGAGTTCAAATCACGGAAAAGGGATCTGAATTCTATACATCAGTTTATACCCATTATTTTGGAGAGGATGTTTCTCGTTCTTGCTTTTGTGATAGTGAAAAAATTAAGGTAAAAAAGGCAACTCAAGATTTAAAGTTGGATAGAACTCCTGGTTGAGATTTTGACAAAAATATCTTTCAACTGAGAGAGCCACTTTTTTTTTCAAAATAAGAAACAATACTGGGAAAAACAGGAAGACAGTGCGTGGAATTACAAACTCAGTCCCGATCGGATGTGGCTGTGTCACTCTCCTTATCTTCTCTAATGTATCTGTCCTTGTCTGACCCTACTGATAGCGTTACCTTTTTCTTTGTTCAGTCAGTCTTAATTTTG
Source organism: Thysanoteuthis rhombus (assembly GCA_963457665.1). NCBI lineage: Eukaryota > Metazoa > Mollusca > Cephalopoda > Oegopsida > Thysanoteuthidae > Thysanoteuthis > Thysanoteuthis major. The sequence goes on from OY735207.1 coordinate 56,514,929, forward strand.
ATTCACCATTCATCAGATGCCACGAAGAGATGTCGCTCTTCAGCAGTATCGTTCCATCTAAAGCCTTATCTTGTAAATGAAAGCCTTGATCGAGGTTCGAAGTGTTTAACTATCTCAACCACCAGGGAGTCAACGCATCTCATTTTTAATGATCGATCAACCGATACAGATTTTGATGGTCATTGAAGTGAATTAGGGGAACACGGAAACATAATCACGGAAGATTTATGACTGACCCTACATGAACCCAAAGATCTTTTTTTGAAGTATCTAATATCTGCCATCTCTCTTTGTCAAGCCACCCAAACATTCGACCAGCGGCAAAAAATAGATCCACCCAATTATAACATCGTTTTCCATTTTTTCTTTTTTCAACCGATTAGAAATTAACTCGAGTGGACCGATTTTCATTGACTAAGAATCATCTCAAAACCACACTGTTAAATGTCTTATGATTTAATGAGTTTCCTTTACTTGGCGTGACGAACTGAATAAGTTCAAAAAGAGGTAGGTCCGTGACGCTGGCGATAGAGAAGTCATGCAAATCTTGGGGAAAGTCTGTGTCCAACCATAGACGCTAAAAGGTTAATAATGAAAAAGGAGTAGGAATCACATACATACACATACACACACACACGCACATACACACACGATTAGGTAGGAATTTAATCTGGACTCATTTGGCTTTTGAATTATTCTAGCTTATCGCACGATGTAATGTTGAATAGTTAGTTGCAGTAGTGAAGCTTTTGTAGGTCTGTGTAAAATGTAATCATCGAGCCGGGTTCGAATTCCAGACGATGTTTTCTCAATTCTCTTGCTACTCATGATAAATCCACCTCTTCTAGGGGTGACTGATGAGGCAGGCTTGGCTCACGAAACTGTAAAGGCAACAAATTTAGAAGAAAGACAGGTTGGAATTAAAAACTAGACGTGGAATATTTCATCATCATCAGTCTTTTAACGTCCACCGTTCCCCAGAATTCGCCACACTTATCTCTCGTGGGCGTTGTGGAGCCAGTATTTTCTAAATTTGTCTAGTGCATCTCTCCATCTTGTATTATGTCGGCCTCGGTTTTGCATGTCATCTTTAGGAATCCAAGTTATGAGTCGTGATGTCTATCGGTTATCTGTCATTCTTGCAACATGGCCTGCCCAGTGCTATTTAAGTTTTTTAACAGATTCTATGATATCTCGGACTCCCGTTTTCTTCCTTATATACTGTGGTGTCTTGGGATCTCTCCTTGTGAGGTTGAGCATAATTCTCTCTCGTGTATGTTAGGTAAATAAAATTTAAATGAATATGGTTATCTATCTATCTATCTATCTATCTATCTATCTGTCTATCTATCTATCATGGTGTGCTTATATCTACGTATCTATCACGCTGTCTTCGTAAATTGAATATTCTCTAATTACAAGTATTTCATAATATGGTCATCCATTTATCTTTCTAACACACTTTATTCGCTAATAAAATATTCTTCATTTACAATTATCTCATCATTTATCTCCTTTCGTGAGAAGAGGAGGTTTCTATATTCATTATAGTGACATTCGTTCAAGGGCAAAGTATATATATATATATATATATATATATATATATATATATATATATATATATATAAGTGTGTGTGTGTGTGTGTATGTGTGTGTGTGTGTGTGTGTATCTTTTCGTTTGCAATAACTAATAAAATCGTAGCCCTGGCGTTCTACGTAATAAAATCTATCGCTTGCTGGTCACCTTCGCAGTTTCGGCCTGTTGATCTGCCGATAAAGAGTGAACGGTGCGTTGAGATGATCTCCATTACATTCAGGAGTGAAAACAATGGACATTATGAACAGAAGCACAATCGTGGGGCACCCAAGAAGCGCTTCGAAGGCCAGCACAAGAAGCAACCTCCTCTAGTCAGCATCCATCTTCAAACGAGCATCCAGGAAGCAAGCAACAAGGAAGTCTGACCTCAATGTATACACACGGCTTGCTCAAAGGTTGAAGCTGACGAACGAACTGCTGTTGAAAACGAGGAGATAAGAGGAACGGGAGGGGTTGCCCTTTATATACCATTAGCTGTGTGTGTTCTGAGACCTGAATGCGTAACTTGACTGTTAGTCGTCAAACAGCTTAACCCTTTTGGCTTGACCGGAGTAAAATTATAAAGGGCCATAAAATAGGTTACAAAAATTGTGTTATTGTTTTCGTTGCATACAGTGTCCCATTGGTTGTTGTAATCGTAATCGTTTAAAGCCGTAATCGTACGGAAGTGAAAGTAACGAGCACAATATAGCACAAGTAAATATCACGAAATTCGACAAATAAATGTTACAAGTTTGATGATAATTTCAATACACAAGAATTTGGAAATGATAGATAAAGAGCTCTTATTCCTTTCGAAAGCAAAGTGGTCTAACATGTTTCTGTGCGTAAAGTATCCACTTGATGAGTTTAAAAATGTCTTTTCGTAGAAATATCTTTTATGATTAAGAAAGTTTTTGTTGTAGTTTACTCACAAACGGAGCTTCTGTCCGAGATTGACCAGATATTTGAAGACTATACTCTTTAGACAGTCAATTTTTATTCGTTCTCATCACTGTTCTTGTCTCGACTTCTTTTTGCTTCTCGGGCGCTACCCGATCCGTTAGTGTTCGAATCGTCGGGCTTATCTATTGCAAATTCAGAATGCCCACAAACTAACTTTGATCAGTTTTCTCAACGGCGGAGATCAAGCTGAGGTCAGACAACAATAGAATAGCCCTGAACTATATTTCCCCTGTATTCAACACAATTTAATTTACAGGTTTCGACAGCTCCATCCGGTCTCGAGGAGAGAATCTTATGTCTGTCAATTCAACTCAAGTCATTGCTTCCGAGAGACGGCAAACAAAGACACATCAAAACTAAATTTCACTTTTCTTTTTCGATGCAAGCTTGCACAAACAATTTGCGCTCAACATAACCTTTTGTATTTGAAGAGTTGCGGTGTAAAAGTTCGCGACACCCATTCTGCGCGAGAAAGGTTTGTTCATTCTTAAAATGCATGTGCAAATAGAATACTATGCATGTAATTTGTCGTAAGTGCTGAAAGGTCTGTGCTGCGCGGATTCGGCATACCTGAGTTACCTGATGAGATGAGAATTCTATTATTTTACGTATATACTTCCAAGTCCTGTACGGATACCACGGGATCAAGCCAGTTTCAAGAACGAATCTAATATCTAGTTGAAGCAAAAAGCATAGAAGTTTAATGTGAAATCCTTGGATGCTACAGGGTCAAACATCAATCTTACTTACGTCTGAAAATTATTACTGCAATTTCGTTGCATATATAATAGATAATTGTTTTAAAAGATTTTTCATATAAGTGTGTTAATTAGAATTAATGAGCCTTTGCCTATTTCTGACGAAAGTTCTCATAGACTTATTATAATGGCTCAGTCGATAAGAGAGTTGCTTGCAGATCACTTGGTTGTGATTTCCAAACACGACAGTGACATGTTGATTTCAGAAATAGAATAAGCTCTTATGTATTTCTTGAAGAAAAATAAATAATAAATTAGCTCAGTTGGTAAGAGACTCACCTGCTGATCATTTGGTTGTTATTTGATTTCACGGCGGGGAAACAATAACCATTTTATTTCTCAGATTAGTTTAACGTTACTTGACGGATGAACAGCGAAGGGTTCGCTCCTATGAACTTGTTGAGGAATGTTATTGTTGTTGTTATTCTTGTTACACTAGATCAGTAAAGTCAACTCCTGCATTGAGCTGGACTTTGATAGAATCGAGAAAGCTGCAGTTATCAACTATTGAATGAATGCATCCTAGCCAAGAGATCTAGATAAGGAATATCTCTATCATTCCGTGGGTGGAACGACGTTTGATGCTAGTAAGAAAAAAAGAATTGATTTTCTCATAGATTTTTGTCGGGCAAAATATGCCACAATTATGAAATCCCCAGTGAGATAACGAACTCGTTTGCAATGTCTCTCAGAATTTTCAATATGAACATCTTTCCTCTGATCTATTCTTTGATCTCTTTTAGTTGATGCGCTATTCGTACAGCGTTACGTTCAAGACCAGTCATCCCAGCCAGATATGGTTTATATCTACGAACAGTCTTTATTTAATAGATAAAGAGTTAGATGGATAGATATACTGATATATATATATATATATATATATATATATATATATATATATATATATATATATATATATAGATAGATAGATAGATAGATAGATAGATAGAGAGACGGATGGATGAATGGATTGAGAGAGATAGAGGGGGAGGTTTATTTCTTTTTACGATAGAGTAAAAAATGGAGAGCAGGGGTTGACGTGTATCTCTTTTTACGCTAGAGTGAACAAAGAGAGAGGGTGGGTGTTTATTTCTTTTTATAATAGTTTGAAAGAAAAGGAGAGAGAGAGAGAGAGAGAGAGAGAGATGGACGGATAAAGATATTTATTTCCTTTGCTCGCTTAGATTTTTTGCTAGGATAGCTTATCGGCTGGGATGGCTTAGATCAAAAGTAGCGACCTTATTCATTCAATTAAAGCAGTCGATGTCTTTGTGGAAGTCTTTTTTCAGAAGTTTCTGATGCAATCGGCATTTGGGCAAGGTTTCAAGAGATTACGCGCCCTTATTTCTAAAAATCATTTGATAAAAAAAATTGGGGTCATCAGCAGCGAATAGAATTGAAAATTAAAACCTGATTTGATTCTTTAAAAAGTGAAAAACAAACCTTATGTATGAGGATACGATGTTGTAGAGGAAATACGGCCTGAGCAGCCTCAGCTATTGATGGGATGTGAAGTGGCCTCTCAGTTTGAGGTGAAGTAGTTTCTTGATAAGGTCAGGGTTTGTAGAGGCCTCCCAGTGGGAGGAAAGGATGAGGAATTTTGATTGAGATTAAATCGGGGCTGACAGGGCAAAGGAAAGCAAAAACAATTTATTCTGGGCTGACCAGTATAGATCGTAACAGAAATGCCAAGAGACGAGAGAACGGAATGGAAAAGATAACGGCAGTGGCAGAGGCACATTAATCCAGAACTGAACATGCCATTCACGAATTTTGAATCTTTTGTTCTCAGCGTATTCTGATAGCAGGGGGTCTCTCTTGGTCCAACGGAAGAATCAACGACAACTATTCTCCTATTCAGTGTGCTTTGCCTTGATGCTCAATCTCCACAATTTTTACAATGTATTCTCAGCCCTCCTCTTTTCGAAGTTGCTCATGAAACCCTGAGAAGCAACACGGCACCTGTTCCAATAGACCACTCCATTTTTCTTCTTAGAAAAAAATGCATGGCACTCGACATCGTTTAACAAAGGAGACTGGATGGTAATTTTCATGGGAGCATTGAGAATTCTTGGGTATCAGTGTTCATTTAGGAAGAAAATCGATTTTAAAACCTAGCAGATTTCTCTTCTTTGTTGAGTTCAGTTGTGTATAAAAAAGCAGTCCAACGGGTTTTTGAAGGTTATTAATGTTCCTCAAAAAATATTGTTATGTCAATATTCTCTCTGGTATATGAAAAAAAAAATCCGTCTAATTCACTTTATAAGCGTGTCTCTATTAAGTCAGAACGTGATTGTCTCTTAAAACAGTTTTTTTTCCATCTCTGAACTCTGTAAAGTGTGAAGAGCTTCCAGAAAGTTTTATGTCGATACAAACATTCTATTCTAAAAAAAAAAAGTAATTATTTTTCTTCCCTTTTCTTTCAATTGTTATTCTTTCTTTTTTGCTCTTTCTTATTTTTTCATTTTTTTTTACTATCTCTCCTGACTTCTCCCTTCTTTTTCCATGTTTTTCCTTTGCTTTTCATTTCACTCTTGTTATTCTTCATTTTCATCAATCTTTCTTTTTTCATTCATCTTTTCTCTTTTCATTATTTTCATGCTTTTTTTTCTTTCGTTAAACTTCCATCTTTATTCTGTACTTCCTTTTTCATTCATCTTTATTCATATTTTCTTTTTTCTTTCTTCTTTTCCTTTCCCTTTCTTCTTTTCCCTTATCCTTTATTTCTTCTTTACAATTTTCCAATTAACCTTTTCCTTGTTTTCTTCTATTATTTCCTATTTTCACTTTTGTTTTTACTTCTTCCGAGAATAATTTCTTTTCATTTCGATGAAATTTTCCCAGACTTCATACCTTTTTTCCTTTTTTCATTTTTTCTTTACTTTTGCGTCGTAATTATTTCTGAAACTTTCTTCCTTCCTTCAACATTTTTTCCTTCATTTTCTTTCTTTTTTCCTCTTGTATTCTATTCTTATTTCTTTTCTGGCTTTCACTTTCGATTCTATTTCTTTCTTTCTTTTCTCTTCTATTTTCCTTCCTTTTCTTTTCCTTTCGCCACAAATTTTCCTTCAATTTTTTTATTTCTTGTTTTCTTACAATTTCCTTCCCTAATCATCTTTTTCTTCTTTCTTTTACTTCCGTACTTTACAATTTTTCTTTTCTCCTCCCTTCATCGCGATTTCTTCTACCCTTTCTTCTTTCTCTTCTTACGATTTTTTTTCCTTCGCTTGTTGCCTTTTTTCCTTCTCTTCCTTTCCATTCTTTACGATTTTTCTTCCTCTTTTCCTTTCTCCATTACGATTTCTTATTCCTTTTCTTCTTTCGTCTCATTTAAAATCATAGCAGATGCAGACACTGTCACCCTGCTACTTACAAAAGATTCATGAAGACTGAAACATCGAAAATGAAACATGCACACACTAGCAAACATGGATGTGTACACGCATTTTACGCACGTATACACTGATGGATAAGCATGTATATGCAGACATATATTTCATATAAGTTGATCGGGAGAATGAATTCCTTTTGTGTGTGTATATATATATATATATATATATATATATATATATATATATATATATATATATATATATATATTTATATATGGAGAGAAAGTGAGATTGAGAGAGAGAGAGAGAGAGAGAAGAAAAGAGAAAGAGAGATTGATAGATAGGGTTGAAAAATATGAATATTTATGAATATTTATAATTAGAAAATACACTTGCTTATTATGAGCACGCATGTGTCTAGGTATGTGCTTGCTTGAAGGCATAGATTATTGCACGAAAATAAATTATCTTGAATTAAATCATCAATTCAAGGAAAAGTTACTTACTGAAAATGCATATACCCCCTACATATACACACACACACACACACACACACACACACACACACACACATATATATATATATATATATATATATATATATATATATATATATATATATATATTACATAGAAACTCTTATTATACATATATATATATATATATATATATATATATATATATATATATATATATATATATATATACATATATATCGCTGCTTTAAGTTGAATCAGAACACTGATTAGTTTATGGAGCCATTTGAATATTTCTAAAGATCTATGCTACCACAGTACGCCAATCTACCCATATAAAAGCCATTTATACAATTTAGTATGTTCAATTGCACTATTGGTTGAGTTGTCGTCCTCCCATCCTGTTATTACCAGGAAGTAATTATGGATCAGTCCATGTCGAATAGAACAACATGGGTAATAAAAGAGTTAAACTATTGTAAAAATATGAAATTGTCTATTGTGACATAAAAATGAAGATAACGTCATGGGTACTCTCAGAACCTAACGTCTGATCACATAGTAAGAATTCTTGAGTTGAGTTGAGACTTGAAAAAATTTGAAAGTAGGATATTTGAATCATTAAAACTGAATTTAAAAAATCACAGACATGAATACATATAATTAATAACTGTGTCATCCACAGACAGATGTTTTGTTGAATAACAACTCTTTTGTGTGGCTAGAGACTCAATATCCCTTCCAGTAACGCTCGGTAGGATCGAAACTTTTGCTTTAGACCCAGAGGCAGATGCTCTATCCCTGTCTTACGCAGAATTGGACGATCCGTAGGACCAAATGAAGCGATATATTTATTTACGCATAATTCATCCACCAGAATGCTCAATTCCAGAGTTAGGAGAGAATTGCACAATATGCATATGATTTTTAGCCACAATAATTGGGTTTGCATTGTATCCGAGTTAATACGGCAACAAATAGTAAATTGATAAAATTAGATATTGAATGAAGTGGGCTGGTTAGTCAATCAAGGGAAACCGTCACCTGATCATCATACTGTCAGGGGGTGATAAATTAAAATTTGGAAAAAGGGGTGATCAATGGATAAGTCACTTCTCTCACCTTTTGTTGGGTAGTGATCGCTAAAAGAGTCTGAAATACAACTTGAAAACTGAAGAAACCTATCTTGACAGATATGTTTCACCGTTTTTAAATAACTATTTCGCAATTGTCACCCATTGTATGTTTCTCAATCCATCTGTATTTGGCTTGTCAAAGTGATTTACAATTCCCAGTGACATTTTTCGTATATGTTTTGTTTTGTTTCTTAAATTAGACTGTCTGTCTTGCAACTCTTCTTGCTTAGATATCTGATTTTTCCTACCCAACATGACTAACTGACCTGGTCCTTTTCAAGGCTTGAAATTTCTATTCATTTAATCTTTGTACGTCATCAATTGAGGTCTACGTCGGGCGATCGGGTTGTGGCAGTGTTTTTTTAAAAAGTTTATTGATAGTTTGGGATTAGCGTTACATGCAAACGAAAACGTGACATGGGTTTTCATATTGTTATTAGTTTACATATTGACGTCAATAATTGAGCGATTCGGCAATCGTATTTTACTTTTCTGAAACATTTTATTTCACGACATTTTCTTGTTCATTCAATATTTCCCAGATATTTTACAAATATTATAGTAAAATCAAGTGAAGGTACTATTTATCAATTTTAGCCAAAAATTTAATTCTAGATTTAGTTAGTTACATCACCAGACTTCACCAATGATACGAGCGTGATGGACAGCATATGCTTGAGGCTTCTAAATAACAAGAGCTTTACAGATTTTTTGATTCGTTTTTTTATTGAAATCGTCACGATTTTTCTGTTAGGTGAGTTTATTGCTATGGCCTCTTTGTGGAGTATTGGGTAGCAACTATACTAAACCAGCGCAGTCTGCTCTTGACGACTCTTTTTCAGCTGATGCCGGGTCAGTCCGACCGCATTTGGCACGCTCCCAACAGATTCTCTCCAGATCCAGCTTGGTCTCCAAACTCTTCTCTTCCGCTGTGGATTCTTCCAGTTGAGTGGCCGCATTCAAAAACCTTTTTAAGTGCAGGGAATTAGCTGTGGCGAGCGAAATGAGGAGATATAACTTCACCAGCGCCGTTTATGTCAGAAGATTCTTTCCAGGCAGACAAACATGGCCATAAGAAAGCTCTAAAACTAAAATCCTGGCGAATGAAATTTTATATAGAAATCCTCTTCACTACGTGACGAATTTTTCTATACACAAATTATAAGAATCGACGCAAAATACCAAAAAGTGTTTTTCTTCAATATGCCGTCATTATTTCATTCGTGAGAATATTGATTAAAAAAGCTGGTCAAGGGACGGGAATGTAAATTAACGTACCATGTGTGTGTATGTGTGGCGTGAGGAAGTGCAAGTCCCAAAGTTTTTGAATAAATTGGAAAATGTAGATACACAATCCCTTATTTCTAATTTTATTGATCGATTATTTTAGAATTACCACCATTGAGAGAAGTGTTGTAATTTGATCGAAAGAATAGCATCATAATTTAAGACTTTCTAATTCAAGGCAAAAAGTCATGAGAAGAAATGGGTGGTTTTAAAATTACGTACCTTAATAATTCACCACAGTTGTAACGATTGTAGGAAAAAAACTAAACGGTTAAACAAAACTATTTCATTTATAGAAAAAAAAATGATGTGAGTAGAAAAAATAGAACGGAAGGAAATTTGTTTTCATTTCACCAAATGAACAATAACAAGTTCATCGTAAAACTTTGTTTGATTGGTACAAATTTGAGCAGAGGATTGTACAATTCAAGCCAGTGGCCTCTCAGGAAGTTTTCACATATGTATTTTATATGTGGTATAATTCTTAACATTACATAATTTCATATCTTTTTATTATTAGAATTTTTACATTATCATTAAAACTTGAAATAAAATAATGTGTGAATAAAGTAGTAAAATATAAATAAAATTACTAATTATTTTTAAATCTTGATTTTTTAAAAATGTATTTGAAAAGAAGTTTATTCATTTTTTTGATTTTCGATTAAATCATAGTAGAAATATTTTCTCCCTTTTTTTCATCCTACATATCTGTATTCATTACTATCTTTGAGTACGATATTACCAACAGTTCTCTACAAATGTCGAATGATTTTTGTACAAAGATGGGCAACAGGATGAGTGAGAAGTGATAAAATTTGGGGATGGAACCAGGAATTTTTCTTTTGATCAACATATTATGATGTATTTTTCATACATTTCAATATCTGCTCCTGTCTATCCTCACGATATCTGCAAAAAATTGCAATGGAATATTGTGGATTGGTAAGGCAAATATTCAGGAAGATGTAATCAAATTCGAAGGTCGATCCAGGAATCTTTTTTTCGATTAAGATATATCTACGTATTTTTTTCATGAATTTCTATATTCGCTCGTGTGTATATTATCGCAAATAAAATGATCCCTATTTCCTTGAAAATGATAGTTTCTGGTTTACTCAAGATTTCAAAATTTATTCATTTACTTGTTATAATGTGTTTATAAAATATGGATCGAGGATTCCTGAGAGTCAATTTTTGCTTATTATATGTTTTGAAAACCTTTATCAAATTACCCAGATATAGTATGAGATTTAAAATACATGTAAAATATACAGAAATAAACTATAGATATACATAACGAAAAAGAAAAGATTGTTAAATCAGGAAAAAAATTGCATGTATATGTTTTAGTGTATTGGGGGGGGGTAGAGGAGAGTGAGTCTGAAGTCTTTATTATTGAAAATCCTCAGGTTTCGTGAGCAATCAAACCTGATCAGATAATAAGTACTTTATTCAAATGTAAACGGGCATTTTGTTTCCCTAATCACAAAAAACAGAAGATATTACCGGTTACTAATGAGTGCGAAGTGCTAACATTTATCGGGTCTATATCCTCATGAACCTCATTTTTTTTATAAACATACAAATAGCTCTATTTACTCTGTTGGATAAAATTATACTTTGATCAAATAATGTTGTAAACAACAAATCTTAAACAGATAAAGTCTATTCTCTATATCTTTCTTCTTGAACTAACAAAATATATTGTGTGTGTGTGTGTGTGTGTGTGTGTGTGTATTTGTGAATTCGTTATATCAATTGAAATGACCTAATGCTATTATATAGTGAGTATGAATCACTTAGACAGCGTAAATAGATTAAAGAAAAAGAAAAAATCGTTGGAATCGAACTGGCCACCAATAACGGGAGGTAATTTCAAATTGAGCTTAAAATATTATAAGGAATTCGTCAATATTCTTTCAGATTTTATATTCATTTCTTCTTTTTCTTCTTCTTCTTCTTCTTCTTCTTCTTCTTCTTCTTCTTCTTCTTAATAATAATAATAATAATAATAATAATAATAATAATAATAATAATAATAATAATGATAATAATAATGATGATATATCTACGACATGATTCCACACAGCTGAATACTCGAACGCCTCAGAATATTCAAGATCCGAGGACCAGTGGTAAGATTCACAGCCAACCCAATGAAAAAACTGGAAAGTAAACCTGAATGCCACAGGAGAAAACTTAGCAAAGGTAAGTATAATAAGGGGAATCTTCCTGGGAGATTCTCTGTCTCCATTACTATCTGATCCAACCACGATACCACTTAAGAGAATCCTGACAAACAACAAAGGATACCAATTCTCCAACGCTGAGGGAGAGGTCAAACACCTAACGTATATGGACGACATAAAACCACTTGCAAAGAACAGGGGAGAGCTTGGACCGTTGTTCAACAAAGTGATAGAATACAGCAATGGCATTGGGATGGAGTTTTGAACAGAAAATATGCACTAATGGTACTGCACAAAGGAAGGCTTGCTGCAATAGAAGGAATGAATTCCCTCATAGGAAAATTAGAGCATTGACCACACAAGATCATCACAAATACCTGGGAGTTCTCGAATGTGACATGATAAAACGGAAAGAAATGAAAGAGAAAATAAGAACAGAATACTTTAGGAGAATAATGAAATAACCACACTAAACAGCAGGAACCTGATAAAAGGAGTGAACTGGCTGTATCAGTAAGATAGATAGAGCCATTCCTTGAAAAGAAAAAGGAAGAACTAAAATCAATTGACCAGTGAACAAAAAAGCTCATGATTATGCACAAGGCCTTACACCCAAGAGATGGCACGAATAGATTATGTGCGAAAAGGGAAGAACATGACAGAGGATCCATCAGCATGGAAGACTGTTCAGAGGGCCAAAAAAGTTCCAGAAAAATTTGTGCCAGCTAACAGTGAAGACATTATAAAAAGTGCCCGTAGTAGTGCAACAAACAACAAAGTGGAAAATGATTGAACAGCGCAGCAGACAAGGAGAGAAACATAGGAACGGAAAAAAGTTGTACGGTTAATTTGAAAGACAGATACAGAATATTGCAGACGGGGGATCCTGGACATGGCTACGCCAAAGAAACCTGAAGAGAGAAACAGAATTGCTCATCATGGTAGCCCAAAACAAATGCATCAGGACAAACTATATTAAAGCAAAAATCGACCGAATGCAGACAAACAGCAAGTGCTACCTGTGTGATGAAAGAGATGAGACCGTAAACCACACAGCTAGTGAATGAATGTAATCAAGTAGTCCAGGAAGAGACACGATAGAGTAGCAACAGTGATACACTGGAAACTGGGCAAAAAGGTGATAGCAGCATAAACTGGAGACAGTCCCAGATAAAGACGTCATAAATTACTTTGGGCTTTTAACATCCAAACTGACCACCCCATCCAAGCAAAGAGACCAGGTGTAGTAATGGTAGGCAAGAGGAGGAGAACCAACCAAATAATATACGTGGCTGTGCCTGCAGACCTTTCAGTAAATTGGAAAGATAGTGAAATGCTGGGAAAAAAACAGGACCTATCAAGAAAGCTAAAGAATCCAGTAGTGACCACAAGGCAACTGGAGAAATAATAATAATAATAATAATAATAATAATAATAATAATAATAATAATAATAATAATAATAATAATAATAATAATAATAATCCTGAAAAACAGCAAAGGATACCACTTCTCTAAAACAAAAGGAAAGGTCAACCACTTAATGTACATGGACGATATTAAATTGTTTGCAAAAAATAGGGGAGAGCTTGAGACTCTGTTCAACGAAGTAACGGAATATAGTGAGGACATAGGAATGGAGTTTGGGATAGAAAAATGTGCAATCATGGTGATGCACAAAGGAAGGCTTTCAATGACTGAGGGAATTGAACTTCCGGACAACAACAAGATTAGGGCATTGACTGCACAAGACCGATACAAGTACCTAGGTGTCCTTGAATGTGACACGATAAAACGGGAAGAGATGAAGGAGAAAATTAAGAGAGAATACCTCAGAAGGATAAGGAAAATATTAGAAAAAAAATTAAATAGAAGAAATCTAATAAAAGGAATGAACACCTGGGCTGTGTCAGTAGTTAGGTATACAGGACCATTCCTAGGATGGACAAAGGAAGAGCTCCAATCAATGGATAGGCGAACAAGGAAACTTATGACGATGCATAAAGCATTACACCCTAGGGATGATACAGATAGACTATACGTTAAGAGAAAAGAAGGTGGTAGGGGACTCATCAGCATAGAAGATTGTGTCCAGAGAGCTAAAGTAGTCCTAGATAGATATGTGCAAACAAATAGTGAAGAAATCATAAAGAGCGCGAGGGATAGTGCAACACACAATAAAGTAGAAAACAATGAAACAGTACAGCAAACTAGAAAAGAAAAGTGGGAAGGGAAAAAATTGTACGGCGAGTTTAAAAGACAGATAAAAGATATAGCAGACGAGAAATCATGGACGTGGTTACGAAAGGGAAACCTTAAGAGAGAAACAGAATCGCTCATCATGGCAGCCCAAAACAAAAGCACAAGGACAAACTACATAAAAGCAAAAATCGACAGAACACAGACAAACAGCAAATGCCGCATGTGCGGTGAAAGAGATGAGACAGTAAACCACATAACTAGTGAATGTAGTCAGCTTGCCCAGAAGGAGTATAAGCATAGACACGATAGAGTAGCAACGATGATACACTGGGAACTAAGTAAACAAATGGGATTCAACCATGGGGAAAAGTGGTATCAACACAAGCCAGAGGCAGTTTTGGAGAATGACAACCACAAACTTCTGTGGGACTTTGACATCCAAACTGACCACCTCATCCAGGCAAGAAGGCCGGACTTAGTAATAGTAGACAAAAAAAGGAAGGCCTGCCAAATAGTAGACGTTGCTGTGCCTGCAGACCATAGAGTAAAAAAGAAGGAGGGTGAAAAAAAGGGAAAAATACCAGGACCTAGCAAGGGAGTTAAGGAAAATGTGGAACATGAAAACCAGGGTAGTACCGGTCATAGTGGGAGCACTAGGAACTGTCCCCACAACGCTGAGGGAGAGACTGGAGGAGATCGGGATTAGGGGGAGGATAGAGACCGTACAGACCACAGCGCTACTTGGAACTGCACGGATACTGAGGAAGGTGCAAGAGATATAAGGACTGCAACGAATTGTAGCCCTGACATGATAGTTGAAAGAGAGAGGAGACGTTAGCTGAAGACCTGAGGAGACTTATTGTCACTCAGCCCTCAGCGATAACCACTGGGCAACCGGTGTGAAACTGTAAATCGCAGAATTACTGCGACCTACAAGTACTAGGAGAGGAGGGCTGGAGACTTGAGGAGAATTGCTGTCACTCAAACTCCAGCGGTTACCACCAGGCAACTGGTGAGAGATTAAAAAATAATAATAATAATAATAATAATAATAATAATAATAATAATAATAATAATAATAATAATAATAATTATAATAATGATGATACTTCTATATCTCTCTATATATAATCAATCTGATTAATAGTCAACACTGAATTAATCATATTGACAAAAAAAAGAGATTATGTGGCAAAATGATTATTCATGGTTTAATGTAAATACTATTTTCAATTTTAGGCTGCAGACATATCGATGTTTGTGAATATCGATGGTAATTGTCGTCCCTTTTACCCAAATAAACTGTAAGTTCTCAATCGCATAAATTTGCTTGAGGCAGATGTAAAAACGGACTTACAAATGTAGATTTTCATAGCATAGGTCGCTAAAATTGCAGAATGCATCGATAGTGATCTTATGTATCGTAATATCAATACAATGAAAGACTCCTCATATTACACCAAAATGCATTGGACTCGCTGGAATTCGTACCATTGCCATAGTTAGACCACGTAGAGCCTGTTCAACACCTATACGGGCGATCAACTGGTGATCGCTAGGTGCTGTATTTAGCTAGGGGATCATGTGAAGAACCTCGTTTATACTCTTTGGAGGAGACAGATCTCTCCACTACGCTCAATACATCCCGTCCTAACCCCGAACCCTTCGATTGGTTTGGCTGTAACGACAAGAAATGAGCGAATGAAGGCCTTGCACATCAACGCCAAGTATAATGCACTGGGTTCGGAACAGTGATTGAGATAAACAAAAGCGGGAAATGAATTAGAAATGAAAGCCTGAAGTAGCAATCAGCATAGTGCAGTAGTTTCCATGGAGATATTGACTCACCAGAAACAGTGATGGATTAACTGTTACTTTAGTTAGGCTCCCCCAACCTTGCCCCACTCCTGTCCAACCTTTCGTTGAATAGAAGGAAATGAGGTTGAGTCACGTTAAATGACTTATATCGTTGTATTTTGTATACTGTACATCATACTGCAATCATAATCATCATCATCATCATCTTAGCGTTTTAGTATTTCGTAGGAGATGGGCCTTTCCCAAGACTCTCCAGTCCTCCCTATCATGAACTTTGCGGAACCAATAGTTTCTGACTTAGTCTTGTACGTCACCTAAATTTGTTTTTTTCTTGGCCACAGTTTTGGATATGATCTCTGGGGGTCCACATTGTGAGTCGTCATGACCATTGATTGTCTGCTGTAACACAACCAGCCCATAGTCATTTGAGTTTTTTTATCGAATCAATAATATTTTTGACTCCCGTTTTTCTCTCTCTACAAAGCCTTAGAGGCATTACTTTGAAACGTTTGGAGGCTAATTTAGAAAAGAAATAATACTATTGTAATATTCCAGACATTGGTAATATACGCAAAAGCAAAGATATGGTATACCCATATGTATACCCGATAATACATTTTTTGTACACTCAAACTTACATCGGAGTACTCTGTGTAATATACTACATACAGTAGTTTGAAATTGAATTTTGGGAAAGTGCAATTTTTGATATCCCAGGTATAAGAAAATATGAAAAAGATATTAAATATCACCAGAAATTTTCACGTGTATTCATGAGCAAATCATTTTTTTCTCTCAACCCCCTCCTTTGTTGCCCCCCTCGGCTTAAGCCTGATCAGCATAGATTTCGTCAGTTTTCAAGAGATTCTGACTCATTGTGTATGATTGTATGCATGTATTAAGCACACAGACCCGTCCATGGGACGAGAGGGCTAAAAAATACTTGACATTTACCCCTTGTTAGACTTAAGCAAAAAAGTGTTTTGTTAAAATATTCCAATAGCTTTTTTTTTCAAATCTTCCGACATCTTTTTTTTTTTTTTAGCTAGGGCTCAATTTACAAGATTATATCAATCATATGTAAGATTATGCTGAATATGTCCCTTATTTTGTGCATGGTAGCGTTCACACTTTTCCTTAAAAAAAAAGGGGGACTTTTTCCTATCGATCACCGCCAAAAAATAGGCGAGAGAGGTAACATTCATTGATCACCCCTTTTTCCAATTTTTAAACTGATCACCCGTGACTTGGCATGCTGGGGGAGGTTTATGTCCAACGACGGACGTTAAAAGACATGATGATGATGATGACTTGGCATGCAGTCAAATCAAGGTAGGGATGTGAATTTTATATACAGATTAATAATATGCCTAATTTTGGTGACGATTGTTCTCATTGTTCTTATTGCTGTTACGGTAGAAAAATAAAGTCAACTTGATTTTTCGAGGTAGATGGAATCGAAAATTGCGTTTATTTCGTGGTGAGCCATTATGACGACACAGAGCGCAATCTTTCTTTATTGTCTCCAGCACAGTGCAGCAGTTTCCAAGGAGAAAATTACTAACCGGAAGAAACATACGCGCAGCAGGAAGTCTCATTTTGGAATATTGCAAATTGTTTTTGTTTTCGTTATATAATCCCGCCTTTTTTCTGGCTCAAGGGCAAAACGGATTGAAATTAACTATATGAATTAGGTCTATGAAAGAACTTATGTTTGTTTTTTGATAAATGCTATTTCTAATTGATCGATTATTTAAAAAAGGATAGAGATAACGTCAAATATTTCGCCCAAACTTTGCTTTTACAACCAAGGCAATGGCAGTTTGATACCTATTTATTTCCAATAGAAAAGCGGGAAATTTGTACATTATTAATCATATTAAGTAAGAATAACAACTACACATGGATATCATTGTCCTTAACACAAAAGCAAGCTTGAAGGGAATTATAACCACTTTCAATCCTTTTTACACATGACCCATCAGAAAAAAAATACTACTAACTACCCGGGAACGAAAGTTGTATTACAGGGTGTTATTACTGTCTGGGTCAACAAAGCAAAATCTGAAGTGAATATTATCTGCCGACACAATCTATCTACAGCAATTTATCTACAGATATAAAAAATATATATACATAAACAATTACATATACGTACAAGATCATATAAACACATAAACACAAACGTATACATACACACACATATACACTCATACAACCACATGCACATAAATGCATATACATACACATTTACGCATTCATACATGCATACACATGCATGCTCAAGTCTAAACACATTTTTTCGTGCCTATGTTTCAAAATGAATGTCAATATGTATGTATATATGTATATATTTATGTGTGAATGTGCGTGCATGTGAATGTATGTATATACATATATGTGTGTATGTGTATGTATGTAAGTGTTTATGTGTATAAGTGCATACGTGTGTAAATATCTTAGTATGTATTAATATATGCGGATCTATTCGTCGAATTACCTTTATATACCGTTGTAGGTAAATATCATCCCTTGGTGAAATATTGTAGACGAATTGTATTCGAAGATAAATCATCGTAGATGAATTTTTGTTGGTGAATTGTTGTCGATGAATTGTTGCAGACAAATCCACCAAGAACCAGGTACGAGGAATGTGAATAACTTGAAGGACGGAAAGACGAGCACGATATTTGAAGGGAATGAAATTATTGGAAATAAATAGGATTCCCGACTCGGCGGAAATTAAAACTACGTTCCGAATCGCTTTGAATTTAATGCCTTTAAATAAATATAAAATACAATTTTCTTTTCACAACGCCGGAACTAAATTTGATTTCATGCAGAGAAAATGTACGTCGGAAATGAATTGCAACGTATTCACAGATTCGGAAAAAAAAAAAAACAAACAAAAAACAAAAACAAAATCACAATTCAATAATTCTCAATCTGAGGGCTCGTGGCCATCAAGAAGGGGGGGATGTCGTGTAGTCGGTGGATTTTAGCCAGAAAACGATTTGAAAAAAAAATTTCAGTCGTATAATGGAAAGTATAATGATGAAAGAGAGATAACGATTCTAAATTGGGGAGGTATTACAGAAACCCGAGATTACCAAAAGAGAAATCCACTGATATAAAATTGCTTGAACTGTTTGTATATCATATTGAGACAATCATCTGAATCAGTATATGCCCCTCCCGACCTCTGAAGTTCAGCATTGAGAATCTTAGCTTTTCATTTAGGATCACTGTTAGTAGAAACTTTTTTTTTTAAAGCAGAGAGGATGTGTTAGAATAAGCACATGACTTGGTCTTATGTAAGCGAAAGAATGAAAGAGGGGCCAAACATCATGTGCCTTCCGCCCCCAAACACATTAGACGTATTTAAAGGAGGGGCTTTCAAGGTATCCCTTTTAACAAAGATGATGCTAAAGTGATCCCATTCAAATATTCAATGCATTGGACATCAATACAAAACTGTCATTCAGTGAAATTTGCGAACACTTCAGAATGATTACATTCACAAAACTAGTGAGTCATATTAGAACAAGCAAAAGTAAGAGAATTAATGAGATGCGTGGCTGAAAGCGTGACTTTTAAAGGAAACACCAAAAAGGAATTCGATTAATCACTCTAGGTTGGGAAGCTTCGGTAGAGTCAGCTCAACATTCAAGGACAAGAAAATCCCATTATTCCTGAAAGAAAGGGTATGAAACCAATGCATCCTCTTGATAGTCACCTAATCAAAAGATTGACCCTTAAACTGAAAACTATGAAATGTACACAAGAGAGAATCTTACTCAACATCATATGGAGGGATCAGAGGACAGCACAGTATATTAGAGAAAGCATGAGATACCACAGGATCCATTAAAAAACCTAAAATGACAATTGGTCGGCCATGATGCAAGAATGTCAACATCTGGCTGTGCGGTCTGACGAATCTTAAAGAGGGTCTTTTTCTAAGAGAGCGGCCAATAGTAATGATCATTATCCGGCAATGATAAATTTCAAAGGTTGATACATGTATGAGTGAAACAAATCTTCTTTATCTTCGTCAGTAAAATGAAGCACCAACAAATTAGATTATTTACATCAATGAAAGATACATTCTTTAAATTCATAAATAAATCTATTTCTATGTATCTAGTTTATGTACGAAGTTTAATTATTATTCTAAAATTTTGATGGTCTACCATTGGATACGCCTCTCCATAGAGCGAGGATAACACATCTTCGGAGGTGAGTAGGTTCGATTGTCAAAATCTTGGAAGGAGGAAGCGAGGATGATCGAACGGAAACTCCAGGGCGGGGGCGATATATTGAAATGATCTTTTTCAGGAGAGAAGACTTTAAAGGGTTAACTCGAAACATCCAAGGAATCGGAATCCAGCACACAAACATTAATCATTCAGTGAATTTTGTGAACACATCGGATATATTGTATAAACAAACCATCGAGTCTTTTTGGAACAAACAAAAGTCCAGAGTTGAGGAGATACATTGCTGTAAGCGTGATTTTCCAAAGGAATACCAAAATAAAATCATCTGGCGTGATAGATAGGCGATAATACATTTGAAAAATTATGTATTCGTATGATTAAACCATATCTTCTTTAACTGAGTCAATAAAATAAAGTATTGGAAATTCATGTATTCACATGAGTGAACAATATATTCTTTAGAATTGTCAATAAAAGAAAGCATTTAAAAATTTATATATTCATATGAGTGATATCTTCTTCAATTTTGTCCATAATATGAAACATTTGGAAATTAATGTATTCATTTGTGTGAGCAAATACTGTTTTGCCTTAATCCAACAAAATAGATTGATTTCTGTGTCTTCTTGATGTCCTCGATTTTTCCTGAATTCCTATTGTTCATATTTAAACATTTCCCTTGGACTGCTTTAGGGGTGAGGATCGATTGATAAAATTTAGGGGGAAGATGTCCGAACGGCAAACGAGGAAGAATGTTCAAATGATCCAAGACGAGTCTAAATTTACCAGATGACAGACACATTCAATTGGCTCTTTTCACAAATGTAAATACAAATTTAGATATCAATTAACTCGTTTTCACTAAACTGGAAGAAAATGATTTTATATGATGGATTTTTATCCAATTTTATTTTTATAATATGAAATTCGTGCAACTTTTCCAGTGTATACTCACCACAAAAAGTTTTTCTTTAAATGTAAACACACATTCCCAAATTAAATGATTCCGTTTCTCTAGAATGGGAAAATTAAAATTCTTACACCTGATTTTTGTCCAATTCCCTTTTCTTTAAATGATATACATTTCATGAAAATTGAAATAAGTTAAAGTTGATTGATTATTTTTTTTTTGTCAACATATGTCAATTTGTTTAGCAAGTCAGTGGTCATAGCTATGACTTCAGGAAGACGAGATGTTGAAGAGGTCAGAAACAAAAGAGACTTGAATGAAATCCAGGGAAAGGCGACGAAGGAAACGAATTAAATTTAATCATGGAAAAGAAGAAAAAGAGTAGATAATTTAATGAAATATTTTAGACGTTTTGTTGGTTCATGATTTTTGGAGGGGACACAAATGAAAGTAGATTGAAGTGAAAAGCAACTGATAATGTTGGTTTTGGCATCGGAATATCTTCGTTTCGAAAATTGCTTCTTTGTTAAGGAAGACTAATAAGGGTAGGCAAACACAGTATTTAAAATTCAGTTTTGTCTTTGAGGGACTTCTTGAAGGAATACCTTCAATAATTCATGTGGTGTGACAGAGTTGGCAATAATGCATTTAAAAATTTATGCATTTATATGAACGAACGAGATTTTACTTTCATTTTTTTCCAATTGAATGAAGCATTTTAAAATCAATGCATCCAAATGAGAGAACAGTGTTTTCCCCAACTTCATCAATAAACTAGAATATACCCGTCAAAAATGACGGGGCTGTTTACGTATGGATTGTCATAAAGGAGCATAAATCTATTTTATTCCGTAATTTATTTTCAATATCCTAAGTATCCTAATATCAGTTTTAAAAAATCACGACTCAACTCAGCTCATGTTTCAATTCATGATAAGACATAAAGTCATGAAAGTGTCTCGGACATAATCTTCTTTGTTATGTTCCGACAGATGACCTCATTTTAAAACTGCATGATTCTTTTTTCTTAGTCGTGGTAATTCATTTGCATGGACTAATCCATTATAACTTCGAGGGTATATCAGGAGCGTAAATAATGCAGATAAACTAAATAAACAAATCAATTTGCACATATGCCTACCACATGTTAAATTTTATGTGTTTGATCATTAGTCTGTGTGTCCCAGCCCTCCTGGCCACACTGTTTTGTCTATAGACCTGATAATTGGTAATGGTAGTCCCCTAGACCACTTTCAATTATATGTTTTGGAGCTGAATAGCTTTTTTGATTTGGGAGGGGGCTTGTTTTAACGGCTTTATAGATAACATCTAGATTCTCGTGAATGTACATATTCCTGTACATTTTTAAAAACTCTATGATAGAGGTTTTGTATCAGAAAAAAGCCAGTGATATCATGGATAGAATTTATTCATACCATGCTCATTCTGGAATTTTTTTTTACAAGACTTCAAATTTTGACACAATAGCAAGTTAAGTATATTTTGTATTTCTTTCTGAGTATACTTTTCATGGGTCAGCTCAACCTCCAGGGTAACATCGTATATTTGGCTCGGTGAAGAAAACTTAAGTGTTGCAAAAAATAGATGAATGAATAAATAAAAATGAAAATAAAATAATAATTCAATTTTAAAGAGTCCCTAATGCAAAAAGTCAGGAACGTCCTGGTTCACGTTTTTACTGCTTAAAGGAGTAAGATTTCCAGTAGGCGATTGGGGAGGGGGTTCAAACGGTTAGAACTTGGAGTATGAAAAAGAGATTCAGGAAACAATATAGTTTTGGAAAGAAAAAGGAATGCAATTCGATTAGATGAAGAGACGACTGACAGAGTCCGTTTCTGCATCCAAATGGCTTCATTTTGACATTTGCTTCAGTAGCAAGGGAAATAGATGAACGTTGGTAAAAGGAGCCTTTAGTTTTCAGTTTTGCCGTTGAGGGAGGCTGAATACTTTATTATGGCCGGCAAAGCGTATAATTGAAAGGGGGAGAGAAAGAAACGGGCGTTGAGGCGGAAAGAGAAGAGTCATAAGGGGGTTGACGTAAGGAGAGGGGGCAGAAAAAAAGGAACAGAAAGAAAGGGCGTGAGGGAGAGAGACGGAGAGAGGAGAGACAGAACAAAGGGAGAGGGGTGGAGGGAACAGGAGAAGGAGGTGTGAGGAGGAGAAATGAAAGGTAAGGAGGAGAGATGCAGGAAGAGGGGGAGAGGAGAAGAGGGGAGCAGGGAAGAGAGGCGGAAAGAGGAGAGACATCAGGAAGAGAGACTGAAAGAGTGGAGACGGAAAGGGGAGAGACGGAAGGAGGAGGAAGTGCCACAAGGAAGAGGAGGAGGAGAGATGGAACGGAGGGAACAGACTGGAATGCAAGGAGGAGAGACGAACGGAGGAGGGAGTACCATAACGAGGGGAAGGAGGAGGAGGAAGAGGAGGAATGGAACGAAGGGAGCAGGCTGGAACGTGAGGAGTAGAGGTAGAAGGAAATTAGACATAAGTAAGGAACACAAGTTCGAGTGACAGAAAGAGGAGAGAGGGGCAGACGGAAAGAGGAGAGAAACATGAGGAGGAAAAGCGACGGGATGAGGAGAGACGGGGAGACAAGTGAGGGGATGAGTAGAGACAGAGGGGGGAGATACAGAAGGAGGGGTGGAAGGAAGGAGGAGAGACGGGAAGAAGATGGAAGGTAAAAGATAAAACGGAGGTAGGAAAGACGAAAGGAGGGGATCAGAAGAGAAACTTGAGGGAAGAGTAAAGGCACATGAAGAGAGAGAGAGAGAGAGAGAGAGAGAGAGAGAAGGGGAACGGTGAGAAGAGAGACAGAAAGACGTCAAGAGCGTGGACATGATCGGGGAGAAGCGGGGCAGGTTAAATAATTTGAAGGACGGAAAGACAAGCTTGATATTTGAGGGGAATGAAATTATTGGAAATAAATAGGATTCTCAACTCAGCGGAAATTAAAAATACGTTCTGAATCGCTTTGAATCTAATGTCTTTAAATAAATATAAAACACATGTTTCTTTCCATAACGCCGGAACTAAATTTGATTTCACGAGGGGGGGAAATGTACATCGGAAATGAATAGCTGGATATTCACAGATTTGAATATACAGGTACGTATTAACCTCTTTTCGAAAGTTCGCTATACGCTAATTTTTCGAACTTCGAACGGAAAAAGGTGAAATACGAAAAAGAGCGCGCACTCTCTGAGTATCCTCTTCCTCTCTCCCCTACGTCACAACCCTTCAGCCTCAAACCGACCACCCCAACATCTGACGACCCAGCGTAAGATAATATCATCATAATTTTTCGGTGTCTGGGAAGACTGAAAAGTTTTTCCCTAATAAATCAATGGTGACTGCTTCTTTGTTTTACACCTTTTCGACTAATGATTTTTTTTAATCAAAACCCTCAACTTTTGCTTTGCAGAGAACATATATTTCATTCATAGATAAAATCTGAAAGAAAATTTTTTTGGTTCAAATAAGAAAGACGAAATTCTACTGATAAAAGACTGACACTGCCTGTAAATCGTATGATTTTCTTAGTCTCCTTTTCGTAACCATGGACTCTTCTATGTTAAGGCAACACGTTTTCTGTTACAAGTATATCTTACCCATTTTCCGAACAACGGAATCCTCAAGCGAAACAAGTATTTCTAGTTTTATTTAAAAAGAATATTAGTTAACCGAATTCAAATGCAGACAGTACCCGCTTTTCGAAAGTTCGCTTCACGCGACTTTTTCGTAAAAAGACCAAAAGCAAAAATAGCGTCCAGCTTTTGTTTTGTGACAAGTTGCTATAAAGGTAGCGCACACCGTATTCCCCCTCTTTTACGACCCACTCTTCTTTACCTCTCACTACAACGACTTCCTATTACCCAGCCTAATCTACTTTCCTTACCATTTTCTTTTGTCTCAGAACGCTTAAAGTTTTCCCTTATATAAATTAATGGTAATTTCTTTTTCACTTCACACCATTTCAGAGAATGGAAGGCTTCTATATTGAGGCTATTTTTTCGGATAGTGAGGGAAAGCTGTGTATCCATTATTTCCACGAGGACCCCATGCATGGATCCTGATAGGGAGGCAGGGGTAGTTCTAAGCGCAACAAAATTTAAGAACAATTCGTTGATAATGAAAATTCACAAATATAAAACACTCAAATAATCTCAAGTAATAAAAGCAAAAGAAAAGAAAATGTAATAAAAAATGACCCAAGCCCTGTTTAAAATCCTAGATCCACCCCTATTAGTCTCACAATATTACCTTCAAACTACCCTCAAACTATAATGTGATAAGATAATAAGATATAGTCCGTATTAACGATTTGATTTATGTTGAAAATGTTTTGATTTAACTATATATTCCCCAACCTAACAGTAGTAACCGAGGAGAAGAGATCTTGTATTGAAAGGTGGATAGACGGTTGAACTTCAATGAATGGATCGAAAAAAAAATCAATAAAGCAAATCAGATGCTTGGTATAATCAGAAACGCATTCAAACTCATGGACACCACCATATTGAAAATGCTTTACAGAACCTTGGTCAGACTATACGCTGAATATACAAACACTACGTGATCTCCAAACACCAAAAATGCCAGGAAATGAGAGCTTTTCCAACTGGTGCCACAGCAAGGTGAACTGCCATATGAAGACAGGACTAGAATACTACAGGTTCCCACTCCAATAGATTCGAGAAGTTACCTGATACATATTGACAAAACAACTGACAACATGGTGGAGATGGACACAGATACTCATTACAAGATATGCAAAGTCAAACGACACAACAGAAATCTGAAATTCTGAGCCGGACAAAGTAGACCACAATATATAATTAGGCCAGCACATCTCTATAAAGTCATCAAAAGTAGAAGAAATCAAGCTAACAATCACACAAAGTAAAAAAAATTTTGGTAGAGCAAGCCTGACTTTCAAGATGAAGAAAATCCCATCAGTCAACCCCCCAAAGGGTATACGACCAATGGTCACATATGGAACTGAAACATGGAACCTAATCGAAAGATTGACCCTCAAACTGAGAACACTGCAGCGTGCACATGACGGAATCATACGCAACCTCACATGGACAGATCACAGGACAACACAGTATATCAGAGAAAGGACACGAGTCCGACATATCATAGAAACTACTAGAAACCTCAAATGGCAATGGGCTTGACATGTTGCAAGAATGGCAGACAACCGATGGGCATCACGACTCATTACATGGATCCTCAGTGATCAGGTGCGAGGGTGTGGCCGACAGAAAGTGAGATGGTGTGATGAACTAGATAAATAGAGAAAGTCCTGGTTCTGCAATGCCCGTGATGGAGAGGATTGCTAACCATGGGGAAGGTCTATATCCAACGACGGATGCTAAAAGACCGATGATGATGATGATGATGATGATGGTGATGATGATGATGATGATGATGATGATGATGATGATGATGATGATGATGATGATGAAACCGCCATAATACCAAATACACTACCACATCGGTACCACATTCTGGAACTCCTTTTCAAAACCCTAAACTCTATTCCTTCTAACATGATTGAAGAAGCCCTATCAAAAGAAACTAGCTAGCCTCACAGGTATAAAATGTCCGAAACGCTTACACTATAAATTGTAACGAAATGGCCTTTCGGGGGAGGATTCAAGAATACACCGATAGGTTAGTAAGATATGTTGTCTTATCAATAGAGGGGTGAGATAGATGGTTAGATAAATAGATTGATCGAGAAACAGATGTATGAGAAGAGAGAGAAAAAAAGTTGATAATGTACTCTCTGAGTACGTTCTTCTCTGGAAGTAAGAGTGTTGGACTAATAATAAATCTTTTCCCTTTATCTGAGCAAGAGTCCCCAAATTGATGGAATTACTAGCAAAATATCAGATATTGTTGAAGAAAGAATAAGCTAATCATATGGTCAAATGCCAAAACGACGATGATAATTTGTGTTGTTTCGGCGAAACCCAGGATAGGAATTTTAAGCAAACATAGCAACAGAATTAGTGAAATTCCAAATGATTTGAATAAAATAAATCTATTGAAATACAGGTTGTGGCTAAAATATTAGACACAAAGGAAAATATTATTCATTCTTTTGTCCACTAAACAAATCGAAATAGACGTTCAAATCTGTGTTTGATAATCTATACTTACACTATAACAGAAAGGATTAAATCTCGCTATTGCAAAAAGGAGGGCATGCAACCAAAACACCCCCGGATAGTCACCTCTGAAGCTGAAATATGGAACTTAACCGAAGGGACTGGCCCTGACTTGAGAACCATGCAACGTGTACAAGAGAGAATCATGCTCAACATGATATGCAAAGATCACATGACAACACACTAAATTATGGAGAGATCACGTGACAGCACACTATATCAGAGGAAAAACAAATATAAGAGAGCCCAGAAGAAAATCGAATGGCAATCGGCTAGTCATGTTGCTTGAATGACAAACAACCACTGGGCATCACATCTAATAACGTCAACCCAAGCGATTACACGCGAAAACGGGACCCCCCAAAAAATGAGAGGACGTGACGAGCTGGATAAGTCCAGAAAGTACTAGCTCAGCGACGACCATGGTAGAGATGTCTGGTGAATTTTTGAGAAAGCTTATGTCCAAGAACGGAGACCAAAAGGCTGCTGTTGCTAATGACGATGATGATAATGATGATGATGACGACTCTCACTATTACTACAAATAATATCATTTATTTCTTAGCAGATGTCGGATAACTTACAGCGAAGTATAGATCATTAAGAGACGTTAAGTTTTAGACAGACCATCCCAAGTTCCAATGAGAGACATCCAGGTGAGCTCAGTCACCGTAGTGGGGGTCCTGTCACTCCCAAGGGAGTGGGGGCGACACTACCACTACATGAGAAATATATGTTAATTATTATTACTCTCTCTCTCTCTCTGCTTGAATGAGAAATTCTGCAACTGTTTCTGTACCATTACAAGAATAAAATTAGATGTTATTTTTGATAAACCTGGCTTCGTCTCATCATTTGATGTTGTTTTCAAACGGAGATTCATTTCAGCACCCACGCAAGCTCGATGGATACCAACCGAGCGAATCAAGGTGATGATTGAATACTATGCACAACAGCCAGGAACCACTTTTGGCAATAGTAAGTAAAGAAAAGAGAAAACAAACAGGTTTAGATAATCAATCAATAGAAACCGACACGTGATAAAATTTTGCTGCGTGCCAGTTAGGGGTGATCAATGAATGAATTACTTCTCCCTCCTTTTGTTTGTCAGTGATCACTATAAAAAGTTTGAATTGCAAAAAACTAACAAACAATAAGATAGGCGTAAATGCTACCGGACATAAACTAAGGGAGCAATTTAGCATGAAATTACATCATAAATCGACCCTGGGGGCGGGATGAATCAATAAAAACAGGCATTTTGTCTAGACGTAACAAATTAAAATCATTTTTCCGATTTTTAGCCCTCTAGCTCCATTGGTACGGTCTGTAAGCGCTATACATACATACGAACACACATAGGCAGCTAGATCAAGCTAAAAAACTGAATTTTCTAGTTTTAGCTGACGGTTCCAAATACAATATTAAAAGCTTTTGTTCGCCAGGGTCTTTGGATTTAAAGTTTCTCCCTTTATTCAATTAGTAAGGAAAAGATAAGAAAAAAAAAAAAAAAGAAACAAGAATTGATCTCAGGATTTTTTATTTGCTTTCGGCAATTTTTTAAACAAGGAACAGAATTTGAAGAAACAACATGAATTTGGTCGAGGTTTCTTTGAGTGCCAGCAGCAGTTTTAATCACATAAAGGGTTCTTCCATAATTTGCCCCCGAGAAACGTCATTCTTTTATTGAATTGTTTCTTGTAAAACGAAAAGACTGTTGCCGATACTTCCCATTGTTTGTCATCCAATAATGTTTTTTTTCATTATTATTATTATTATTATTATTATCATTATTATTATTATTATTATTATTATTATTATTATTATTATTATTATTATTATTATTATCTTCATTTTATTTTTCTCCCCGAAAAGTATTTTCTTTGAGGAAGAAAAAAGCTCCCTACACCGAACAAGTTATCTCGCTTTTCAGATGGTTCAAGTTCTGATTGTGCAAGCTCTGGCATCAACACAACAATGTATACACGTACGAATGTTTTATTTTGAAAGCATTTGTTGAAAATAAACAATATTTTATTAAATAAAAAAAAATAATCAGTAAAACAGAGCTTATAGAGATTGTTTAAATGCCTCCACATCTTTTCAAGCAGGCATTGAAAGAGATTCGAAGGCATTGAAACAATTTGGCAGGTTCTAGTGAGTATAATATATATATATATATATATATATATATATATATATATATATATATATATATATATATATGTGTATATATATATATATATGTGTATATATATATATATATATATATATATATATATATATACATATATATATATATATGTGTATATATATATATATATATATATATATACTGCTGCTATAAAAAGGTATAATGAAGAGATTCAAACCGTTTTAACGTTGCACCAAATAGACACTTCTGACAGTTGCAAGCTATGAATATGGATAGAATATAATTTGATTCCAATAGTCTTCAAAGGATTGTGTAACTTTTATTATATGCCTATATATCTATACTCACTTGTGCATAATCACGTATATTGGTGAAGGGGGCCAGGAAATTATCTTTCTGATATTTAGAAGTAGAACTTTATTCATATTGAATGCCATAATTTGAATATAAAATAGAATAAAATATTCATAAATCTTTGAGATTCCAATTTCTCGAGTGCAATGCACGTTACATAAATTAATGATTGATTCCATATTCAATTATTAAAAGGTATTGATCGAGAGCTGCGAGGAAAAGTAAAACTGTTAGGTAACTCTTCACTCCAAAGCTCATTTAAAGTCGTTGAAACCGCCAATTGAGCAGAAATTTCTTTAACCCATTAAAGTTACGTTTTAATAACCTCATCAGTGCTACTAATATTCGAGGCTACAATACTTCAGAGCGTCTTCTACTAGAGTCTTCATCTAATGTTTGGAGTTCTCACACACGATCGGACTGTTCAAAGTTAGGAAATATGAATCGTCAAGTAGGCCAGATAAGTTTACAATGAATATCGCCGCGAGCCTGGAACAATAACTTCACTGCTAAGAGAGAAACAAAAAACTGATCAATTCTAGAGGATAGATCCATTGTGAAGAGATAAGGAATCTTGCACAAAACTATCTGCACAGACGATCAAATAGTGGATAGGAATATAGTGTTTTCCCAATACTGAAGACCATACGCTCCAAATAACAAATAAATACCCGGGCCAACTTGCAGAACATTATTACACAGAACCCTGTTTTATGTCAGATACACTGCAGAGTGGAATTAGCTTCCCCAGGACAACATACTATTTAGGCAGAAATTGCAGCGTTCATCTGGTGTTCTTCAAAATGCAGTAAATGCATTTAGAAGAATCTTGAATCAATAAATGTTGTTTTATATATATATATATATATATATATATATATATATATATGTATATATATATCATTGTGTCATCCACGGCTATTTCGTTGTATTACAACTCTTCAGTGTGGCTATAGACTATCTATTATCCCATCCAGTAACACAAGGAAGGATCGAAAGCTTCGCTTCAGACACAGACCTCTGCGCCAGGGAACTGGACGTTCAGTAAGGTCAAATATAAGCAGAATATTTATTTTAGCATATATTCCCCATCCACCAGTATTCTATTCCCATGGAAGAGCATTGCATAAGCTTACAATGAACGAGTTACCACACTTAAAGAGTGCTCAACCCTGAACTGGGGATAAACTGTCTATCTTAGGGACATTCTCATATTTGATGGAATGATCAGTGTGTGATCAAAATTTATCATTTCACTGTACTTTATATGCAGATATAAAGGCAATAATATTTTGTTTGTCGCACAAAACCATATACCTGTGTTCCATGAACACATGAATGCCCCAAAAGCCAGACAGAGGCTCAAAAAGTATATTTCTTTATCAAAAAGTATAATTAAACAATGTATCCATAAAGAATAACGCAAAATTGAAACTAAAAGCTTGTCTTTCGTTTTTTATCAGGTTGCAAAGCATTAATTCGTCAGTGCATGACGGAAACAATATATCTAACGAACCAAACTGACGTTTTAATGAAGAACAAATCATTTGAATGCCAACGTAAGTTTTTGTGCATCAAACTAAATATTACCGAAGAGAATATCTGCAACACTACTCCGTCAAGTCAACGTAGCCCCACAGATCACCAGACCAACCAGCCAGGTGAACAACAGATTCTACTCTCTTTACTCATCAGAGGGTATGGATGTGTTGGTTTGAGGTTTCTGCGCTTCTCGATTAGTTTCCTGCTTTCATTTGAGATTTTGCTAATGGTCACTGTTATTTTTTTTTTTTTTAAATATGGGCAGTTTCTAATAGAGATGTTGTAATTTTGTTGTGGAGTTCCTTGACGTTGGTGTCGTTTTTGTTGGTGAGGATATCAAATATGTTTCTTGCTTGAAGGCTAGGGCGAGTTCATGTGGTACGTTTAGTGGTTGCGGTTTAGCAGTACTCCTGGTCACAATTTGAAGGCTTCAACCTTGAATATTTACATGAGTATATGAAGAAGCATCACCGAAAACTGCTTTTAGATGTTTTTTTCTGCCCCCCAAAAGTGTTTTTTAGGGTTCCTATGGTTATTTTCGACCAAGAATGCCCCAATCTTAATTTAGATAAAATCTTAATTTAGATAAAAGATCCATTCTTTTTAGATAATTCTGGATAAACATAATTTTTTTTCAAGACAACGAACTTTAAAGGACTCGCAGACTACTGTGATTCATTTATGCAACGTAGAGATATTCTTGTTATCAATATTATACTATGTTTAATATTATCAGTACAAATCAGATGCATATTTAGAATAAGAATTAAAAAAAAATCTTTAGTATAATTTACATGTAACAATATCTTTCTGCCGAATTAATAGCAAAGACACCACTTTTGCTGGAAAGTTCTAAGTTTCATTACCGTATCTATTACAAGAAATATCAAAACGAGTATCCTCATCTTTGTTGCTTCAATAGCAACATTTTAAATAACTTGAAAAACTGCATCAGTAATTTGAAATGGTTTTTATCCTTCACCTCCACCAGGCTTCCTCAACTTTTTTCCCCATCACCCTCCTTTGGTTATCTTCTAAATCAATCAAACCTCTCCAATCACTATGAAAGTTAAACATTTCAACTTGTGTTAAAATGACCCGTTAGCTACATCTCAATATTTGTATTGATATCTCTTCGTTCATATATGTATATATGTATGAGCAACACAACCAATAAAATACCCATAACCACTGCCACTACTTCCAACAAGATATCCAAGCATACCAACGAAGATTTCAGTACATACAGAATACGATTGGGACTCATCACTATGTACCAAGAGGAATCTTCTTTCTTGATTTCTATGTTTACTTCCAAAGCAGAACATGCGATACAAAATTTGTTTTCTCCGAGAATTTTTTAATCTCTGAAAGGTGCACACATATTATTAACCGTCTCCCCAAAAGTAGAGTATATTGAATAGTTCATTTTTGAATTAATGAATCAACGAGTAAAGTCTTGATATACTTTTACTCCTGAGTCTGTGTCATTCCCAATTGTTCACACACACACACACACACACACATTATTTGTGTGAATATGTCGGCGGAAAATCACTTTCGAAGAAGTTTTTTTCTGTGTAGTATGCTTAAAGATGATGTCATAGATTGGTTCACATGCAACCTGAGATTAAAACCGATACAACAGATTTAATATCCCCATGGGTGAACATTCGATAGAAATGATAAAAAAACAAAAAACAAAAAACAAACAAACAAACGAGCTGTGTCTGTTCTTACGCTTATTGGTCCCTCATCGACAAATACGTTTCTCGGGTAATCTATGCAAGAAGCTTGTTTAGCAAGAAAATAATATCCATATACAATACATTATGATATTGTTTTATGAAAAAAAACAATCTATGCGCAGTATGACCTGATCTTAGATTCATAGCTTAAGGGGCATGTCTGATCAATATTGGTAGGGAACCATGTTAATATAACTGTTTTGTTTCCAAATACTCGAAACCGTTACATGGTAAACATCTGGTGATCCCTACAAAAAATCACACGTAATACCATGAAAAACACGCGCATATTGGGAAATAATTGACTGAAATGAAATATATATATATATATATATATATATATATATATATATATATATATATATATATATATATATATATATATATATTATAATACCTGGGAAAACAAATGTCATTTTATAGGCATTCAATAAAATCAAATAAGGGATGGACGCTGTGCACGTGAGGTCCTTATTGACAGTTGGCAAGTACTTTCAAGGAAATCTTCGCATTTTTGTCGTTAGTAGTTCGCATTTCAGAGAGGACTACCGGATTTGAATTGTGTCCAAGTTTCAAGTTGTTTGGTTTTGATACAGGGTTAAAAGGTAGGGTTCGTATTTCTGCTTTAAAAAAAATTATCAAAACTTTCTCCATCGCCACTTGAATTTACCTAATTCTGAAACACTGGTAAATTATTGCTCTAATTAATTTTTTTTTTTAGGGGGGGGGGGTTACTAATGTTTTTTTATGGGGCTAATTCCGTAGAAATTGGTGGGGGTTAGAATCCAATGTGTGTAGTAGGGAAATCGTGACCAGCTGAATTCGGATATGTCTTTGTTTTCTCTCTGTGGTGCGTAGTTTTTGACTCACATAGTTTTTGAGATCTCACACGATAAAATACAAAAGAAAAAGCACTTTTTCATGCGATTTTTTTCGAAAATACAGAACCCAAAGAAATCAACGCATTCTTCTGCAAAATTCGACCGATTTGAGACCTGCTGATATCGAACGAGCCTTTATTCTCTCTTATGATGCAAAGTTCTCGACATCTTAGATAAATGGATTTTAGTTCTTCATAACGTATCAAGAAGACTAAAAATCAGCAACACCACCTCTAAGCCTTAACCAAACCCAAACACACCAAGGAAGCATGTGAACAACATTTACAGTTAATAGTTGTCAGACGTACAAACTACTATCACGGAAAAGATGATCAAATGAACTGTCAGTTTTCACATAAAATGATCTTTGATGTTTTATGGGGGGAAGGGGGCTGCCTGGGATTGCACTCTGGCCTGTACAAGTCTGTATATTGACCCAACAGGTCAGGACGAACTCAGGCGCCCCTTCATATCAGATTTCATGGAATCTCTACAAAACATTATTTGCTTCCCAGTGTTTCAAGATGGTGTTTTACTTAAATTTTTATCCCGGACAACGCCGGATACTAAAGCCAGTATATATATATATATATATATATATATATATATATATATATATATATATATATATAGACATTTCACAATTCATACGCACACGTGCACGCAAACACACACACACACACACACACACACACACACACACACACACATATATATATATATGCAAAAGAATCGTTTTGCAATAGGGAGCAGCTTCTCCTCATTTCTCCACTCCACTGTCATAAAACAAAAGATAACCTATCTTATTTTACAATCGCATGTGACAATCTATTGCCCCTTCAGTGCAATGTTCGCCCCTTTGCGGGTGATATCACTCTGTTGGGAATGAGTGATTTACAACAAGCCTTGTCTCCTAGATTTGTGGTCCGTTTGAATATCGTTGTTTCTGGATTGATGATTTTGTAACACAGCAAATCCTTTCGGGAACCCCAATCATCCGAGTGACTCAAAGTCGCATCAGCGAACAAGAATGTTTTTATTGCTCTCCCCCATTTCATGAAGAACTGCCAACCAAAACTGTCGACTAAGGTCTCTTCAGTTTTTAAGTTGGTTTGGCTGATTAAGTATGCATGTATGCATTATAAATACAAAACGCACCAATATAGCTAGGGGGCTTTGTTCATTCTTATTATGCTTAGGGAAATGTTCTTACATTTCGCTCCCCTGCAGCCTCAAACCCCATCCCCCAGCAGAAAAAGAAGGTTTCCACTCAGGAGTAAAATATTATATCAAATTGATCCCTCAATTTGTGTCCGGCTGCATTCATGCTTGTTTTTTGGAATTGAAAAAAAAACAAAAAAAAAAACACAAAAATATTTTTTTAGAGATCATTGTTCTGCAAAAGGCGAGAAACGTTATTTTACACTGATCACCCCTTCTTCAGATTTTTCGGTTGATCACCTTAAACAGAGTATGCTGGTGAAAGAAAAAAAAAATTGTTGGTCACGTGCCGGTTTCTATTTAGTGACTAACCGGACCTGTTGTTATTTTTTATTTGCATTGTTCAAGTGTTTCTTGGGATTCCTTTCTGTTTGGTTGTTCCCACCCAGGAGATATTTATTGGAACAAACGTCAAAGCATCTGTTATCATAGGGAAATTACGAGTGAATTCAAGGCAAAAAAAAACAAAACGTGAATTGAAAAGCAATTTATTCCGTCGTGCTTCACAAGTTTGGAGCCATTCCATCCAATTGTTCTTGACAATGTCTATGTTATGTGGGACACACGGCCTTCAAGATGATCCGACAAACATGATAGAATAAATACAGAATCCTTTTATGTTCAGCAGATGATGGAGGCTGACTCATCCAAATGTCTGTGTGCGTACACGAACGTATGGATGTGTATGTTTGCATGCGTATGTGTGTGTGTGTGTGTGTTTGTGCATGTGTGTGTGTGTGTGCAATTGTGGGCTTAGTGAGTGACGATTGGAAGGAATCAAAAACATATTGGGATTCATTAAAAGAAATAAGAGATATTAACCTCAGCATTTGTTATAATCAGACGCATTCACAATTACACATGAGCACAAACACAATAGCACACGTTCAGACACACACACACACGCACTTGAAAAAAATGTACACACAGAAATGTATTCGAAACAATTGAGGGCCACTCACACGCGAACAGGCACAGGCAAAGACTCACAACACACACACATAAACAAAAACAACCACACAGAACACACATACAAGGATACATGCACATAGACAAGCATATATACAAACATTCACACTCACAAACACACTCGTATCCGTAGAATTATGCACACATTCACAAAATATTCATATAAGCATACGCATAAATGAATGAAGACGTTCGCCTGCATACACACATTCAAAGACATATACACACATAAACAGAAATGATAAAAAGATTTTTTTAAAAAGCCTGATCAGTCACTCAATAAAAACCGTCACTTTGGCTGCATGCCATGTTACGGGATGATCAATCAAAAAATTGAAGAGATGATTGATAGATTAAGTACCTCTGTCACCTCTTGTTGAGCTGTGATTACTCAAAGGTTAGAAATGATTAAAAAAAGAAGAAGCGTGAACACTGTAGGACACAAACTAGTGATGCCGATTTGGCATAGGTTTACATTGTAAATTGAACCCTTCCTAAAACAGAAGTTATTTCAGGGTTTGGGATTGAAAAAACAAAATGATAAGGTTTTTTGAGACATAAATTGGAGTAGATGTTTGAATTTCTAGCCCTCTAGCCCCATTGGTGAGGCCTGTGTGCGTGATATATACATACATCCGGCTTAACCTACTTTAAAAGTGAAAAAAAAACCCAAAAAACAAAAAACAAAAACAAAACTAAATTCATAGTTTTGGCAATTATATCATTATAACTGACGCTCCCTTCTTCAGGGTTGAACACTCTTCAAGTAAGGCGACTCGTTCATTATAAGCTATGTAGCAGTGCTCTTCTAACTCTGGAATAGAGCACTCTGGTGGATGAGAAATAGTGCATAATTAAATACGCCGCTTAAATTCAACCTTACTAACCGTTCAGTTCTGCATAGGGCAGCGGTAAAATGCCAGCCTCTGGGTCTGAAGCAAAGGTTTCGATGTCTACATCCTAGATGGGATAGTCTGTAGCCTCACCGGAAAGTTTTAATACTATCAAAACTGCTGTCTGTGGATGACTTAATTATCAATTATCATATATATATATATATATATATATGTGTGTGTGTGTGTGTGTGTGTGTGGTTTCCAACAATTGAATGGTTATGTAGTCCGAATGTAATTGGTAATCTTCGTATATATTATGTAAGATAATTCACATTATTCATGGTTTTGCATTTCCTGATTTTGCATCATCAGAAACACACCCACCCCAAGATTGATAGATTTTTTCTATCATGGGCGTTGCGGAGCCAATACTTTCTGGACTTGTCTTCCTTGTCATACCAAGTTGGGAGTTGTGATGTCAGCAGCTGTCTGACATTCTTGCAGCATGACCAGCCCATCATCATTTGAGTTTTCTAAGGGTTTCTTTGATATTTCGGACTTCCCTCATCCCTTTAATCTACTTTGCTGTTTTGTGATCTCTACATATTAGGTTGAGCATGATTCTCTTATGTGCATGTTGCATGGCTCTCAGTTTGAGGGTCAATCTTTTGGTGAGATTCCATGTTTCAGCTCATAAGTCACTATCGGGAGGATGGATTGGTTGTAAAGCCTTCTTCCCAGGACTGGCGTGATTTTCTTATCCTTGAATCGAGCTCGCTGTAACGAAAACTTACGAATGTGTTGTGATTCTTTGCTTGATTTCTTTATTTTTCAAAGATTTCATAAGGATTGTTGTCCTTGGAAGATGTACTAGTCTACTTTCTCCGGCTCTTCTCGATCTGATCAACCCCAGCAATAAGCGAATTCGGTTATATCAAAGAGAATTTTTTTTTTATTCAGGGGCACCCCAATTCGATGAGTCTGACTACAATGTATCATTTCAGCTAATTTATTACCAGCAGCCTTTCAACGTACGTCTGTTGTTGGACGAGATGTTCCCCTAGAGATCGCCAGATCTCTCTATCAAGGACGTTGCGGCGCTAATATCTCCTGAATCAGTCTAAATTGTCATGCCATCTTACTTTCTGTCGACCACAGTTTTACATATGGTTTATGTCCAGTGGTTGTCTGCAGCATGGATTGTCCATTACCATGTGGGCTTTCTATCGGATTCTATGATATATGCGACTCGTTTTTTCCGTAATATACTGTACTGTCTTGTGAGTCTCCATGTGACACCAGGTACGATACTCTCATGCACACGTTACCAATCGTGACTAACAAGAGGAGTAGTCCAGCTACTTAAAGGACACAAACAGATAAACAAAATCTGACTGATAAATCAAATTGATAAAGAGTGCATACTCTTATTTACTCTATCTTGTCTTTTGCGATTCATATTACAATGAGTATCATTATATTATAATCTTTTTCGTTTGAAAAATAACTGAATACTTCCTTGGGCATAACCATGCCATATGTATATAACTTTTTAAATTTATATTTTTTTCATAATTGGCTTTAGTGTCTTCTTTTATTTTACAATTCAGATCCAGTTTATTACCACTATAAATGTCAAATGGGTTCTGTTTCATCAATTAGTGGCTTATGTGGTTGTGTCACAAGGAGATGGATATCTGATGCAACGGCATATTTATAAATCACATTCTATAATAGAGTTTCATTTTCGCCTAGACAACGTAAATCGAATAAACAATTTCTCATTCTCTATGCCATATGATACATTAACCATGTAATAACGGGAGATCATTTGAAATAGGGTTTCAATGTAATATAACACAATTTATGATATATATATATATGTATATATATGTATATATATATATATATATATATATATATATATATATATATATATATATATATATATATATATGGTATTTTCAGTTATGACTTACGAATGCAAAACAAACCGAATGGAGAACCAACCCAGAATCGCCTAGAGAGCCTTAGAAAGAGCAATGTAACGGATAACTTTAAGAGATAAAAATAGAAAAAAAGGATTCATATAAATCAGAAAGGGATTAGTGTGAAGTATATTAAACAAATAATCAGGTAAGAAAAACTAAAAAAGGCTGGACATTTAGTATTAAAAGAAGAAAATAGGTGGAGCTAAAGGCCAACCGATTGATGGAAATGGGCCAGTAAATGCAGCAGGAAAAGACCAACTGCAATATGGAGATATAAACTTGAAAGGGTTTCCGGTCTGACTAGGCAGAGGCCAGCGTAATCGCAGTAGCCATTGAAGGAGATGAGGGAAGACCATTATCCAACAGTGCATTTATAATTGTTGCTGCTGTTGCTGACGATGATGATGATGATGATGATGACGACGATGATGATGATGATGATGATGATAACAACAACAAATATTGTATATGATTTCTGTTTAGTATCTTTGTCGATCGGTCATTTGTCGGTCCGAACGTGCCCTTCCTGTTTCTTGTCCTCCACCCTGTGGAGCCGGTGTTGTCATTCTAGATGATTCATGTCATAAGCTCATCTCTTTGTAATTCTTCACCACGTGATCAGGATTGCTGCAGTCCCGATGATCCATTCGCCTTTCTTAATGTCAATATTTGTGGCTATCATTTGTAACTGTCGTTAGTCATCATAGAAGAAAAAAAAACAACAAAAAACAAAAAAACAAAAAACAAAAACAAACAAACCCAAGGATCAAATGGCTCACCAACCGAGCCTTTCCCCGGCCTTCATAGAGCAACACGGTCGGACCATCGTATCGGAGAAACGAGAAACAGAACCTAGATAAAATATCATCTGGCATTTTTTTTATTGTTTATTTTCGTGTGACGTTTTATTTTTGTTTTTGTTTATGTTTATGTTTTTGTGGGGGTTGAGAGTGGGGGATCTTTTTTAGTTCTCTTCATCTCCCTCTGTTAGTATTTCTTTTCTATTTTCATTCATTCTTAGTTGTTTTTTTTTTGGATGGACCATCGCAGAGGGCGGGTAGTTGTAGGAGACCTGCGGTAGAAAATAAACTGGCACATTTTTGTGGAACTTGTTAGAAACTATCAACTAAAACTGTCATCATAACTCTCAACATAAGTTTCTCCAGTTCTTAAATTGGTCCGTCCAGCTGGCTTTCAAGCTATGTATCACGCGTAAAGGCAAAACCTAAGGAGCTAGAGGGCTCAGATTTTCAACATTTACTCCTATAAATACAAAAAGTTTTCTTTTTTTAGTTTTTTTGTTTTTTTGTTTTTCAAATTTCCCCCTATATAAGTGTTTAGGGGTGATTCAAATTACTATGTAAGTTTAGGATAAATCGGTCTCTTCAATTATGTTCCCTTGTTTTTGAACATCAGTGATTATTTGGTGATCACTGTCTGACAAAATGCGAGATAGTTAATGTAAACACTGATCGACCGCTCTTTTTCAATTCTTTTAATTGATCACCCCCAACACAGCATGCTGCGAAAAGACGTTGACCACATGACGGATTTTATTGATTGACTGACCAGATCTCTTCATATTCGTTCCCTGTTTTTTCTTTTTCCTTTTGTGGAGAGACCATTGTAAGGGAGAAGGAGAGAAATAGAACCGAGATAAAATATCAACTAGCACTTTTTGTGATACTTTCCTTGTTTAGTATATTTTGTTACGTTTTGTTTTGTCCATCTTTCTTCCGGAACTTGAGAGGGGGATTTTTTTTTTTTCAAAAAGAAAAAAGCCTTCTTTGCCTTTTCTGTCAGTTATTTTTCATCTTTTTCCCTTTTATCGAATGAACATTGCATTGATACATCAAGAGAAAAGGACAATGGAAAATACCAACTGGCATTTTTCTTGCAGCTTGATTTTTAATCATTTATTTATTCATTCGAGTTTTTCTGTCAATAATTTTTCCTTTTATTCTTTGTTTGTCCGGAAGTTTTGTCTGTTCTTTTGCTTCATTAAAAAAAAATTCTTTTTTTTTTTCAGTTGTATATTTCTTTCACTTTCCTGTTCTAACGTCTATTTTTTTTCTTTACGGTGATTTTTTTTTTCAACTTGTTGCATATTGAAAATCTTTTATAATTTTTTTCATATTTTCCTGATTTTGTATAAAACTGTTTATCGTTTTCTTTCTTCTTTTTTTCCATCTCTGTTTGTTCTGCCATTATTCATTTCATTCGTTCCTTCTTCTTTTCTTTCTTTCTTCTTTCCATATTCATATTTTATTTCATTCTTCTGTCTTTCTTTGCTTTTGTTTTCCATTTTTTCTTCGATTTTCATTTCCCTTTTTTCTTTCCTTTTTCAATTTTTTTCCAATGCACTCTCTTTCATTATTCCTGACGACCTTTCTTTCTTTCTTTCTTTCTTTCTTTCTTTCTTTCTTTCTTTCTTTCTTTCTTCCTTACTTTCTTTCTTTCTTCCTTTCTTTCGCTGGTACTTAAAATTTTTCATCACCTTTTTTTCCGCCATATTTTATCTTTCTGTTTTTCTTTAATATTTTCGTCTTTTTTTTTTACTTCGATTTGTAACGTTTCCCCCTTCCTCCCGGAATCAATTTCTCATTAATCAACTTTTCAGCTGAGTCTTGTCAATGCCCCAATATGGTCACTGCATTTGCTTCAGCAGTAAACAACAGTGACTGCAAGTGTGCATTGAATTAGAAACCCATTCATTTCGAGCTCATTTTTAGGATGTACTACAACGTCTATCTATCTATTTATCTATTTCTCTCTGTCCCACTCTCAATATATATATATATATATATATATATATATATATATATATATATATATATATATATATGTATATATATATATATATAAATATATATATATATATATATATATATACACACACACACATATATATATACACACACACACACGCGCACACACACGTGCACACACACATATATATATATAAACATATATATATATATATATACATATATATATATATATATATATATATATATATATATATATATATATATATATATATAAATATATATATATATATATATATAACGTCTACCTGCCTGTCTGTTCTAATCTATCCATCTATCTATCTATCTATCTATCTTTAGTCAACTTGATTTTATCCAAATGTTATGGACCAAAACGGATATTGAACACACAAACAATCCTGAAAAATGTTAAGGAATATGACATTTTAATCTATCCGTGTACATGATATATCAGTGCTCTTCATTGGGTACATCATAGAGTTTGATTTCGATTCCTTCATAAAAGACAATTTTCTCCGAGTTAGTAATAACATCTTAATCTTTTGTTGGACACAGAAGGAAGTCAATCTTGAAATTTAGTGAAAAACCTCAATATGGTCGATCTGATAGAAAGCTCCTTTTATAGTAAGGATTTATATTAGAAAACCTCAACCCAAACCGTCAACACAGGTTTCTTAAGTCTTTAAGCAATTCTGGCTGGTTGCCTAGCTTTGTGTACATGTCAATGGAGCTGGACAGATCATAAATCTTACATTTATTCCTTATTTTGTCAACAAAAAATGTTTTTTACCCCACCTCAACGAAAACGTTTACTGGCTGGGTGAAATTTACAATGCAGGTTTAGGCTTTATTTGTCCCTTAGCTTGTGTTCTGTAGCGTTCATGCCTGTTTGTTGTTTTAATTTGGAATTACAAACCCCTCAGTAACCCATCGAATGGTGAAAAAAGTAATTCAATCATTGATTGGAGATTTTTCAATTTTTTATTTGATCACCCTCCTCAGGGCATGCAGTCAAAAACTTTAATTACGTAACGGCTTCTATTGAGCAACAAATCAGACCATTAAAAAAGAATCCCTTTTGAAACTGAGGATATTAAAAAAAAAGGTGTTAATGCCGGAAATTAAGAATCATTATACAAAATAAATAAAAAGTCTTTTCCTGCAGTCATTTACATCAGACGATTTTGTTGGAGGAGGTACATCTAGTCACACTCCATCTCCAAAAAGTTCTCAATGAATTTTAATAACATTTTGTGGAATGGTTAGTCTCTAGTCAAGGAATAATTTATTGAATTTTGGGGTGGATATTGGATTGTGCACACTGGTCACCATAGGTCGACACCAACTTTTTTGCTGCGATTTTTAAAAATTGGTATGGCCATGCCAAATATCAGGGATAATTGTAAAAAGCTTAACACCAAGTCCACGATGTTTTCTAAATTTTCTAACAGTTAATTGCAAAGATAGTAAGGAAATAAACCAATTCCTGGGAATGGTCCAGGAATTGATGACCTTTGAGGATAAAACAAATATCTTGTACAGAAAATAGAAAATGTATAAAGGAGAGCTGCTAAAATGACATAAGAAAACTTCCAAACAAAGAAAAAATTAGAAAATGTAATTCAATGTCACTTGAAAACATTAGAAATGGTATGACACAGACTTGTAAGCTCAGGGAAAATATATCCGAATCTTGAATAAATGAATCATTGTAGTTTATCATTAACAAAATATCTAAATTTACCGAAAGAAGAAAAATGTCTTTTATCTGAAATTATGTAGAAAAAAAAAAAAAAGATACCATGACAGGACGAATGCTACTGGACACAAACTAAGTGATCAATTTAGTATGAGTTTACATCGTAAATTGACTCCCAACAAAAATCCAATTTAGGAAGGGATTAAAAAAAACTTCTTGACATAATAGATTGTCTTTTCAATTCTCCCTTTCAAAAACGGGACATTGTCTACTTAAACTGTCTGTCTTTTCTCTCGCCCGATGTTAGTTCATTCACTCGATTTCTTGAAATTTAATTTAAATGACGTGAAATTGAACTGCCAAAAAAATTTTCGTGAAAGAAAAAACAACAAGAAAAAAAAACAGAGCTGGTCAGTCAATCAATAGAAATCATCACAATACAAACGTCTTTTGACATCACTCCGTGTTGAGGATGATCAATTAAAAACTTCGAAAAAGAGGTAACCAAAGATTACTTTTCTTCTCTTCTCTTGCCTCTCGATGGACAGAGATGAAAAAAAATATGTACAAATTAAAAAGCAACAGAAAAAAAAAACTGAGCGTGGACAATATCGGATACTAACTGAGGTACGAATATAGCATAAACTTGGATTGTAAATTACCTCTTCCCTCTTTTTCTCTAGACAGAATAATAAGTAGATGCACAAAACAGTCCTCAAACTCCTTTGTGTGGCTTGAGGCGCGTAGATTGTATGGCCTGCGGCACGTAGATTGATATATATATATATATATATATATATATATATATATATATATATATATATATATATATATATATATATATATATAATGTGTACTGTAGAGAGTGTGACAGACTCGGGAGTGAGGTAAAATTTATTAATCCTTAGAAGTAAATTGTCCTGACATGTTTCGGGATTCTTATCATCTTCAGTGGTGTGTGCTGTGTGAGTCTGTATATATATATATATATATATATATATATATATATATATATATATATATATATATATATATATATATATATCCAGACAGGCAGAATCACTTAAAAATTGAAAGGACCTATGTTGACAGTTTTGATTGACAGTCAGTAAAACTCGTAATATTCTCTGGCAAACTGAGTTTCAGGAAAAAAAAAGT
Source organism: Thysanoteuthis rhombus (assembly GCA_963457665.1). Lineage (NCBI taxonomy): Eukaryota > Metazoa > Mollusca > Cephalopoda > Oegopsida > Thysanoteuthidae > Thysanoteuthis > Thysanoteuthis major. Next base: position 56,559,341 of record OY735207.1, read on the forward strand.
AGCAATATAAAAACAATTCACAAGCCATCGATTGTTACTGTGCAATTACGCCCTGAAAGGAAATGTATCGAGGAATAATTTATTTATGTAACTCTCGAAAGAGAGAAGCACGAAAACGGACTATATATGCAACGACCGAAATTATCTGTTATCAGCAAATGAGTAGAAAAATGAATAAAACATGAGTCAGTCATAGAGGTTTGGATGAATCAGGCGATAAGCTAGTTTCCACCCGCCATGTTTTTCGATTTCCGGACCGCGGAGCTTGAAGCGAAAACGAGGCTGCTGTTGTGTGTCGAAATCAACCTCTGGGTGGTGCTGGTAACCAAATGGTTAGCATTATTTCAAATGTTTTTTCCGGGTGGAAAACGCCAGTGATGTCATAACTGGAATTTATTCTGACCATATTTATTCTTCAATGCAATTTTTTTCTACATGACTTCGGATTCTGACGCTACGATTGTTCAGTTATCGACTCTACTGGCGAGTTATAATTATCACTTGTCTACCAGTGCCGTCGAAAATCACATGCACATTACATTTTTTCATACGTGAATCATCAAAATTTTCATGGCAGTCATCTTGGAGAATAGCTTTCTGTTGACCATAAACTGATTCCCATCATTCATTGTTTTGTAACTACTGATTTTTATTCATATTTTTTTATCATTATCAATTAAGTATTTTTCTACGTCACCAGAACATAAAATTCTTTTTTTACTACGCAAGTTGCATCCCCCAGCGTAGCGTAGGATGGACAAAAATAATCAAATGAATACTCGTGGCGTGGTATTATGGGGATATTATATATTATGTTATAATATTTACTACCATTAAACCATCGCTAGATTATCATTATTATCATTATCATTATTATTATTTGCTATCTCACACCTGTTGCCTGGTGGTAACCGCTAGATTTTGAGAGACAGCAGGTCTCCTCAAGTCTCCAGCTCTTCTCTCCTAGTTCTCGCAGGCCACAGTAATACTGCAGTTTACAGCTTCACACTTGTTGCCCAGCGGTCATTGCTGAAGGCTGAGTGACAATAAGTCTCCTCAGGTCTTCAGCCAACATCTCTTCTCTCCCTCGTATATCATGCCAGTGCTTTGGTTCACATTCCCGCTTTCATTTCCCTTCCTCTCTTTGGCCACTGCTAACATTTAGCGTTGCAGTCTTTATATTTCTAGCACTTTCCTCAGTATCCGCGCAGTTCCTAGCAGTGCTGTGGTCTGTACAGTTTCAATCCTTCCCTCTATCCCGATCTCCTCCAGTCTCGCCCTCAGCGTTTTGGGGACAGTTCCTAGTGCGTCTACTATGACTGGCACTACCCTGACTTTCATGTTCCACATCTTCTTCGGTTCTTTCGCTAGATCTTGTTTTTTTTCCCTGTTTTTCACTCTCCTACCTCTTCACTGTATGGTCTGCAGGTACAGCAACGTCTACTATTTGGCAGGTCTTCCTCTTTTTGTCTACGATAACCAAGTTTTTTAACCGGTCTTCTTGCCTCGATGAGGTGGTCAGTTTGGATGTCAAAGTCGCGGAGTAATTTGTGGTTGTCATTCTCCAAAACTGCCTCTGGCTTGTGCTGATACCACTTTTCCACATGGCTGAATCCCATTTGTTTGCTTAGTTCCCAATGTATCGTCGTTGCTACTCTATCGTGTCTGTGCTTATACTCCTTCTGGGCGAGTTGACTACATTCACTAGCCATGTGATTTACAGCCTCCTCTCTTTCACCGCACAGGCAGCACCTGTTTATGTTCTGTCAATTTTTGATTTTATATGGTTTGTCCCAACACTTTTGTTTTGAGCTGCCATGATGAGCGATTCCTTTTCTCTCTTCACGTTTCTTTTTCGTAATCATGTCTATGATCTCTCGTCTGCCACATCTTGTATCTGTCTTTTAAAATCTCCATACAATTTTTTCTTAAATGTTTGCAATTTCACACCTGTTGCCTGGTGGTTACCGCTGGAGGTTGAATGACAGCAAATATCCTTAAGTCTCCAACCGTCCTCTCCACATTGTTATTGGCCACAGCAGTACTGTGGTTCACAGTTACACACCAGTTACCCGGTGGTTATCACAGAAGGCTGAGTGACAGTAAGTTTTTTCAGGTCTTCAGCCCACTTCTCATCTCTCCCTCGCCTATCACATCAGTGCTGTGGTTCACACCTCCGCTACCATTCGGATGATTTTTTCTCTTTCCTCCTCCTCTCTTAGGCCACTGCTAGCATTTAGGATGGTAGACCTTATATTACTAGTACTTTCCTCAGTATCATTATTATCATCGAGATGGTGAAGCATTCTATCTTTTCCTTTCATTTTGTATGTTTGTGCATTCGTCTACGTGTTTGTGTGGACTAGTGGCAAGTTTTTAAAGAATTATCGTTAATCTTTTTTTCTATTTTAAAATGATTGAGTTTCGATTAAACCAGCCCCTTTTTTAACATATGGCTTCCTTTAGTTGGCCAAAACAGGCTGCATGTTTGTACAAATATCGTGATGGTTTCCTATCTCGAGAGAAAAATATGTGTGATGTGCGTTCGCTCTCTCCTTGATAATAATGATCTGATTTCAATCTATCTCTATATAATACAAAAAATTTGATTCGCCCAACTAAATTTGGCAGGCGTACACAATGGATCTAGGAGAGAGTTCTGAAGTAAGATAGATACGATGGCACTAATTTTTCTCACTTCATCTTCTTCGCACGTAGATGCTTACAAATAAATCGTTTGTAGATGTTACTGTGGATGTTTAGGAGGATTGAATTTTTTTTGTCGAATTCCAGTCCCAGTCTAACGTGGATCCAGGGACTGGTCCAGGGATCCTGACACACATTATTTCCCTTGTCTAGTATAGTAATGGCACAACGTGATTTTTCTCTCTCTCCAATGTTAGTAAGGCTTATAACGTTGGGTTTCTTCTCTATCCTTGTTAGATCTGGGTTCCCACTCTTTATCCCCGTTAAGTAGTCGGAGCCACGTTGGATTGAATTCATTACACGTCCGACTTATACACTATGTTTACCATCGTCACATTCATAAAGTACACCCGGAGAAGGCCGTACAATGGACCAGTCAAAACGTCGTACCCGCAACATAGACAACGAAAAGGAATTCAAGCATCCGAAACACTCTTTGAATGATAAAGACCTTTCTGAAATTTACAGACAGGAAAGAAAAAAACAAACAAAAACATTTAGAATAAACAAACAGTACATCAGAAAATACGTGTGATCGGACACGGAGTCATTTAATTATTCATGATACTTTGCTCTGATAAGTGGGTACATAGATGAATCATATATCTCTACCCGGGAATGCGAAGCTAAATTTAAGTGTATACACTGAAAGAGACAGACAGAAACGCTACTGAATAACTGTATATGTATGAATTGATATTAATCCGTAAATACTTTGTTGGTATGCCCATTACACACATATCTAATTCAACATCAACTTATCTAGTAGACTCAATCCAGCACAAATGGCATTAGTCTATATCGAGAAACACAAACTGCTTGGTGTTTATCCCACTGGCATACGTCAATTATTAGTCAATATCGTGTGTATACAATATCATTCTCCTTCTCTCTCTCTCTCTCTCTCTATATATATATATATATATATAGAGAGAGAGAGAGAGAGAGAGAGAGAGAGAGAAAGAGAGAGAGAGAAAGCTGTTCACTTTTGAACACTAAACATAAAAATTATTTTACTAATTATTTTTTTTGTGTCACTCTAGTCACATATTTCCCAATATCTGTCAATGCAATTGATGTATTTTTTCTCCAGTGTGTTTCTCCCTGTCCAACATATACATTAATGTTTTACACATACTTAGTTATTATCGTACAATGTGTAATTTTTTTTCATGTTTGGATCATCAGTTGTTCACCATGTGATTGTTTCGGAAATTTTAAAAACAAAACATCAATATGGCACCCCAGCAGTGTTGTGCGCCCTGCCTTTAGCGTGTAGCTTATGCCATATAAGTGGTTCGATATTCTATATAGGGTAATATATCACGTGGATTTTATATGGATATCCTTTTATACCACACATCATTTATTTTTTTAAATGAATTTTACTTATGTAGTTTGCCGAAATAACGTATTTAACTATATATATATATATATATATATATATATATATATATATATATATATATATATATATATATATATATGAATATATATATGTATACAACGTATCGAATTGATAATGATTCATCCAAAAATATAAAAGCAAAATGGCAATCCCAGATGACCATGTTTTGTATAGATGAGATTTCTCAAGTTTATTTTGATAGTGTATTCTGATTATTTCAAGAGAAAGTATCAGAGATTGCGTTATATAGGGTCAGTGTCATGTGGTGCGCAGATTTATTGATTGAGCTAATGACTAGTTCAGAGATGTTCGCGGATTATCTGAGGGTCTGATTATCTTGCTGTGGTCAGGTTTGATAATGATTAGTGAAATGAAAAAAGAGGCTTCAGATTCTTGAAACCCTTATCCCTAAAATGAAGAAAACAAAACGGCATAAGATATTCTTCAGTCAGGCAACTTGGATTATGAATATGTTAAGCAGATGATTTACACACTTCGCCCATGGAAGTATTTTGTTTGCCTATTGCCTCGTATATGACATCATCGTAATGGCTGAACGTCATTATGCCAACCCACTAACAAATATAATTACAGTTTTGTTCTAAAACATCAAAACTATGGATCTGGCACATGGCTTGACAAAGCACTCAATGAGAAATCTTTCGGCAGTTCTTACATAGATTAACCACTGACCTTTTGAGAATGATTTGGTGAGAAACTCAATGATTAGGTTCATTGATGTTTTGGCAATTGGAGTTCATTAATCTTTTCCGCTTTAATCGACAAAGAAAAAAAATCAGGTGTAAGCAAAAGAAAAGTATAGGTATATGCGTGGGCGGGGAAACAATGCTGAGTGTCTATGTATCCATATGTGGATATATATATATATATATATATATATATATATATATATATATATATATATATATATATATATATATATATGTATATGTGTGTGTGTGTGTGTGTATATGCATATTACCTATAGGTACAGTTTGATATGTGAGTGTATGTTTCTCCAGCATCGATGGAACTTGGAGTATATATATATATATATATATATATATATATATATATATATATATATATATATATAAATGCTCTAATCATCGAGCGAAGCCACTGCTGGTAATGCAAAGGCCGAAATAACAGTTTTCACACCGAATTCTCATCTTGTTTATTCCTGATCTATTCGCATCTCTCAAAGCAACAATAAGAAATGGATGTATATCATCCGACACAATGATGTGTTATATAACATTGAAATTCTATATTGAATGATCTCCATTGTTACTCGGTTAATGTATCATTCGCCCTAGACAACATAAATAGAATAAGCTATTCAAGAAAATCGGGCTGCTATAGTGATCGGTAAGAATATGTGAACGTATCAATATGTGCATGTAGGTGTGGTGTAAGTATATATGTGTTTAAGACCGCCACACGCTAAGGATCCAAGATTAGTGGTCAGGTCGCCAAAGCGATTTTTAAAAGATGGCCACGGCTTCGTGACTGGTACCTGAACTTTTAAGAAAGATAAGCATTTGGATCCCCCCACCATCCCTTCGGATAATAATGACGCTTATTAAAAACCCATCAAAAACAAGGGACGGTTGGTAGTGTTGGGAATGGAAGAAATGGAAAGAAAAAAAGAAGAAGGAATGAATAAACAGACTGAATTTATTAAAATCGGATCCATGAGTACCGAAAGCAAAAAGAGAAAGACAGAGACTTATTATGACCGGAAAGATACAAAAATATGACAGTTATATGATGCAGGGATAAAAATAAGGATTTCTATTTTGTAAAGAGTTCAGTCGAGATACGTGGCTCCTTTTCCTATGCCTCATTTCTTCAACGAAACAAAAAAGACTTATGGTATCTTTTTTCTCTCTTTCGGTCTTTAGTTAGAATGAGCAGTTGCTTCATTATCAATCACACCCTCAGCATTGCTGTTATCAATCTTATATGAATCATTGTGATTTGGTCTTTAATTTTTTTCCTTTCTCTGCTTTGTTTTACTAAGCATATGTTTCCTGATTTATCAGCCATAACATAACTCATCTTGGATTCTTTGATGCTTTTCACGTCATTATGCAATGCCTTTTTGGAACTTACCTTAGCATTCGTGAATTTTATCTTTCTTATAATTCTTTTTCAGAATTTCCCAGGAGCTCATTACTAAGAGGGCTATTCTGTAATTTAAATCCAAATTGGATATAATTTTCCATATTCTTATAATCACGATGGATTTTTCCCTCATAAAAGAAAAAAAAAACAATAGAAAGACAGCCTTATCAAAAAACTTTTGGATTCAGAAAGAAAAAGGCCTTAGTCCAATAGTTGAATGACCAGTTTTCAAGACCCCCAAGAGAGATCTAATAACAGATTTTTTTTTGTTATGTCCAGAGAAAACTTGACAAATTGTGGTATCTAAAGACAAAGAGGATTTACCCAAAGAAACGAAACGCTGACAAAATGTCGTCATACTGAAAAATTCGAATTAAAACCAATGATATAGAGTCTAATGGTTTGCACAGTTCCAATCGTACGTTTACCAATTATTATTATTATTATTATTTTTTTTATTATTATTATTATTATTATTATTATTATTATTATTATTATTATTATTATTATTATTATTATTATTATTATTATTATTATTATTATTATTATTATTATTATTATTATTATTATACTTTTTAGAGTACCTCCTTTTACTCAGTTGGTTAGTTGTCATTACCAACATATTTGTTTCAATTCAAATTTTAAAAAGTTCTCATTTCATTGTATTTTAAGTTATTTTGTGTTATTCCGATCCACACTTTAGTATTCTTGGTTTTATTCTTTGAACGCCATCTTGAATTATTTTTTCTAATTCATGTATTATTACCTTTAAAGTAGTCTAATAGTTTATTGATAGCTATTTTTACTTATTAATGTACCTTCTACTTTCATTTTCGACTAATGACTAAATCTTCCAACATCTTATTTTTGATATATTATGTTCATTTTAGTAACGGTATTTATGTTCTTACGTTACAGTAAATCCGTTATCTGAAAATGCACATCGAAAAGACACTTTGAATCTCACTGGTAAATTTCACACCATCTGATGTGTTATCCACAACAACTTATTTAAAAAGTAATTATCTCTCGTGTAGTAATTGTTTAATCTGAATTAATATTGATCTATTTAGAGTGTTTCTTATTAGTTTTACAATATTTACTTATACATATAATCCACTGAGATCTACATGTGTTTCAATAAACTTTGAACAACGACTTCAGTCAGCTTAATGTCCTCGCCTATTAATTAGTTTTAGATGTTCTAAGAATAATTATTCAATGATTGCTTCTTTGATCAAGCAAACGATTATCAATCATTATAAGGGAACTACTTTATATATATATATATATATATATATATATATATATATATATATATAGAGAGAGAGAGAGAGAGAGAGAGAGAGAGAGAGAGAAAGAGAGAGAGAGAGAGAGAGAGAGAGAGAGAGATGACGACAGACCGAAATCCTTATAAAAACCTTTATAGCATATTCAAATTAGTGCGTTTGATTGTATAGTTGCCATTTTCTCTGTTATGTCTAATTCTTGCATTAAACCAAAATTTATAATGAATTGGTCCATGTGAAATAGATTAACATTCGTATTCGTTGTACCATGAAAATGAATAATACATCCCAGAATGAATAAGTGAAGCAACTACGAATCATCAAAATAGAGCTCAACATCATCATTTAGTTCGACCTAAGAATTAAAACATAGCCCGAAAGAAATCATGAATAAAGATAAAACCTTACACTACTCCAATGTAATCCCCCACAATAAGCAGAAAGTTTATTATCCTACTTCGGAAAAAAGATAGTTAACTCTGTTTCACCTGACAAGATGACACCTCATCGTACTACAGTACTGAGAAATTTTTCCAACATTTTTGTCTTTTTTCGATGCTTGCTCTGACGAAATTTATTCCAAAATATTCTCTTTCATCATTGCATTGATTATTAAAGACTGGTGACTATTTTTTTGCAAAATGATTATGACTTAAAACTAAATAACTGATTCTTCCTGAGATACACACCTCGGACATCAAACAGTAACTCATTTCATTATATATATATATATATATATATATATATATATATATATATATATATATATATATATATATATATATTAGCAGAATGGTTTAGCAAGTATTTGACGTATACTAGTGGGATAAACATCAAGTAGTTTGTGTTCCTGGATATAGAGAAAAGTATCATTTTCCGATCAATATTTAAGTCTATAAACGAATACACCTCTTCTTTCGAATTTTACTCTTGGAGGAAACAGTTGATTTGAACGGTTGAAATTCACATGGAATGAATTCAGTTGCTTAAACAACTTTTGGGGTAACAGCGGAAAGAAATGATTGAAAGTTCAAAAACAGCTTGGATGAAGGCACCAAGTCATCAAGACATAAGTTGTAAAATATGTTGAATGACGTAAAGTCTTAATCTGAGAACTTAAGAAAAGATTTTATACGTACTATTCCTCGAGGAGGGGATAATTCTTTGCGACTGGTGTTTGTTGAGACAATTATAAGATTCAGCGTCTATTGAAAGATTGAATTCGTGCACTTTTTGAACTATGTTCTGTATTGAAAATGCATTGGTTATGAGATCGCTCAAATAACCTTATGGAACTGGTCTTTTCCTCTGAACCCTAAACTCTTAATACGATTACAGTAGGAAAATCAAATAAGGTGTCCAGTCGCCATTTTGTGTCATGAAGTACTCACCAGTGGCTAGAAAAGCAGTAAGTGGAACAAAGATCAATATTATCTACTTCCAAATCGTAGGTACTTTGATGTGTTGCAATTATGGACCTTTCATTGTCTGATGGGGTATTGGGAACAGGAAAGTTTGAACTAGCAGATCAAGTTGAACAAGCATTTACTGAGATGTATAGGCGGATATCTCTTCGGGGAAATCGGTTTCTCTACTCTCGTTTATGAGGAAAAAAAGAAGGGCGCGCGTGTGTTATCTAACTTCTCTTTGACCTAACCTCACTCCAAGTATTCATTCGAGTTTATCAGGAAAAGATGGACGCATGTGTGTTATTTGACGTTAATTGACCCGAAACCCCAAGTTCAGAGCAGTGAGAAACGACGCTCAAGTTAAACGTTATTTGTGCAGCAGTTCAAAAGGTCATCAGCAAATAATCTGATCACTTGTAATCGATGATCACGTGGTCGGAAATCTTTTTTTTTTTTTTTTTTTTGCTTCTTCGGTTTCTAGCTGAGACGTAATTGGCTGGATATTGACCAGGACCGCCAAGTTGGCTAGTTTTTGGCTAGGATCCGGCTGATTTTTTTAAAAATTTGACCGATACATATGTATGGTAGGACCACCAAGTTGGCTAGATTGATCGTACATATGCATCGGTTAATTTGAAAAGAAAATCAGTCAGATCTAGCCTGAAGTAGCCAACTTGGTGGTCCTGGTCAATATTCAGCCAATTACGTCGATTAAGTTTGATGGAAGTAAATGTTTTAATTTTAATCAATATTTTGTACTGGATCTTACTATATAGTTATTCTTTTGTTATAAGTTGGCTTCAATTAGTATAACTTCTGAAATACGTGAGATCTGGCCGATTCTAACCATTTTCTGGCAGTTTTAGCTATAAAACATCATCTTTAATCGGCAACACTGATATTGACCCATGTGTTCGCAGAACGAAAATAGATGACAATACCGGCGCCGTTCAACTCCTCTTATTTCCGACGGGGGTGATTCACCTTCAAGAATAGGAAACAATTTCCGAAGTAAAAGAATGATTCATGAGAGAAACGATATTATTTGAATGATTTTTTTTAACAAGTGAATGAAAGAGAGCGACCATCGAAACATTAGTGTTAAATGGAGTCAAACGTCCGCGGAAAGGAAGGGTCAGGATCCGGGTTAAATATGGATCAAGAAATGGAAGTCTGTATTCGAGAAAAATATCACGATGATTGCGAAGTTATCACGGGGGGGAGTCTCTTCGAAAATAGACGCTGAAATCACCTTTGTGAACCGGTAATATTAACACAATTCTTCACTTGATTCGGTTCTCAGGTGCGTTTGTCTATGTGAAACATTCATGTATGCTTCAATATATATATATATATATATGCTCTTCCAACATGGAATGGAGCACTCTGGTGGACGAAGAATATATATGCGTAAATGAATATATCACTTTAATTCAACCTAATCGACTGTCTAGTTCCGTGGAGTAGACGGAGGATACCAGCCTCTGAAGCTAAAGTTTCGATCTTACTTCGTGGTACTGGATAGGATAATGGATAGTCTATAGCCACACTGAAAAGTTTTAATACAACGAAACAGCTGTCTGTGGATGACATAATATTATATATATTAATATATATATATATATATATATATATATATATATATATATATATATATATATATATATGGGTACGTATATTTATACATATGCATTCATGTGTATGCATGTATGACCATACATTTACTTATACGTACACAAACATATATGACTATACACATGTATGTGATTATAAGTACGTGTAGTGATATATATATATATATATATATATACATATAAATATATATATATATGTCTAAGAATAATTTTGAAAAGATATACGTATATATGTACATAATTATGTGCGCAATTGTGTATACATATTATTATCAGTCCTTTAACATCCGTCGTTGGACATAGACCTTCCCCAGGATTCTTCACAATTCTCTATCATGGGCGTCGTGGAGCCATTATTTCCTGAATCTGTCTATTTCATCTCTCTGTAATGTGTTCTGTCAGCCTCGTTTTCTTATGTGATCTCTGGGGATCCATGTTGTGAGACGTGTTGTCCATCAGTTGCCTTTCATTCTTGCAACACGGCCTGCCCATTGCCATTTGAGTTTTTTAATAGTTTCTATGATGTCACGGACTACCGTTTTCTCCCTTATATACTGTGCTGCCTTGTGGTCTTTCCATGCGAAGTTAAGCATGATTCTCTCATGCGCACATTGCATACTTCTCAGTTTGTAGGTCTGGCTCTTGGTTAGGTTTCTTGGTCTGCCGAAGGCTTGCCATCCAAAAAGTGATTCTTCGCTTGATTTCCTCCTCTTTTGAGGGTCTCATGGAGATTCGCTGTCTTAGGTAGATGAAGTGGTTGACTTTGCCGAGTTTTGCATCTTCTTTCTTGACAGTTATCGTCTTATTCTGAACATGATTATTCCACATGATTTCCGTTTTACTGAAGTTCATGTGTAGGCTAACTTTTTTGCTTCCTTCGTTTAGATCATCTAGCATTAGTTGGAGGTCGTATAGGTTCTCTACGAAAAGGAAAATTCTGAGAGATATGTTGCTATAGAGAAAGATGTCATTGTATATATGTACAATATACCCCCTCTCTCTTTCTATCTATGTCTCGATATATACACACACACACACACACACACACACATATATATATATATATATATATATATATATATATATCACTGCACTATGATGACAGCCTCCTAATTGTAGAAAACAATAACGCAAAAAAACATAGAAGAAATGAAAAAAAAAAAAATGAAATTCAAATTTGAAATCGATGCCAATAGAAAAATTCCACATTTTTCAGATGTTACTTTCAATTTAATCAATAATACCATAAATCACAACGAAAAGAACATTTTCTATTTATTTCTATGAACACAAATTACAACTACCCGTACAAAATCATTAGAACAGAAACTAGACTAATATATAATTCACCAAATGGCACAATATTCAACAACATTAGAAATAAAAATACTAAAGTCCTAAAGGACAGCTGTTTTAAAGATCGCAGATTTAAATATGATGAAAAAGTAAAATCTAGCAGAGTAAACCACAGCAACAACACCAAAAAGTAGAGGTGGTAAAGCCATTTGGTATACATCACCATTCAACTTACGAGTAAAAACGAATATATTCATTCAATTATTAGATAAACTTTTTTCCTGAGCAACCAACTGAATATAATATTTAACCAGAACCAACTGAACATTTGCTATGGTTGTACGGATAATTTTAATGATTTCAATAACGAAACATAACAATAAAGTAATTTGAAATAATACTAAGGGAAAAAGTACTTATAAACCAGATAACAAACAAAAACTAATGCCCTTACAAAACAACTGTCTCAAATTGTATATTGTTCAACAAGCTGAAATATCGACCCAAGAGTAACTGCTGCAAGTGAAGTACTATAGAGGAGTATCAAAAACACCTTTTAGACAAAGATTAGCCAACCATACATCATCATTTATATAAGTATAAAAATAATACATCACTATCAACATAATATTGGAGAGTAATAGATAGCTAATTCAAACCAACAAAAAGTGGAAAATATTGAAGTAGACATGCTACAATGTTGAAACCAATATTACCAAAACCTAAATGAGAAATTTGAAAACCTCACTTTTGGCAATAGAACAAATAAACAGAATTATTAAACAGAAAAAAAATATGAAGTCACCTTAAAATGCCAGCATCATTCAAAATTTCCATTAACAAATATAGCTTAATAACCCACAAATAGATATCCTGAAAACTAAACACTATAAATATCTTATCCCTCTCGTTATTACCGTGAATATCATCATTATTCCATAGCTCCAGGCGCTTTAAAGAACAACCCAATCACCATAGTTATCTTAGACTTGTAAAAACAGACCAGACCCAAAATAATTATATTAACAACAGGCCATATAAGAGTCAAGGTTAACACTGGGAAACTGATTTAAGTGAAAATGAAATACATTCAGAGAGAAAACTCATCACAAAGACCTAATGGTTTAACAACATACTAATGAAGAAAATTCCTACACTATCCCCTGCTAATTCATAATTTATAACTACCAACAGGCACAGTAATTAAGAATTTATTTTTTTGCTTTGCTTTCGAGCCCTCTCAGTCTCGAGTCAGTTGGCTATTCCAAGTGACACTGAATTTAGACTATTCAGGTAGGTCTCTGCGTTATCAACCCGTGGACACCAGAGTGTTATTTCCGAGGGGCCTGCACTTGAATGTTCAGTCTAATAGCTTTTAGAAACGATGAAATGAATAGTACTAGTCACTGTTTTTTTTTTAATCACCGGTTACAAATTATTTCGTTCTTTTTTTTGTGAGAGAGTATCAAGATAGAAACAAACCTTTTTAGACTGAAAAATGAAATAGAAATGATACGTAAAGGAAACTTGTGAATTGCCATTAGGTCCTATCAAGGATGTTTTTTAACAAACCTTTATCCAAAAGCTAATTTTATACCATCTGAAGACTATCTATGACCTCATCATGTTATCGATATAATTGTCAAATGTATCATAACTTTATCAATACTAATTTATTTTCACTTTTTGTTTCAGATGTTATAATGGCATTATTGAGATTCTAGCCATTGTTAGACATTATTTTAGACTGGGACTCAAATCAACTGAGGCTGCCCACTGAATATGATGGGAATTAAACAATATCTGGACCATACTGCCCCAAAGTGGCCCCAGCTTTGCAAGGGTGATGACCTGATCCTTGGATTAAACTATACTTGTGGACTACCATCCGTTGTCAATTATGATGGTGTAAACTGCAGAAGAAAACACGACAAGATTAGGATAGTGAGCGAAAGAGGGAAGAGAAGAAAGTTAGGTAGTTTAATGAGAGCAGGGGCGAGAGAGGGTATTAATATCAATATAAATAAAATATTAGACTATTGAGAGCTGTTTCATTAGTACCCACTAAAAGCTAATGTCCATAATTTCAAAGTATGGAAGCTTGATGAAAAAAAAAATGAAAAGAAAAAAAACAAAAACAGGATAGCAACTGGAAATGACAGTTACGTAAGGATATTCCATAGAGGAATTAAGATGGTCAGAATAAATTCTGTTGATGACACCACTGGGAAACATCTAGAATAGAATCAAAATATCTACATTCTAGAGAATCAAGATGTTATTAATAAGCCCGTCATGATAAGGCTAAAAAGGGTAAAAAAAAAGACCCTCATTTTTTGTGGGCTGTTGATTCCGGTTTTCAAATCTTTAGACAAAATGGTATGGTCAGGGGTGTGAACACACAATGCACACACTCACAAAAAGGGATATGACCCTTTGCCATTTTGGTGGCTACGGTTATTCAATTTGTATTTTATATTCCACACCAACTGGAAACCCAGTTTGTAGTGGTAGTTTGGAGTCAAATTTTTAAAGCGATTCGATTTTGACAAAATAAAACATTTCAATATTCCCCTCGGATAGTTAATCTTGAATATTTTAATTAGGCTTTTGTACTTCAGAAATATGGGCTATTGCTTTTGATGGGGAACAAACGAAAAAAGACCAAACTATAACACGTAAAATATCAAATTTTGATAAGGAAATGAAAAACTCTACTGGGGTTTTCCGAAAAAAACAACCATTGCTTGGAAAGTGTTGTTTGGTGATTCCACGTGGTGATTGGACATATTTTACGTGCGTTAAATCAGTTACTGCGGATTTGTGTCTGTTCAGTAATTGTCTCCGGTTGCTTCCAAGTCGGAGCCAAGCATTTTCAAATCGTTCCCGTAGTCACACAACTGAAGCGTGAGATTCCAAATTTCATGGAAATATTTTTAGCGTCTCTGTGGTTTCCACAGTTAAAATTTCAATTCAAAATCTCAATGCAATAAAGAGTTATCTTAAACATTTAAATGATTTTTATTGTGCATATTTTTCGGATTGAAGTTTAATTTGCAATAAGATCCATTTCAGCAAAATATTCGTTGAAGATTATGGTAAAAGAACTATTTTTCCTCACAAGTAATTTCAGAAATAGGTCGTTATCTAATTTATTCTCATCACTGGATGAAGTAGTGTAACGCATTAGGACGTCAGTTCGATTCTCACTGTAGTTTTACAATTCATTCCCGATGGCGCTGTTGACTCTTTGTCGTAGAATAACGGCTGGGGTGAAAGTTGTGATGAAAAAGCAACTAAAAATTGAGATAAAGGTGAAATAAGTCAAAATTAATAATGAAAATTGGTCTGATTAGTCACTCAATAGAAACCGTCATATAACCAATGCTTTTGGCACCATACAGTATAGGGGGTGATCAGATAAACAAATCCAGGATAAGGGGTGATCAATGGTTGAGTTGCTTCTCTTGCCTTTTGTTGAGTTGTGACCACTAAAAACGTTAGAATTTTCGAAGGAGCAAACGTGAATACTCCTGGATACATAGTAAGGGATCAATTTGGCATAAACTTACAATGTAAATTGAATCCCCATTCACAAAAACGTTTTTCTTCCCCTACATACAATAAAAAAAGTAAATGCTGAATATTCCATATTTTCAGCCTGAACTCGTGAAATATGAATACGTATTCACACACATGGATAGCCAGTCCGACCAGTTCGAAAACCAAATAAATCCATGTTGAGATTTTGGGTACGGTTTATAGACACTTTATAATGAAACATTATAGGTACTTATTGTGGTGAGATAGCAGCGGAGAAATTACGTCAAAGCGTTTCCTGATTTTCTCTTAGTTCTGGGAGAATACAGGTACGCTATCTCTCATCCAAAACTCTTTGGACCAGACATCTGTCAGAAATTGAGAACTTTCCGGATCTTTGAATGGCGAAGGGCTACACAAAAGTCGCGAATCGTTTCAGAACATTCCTATCATTTTTAGCTTTAATGATTTTTTGGTCATTTTTTTTTCGAAAATGAAATATACAAATATTAGAAATTTAAATAAAAAATGTACTGAAAGTTTGGTTCAGATAGCCCATTTAAGAAAAATTGTTTCTTCTAAATTGCTGACATTTTCAGCTTCACGAATTCTCGCACTTTCAATAACATTTTGCATAAAATTTCGAAGGATAACTGGTCTTAGCACAAATATTTCTTCTCGGGTATTATTCGGCAGCCCTTGAATACTCCTTGCCTTTTTACTATTGTCCTTATCGATCAAACAATTGAAAGAGAAAAATGGGAGCTCTCAAGTCTAGCGATCATGGTAGACAATCAAACGCTGGATATCACTCAGTCAGAAAAATTGTTTTTTTTTATTTGACTTTAGCTTATTGCTCAGTTATTTACTTTTCCATGATCATTATCAAAGGGCCGTTTACGTATCTGAAAAAAGGAAAAACACAACAAGAAAATAGAAAAAGAAATGATTGTTTCAAACCCACTACACTGCAGTAGTACGACCATATTTAGAAAAAAAAATGCTTCCTTTTCTTTTTCTTACTGATACTCATAGGGCAATCATCATTTTCTTTTAACTATTGTTACAGTCAAAACATCAACATGAAATAAACAAAATATCAGTGAGTGGCAGAAGCACTGTTAGGACTGGTAGGAGCACTTGGACAAAACTGCTTAGTGAGGATTGAGTCAGGCTGTCTAAAATAATAATTATCACTTTGCTCTATAATTTCTGGTAGAGTACAGTGAAAGGTACCTGTATCAACTTTGATATGAATTATAACATCCCACGCTAAAATGCAGGGTACGTATATATCAATACAGAACCAACATTCTCCCATCCTGGTTCGAACTCACGACTAATTGATTGCCAGCATTTTCCCTTACTAATGAGACAAGTCTTAAACATCATTGAGATTTTATTATACAGTGACGATCCATTTCATTCTACTAGGCTTATGTTTTTACTCCATATCCGTATTCCACAAATATCTGTTTTGTTGTATTACTACTGTTCAGTGTGGCTATAGACGATCCAACATTCCTTCCAGTATCGTAAGATAGGATCAAAACTTTCGCTTTGGACTGAGAAGCTGACATTCTACCTCTACCCTACTCAGAACTGGACGGTCAATAGAGCCGGATTAAGCAATATACTTACTTACGCACAATTTCTCACCAACCAGAGTGCTCCATTCAAGAATTAGAAGAGCAGTGCTATGGTAGCGTATAGTGGACGAATTGCCTTACTTGAGAATGCTCAACGCAATATACATATATATATATATATATATATATATATATATATATATAAAATACATACGTTGCTGTAATCTTCTGTTCTTCTCTCGGAATAGAATTTGGTGTGATGTTTGACCCTGCAGCAGTCAAGACTTTTGTTTTATTATATTATTAACAATAATGAAAAAAAAATCGTTCGCGTAAAAAGACCCGATGTAGTATAGAACGAATCAAATCAAATCATCACGCATGACGTACGAAAGTTAGTCTCACTGTTTTTTCCCGTAGAGAATTGTAAATGTCAGCCCAACCATCCAAAAATGCCTCATCTGGTCATCGTTACCAAATAAAATGTAAAAATAACTGAAGTGTGAAGTAAGTACTCAGTAATATCTGTTGATCTCAACATTTTTCTGTGTATCACTCTCTGGTACTTTATTTCGCATCTCTATCGCTCTCTCTTTCTCTCCCTCTCTCTCTCTCTCTCTCTATATATATATATATATATATATATATAATATATATATATATATATGTATGGGGTGGGAGATCAAACATAGAATGTCAAGTAGGAAATTGTCTGAGTATATTGATAGATTATCCCATTGCCAATGTATATGATGATAATCTATTTGAAAATTTGAAGGAAAAAAAAACAAAAAAAACAAGCAAATAAATTGTTGGAAGCAAAATGGTGAACATGGTGAAAAATAAAAGAAAGATTAGTGGAAAAGATATTAAAATTCGTCGGTTTGACATCTTAGTACAAAAATCAACTCAAAAAAAATCATTTGTGTAATTAGTATTCTCAAAAAATATGTCATAACTTGGTTTTTGCGTTGTCAGATTAAAACTGACACTACGGATCTAATATTCACATGGATAAACACTCAATAGAAGTTACATGTACAGTGAGTTAGGTGTGTGGTTTTACTTACTTATCCCTCATCGCTAAATACGTTTTTGAGTAACCTACATAAGTAAACCTGTACACCCCC
Organism: Thysanoteuthis rhombus; assembly: GCA_963457665.1. Lineage (NCBI taxonomy): Eukaryota > Metazoa > Mollusca > Cephalopoda > Oegopsida > Thysanoteuthidae > Thysanoteuthis > Thysanoteuthis major. Next base: position 56,577,472 of record OY735207.1, read on the forward strand.
AAAATTAACTGATGAATAGTATAAAATAACACCAATATGCAACATACCATGATGATATCGTATATGAAATTTTCGTATGTGACATAGGCTATGTACTGAAATCAGAGCTAAAAGGGAGGTGGTATTTGATCAAGACTGCCGGGTAACCATGTTAATGTGACAGTTTTGTTTTGAATCCCCCAAACGGTTACATGACGGAGAACTGGTGATTCCAATGAGAAAAAATTCATGCACAGTGCCATAATAACAAAGTATGTGTAAATCATGGAAAACAATGTAGAAAATTACATAAATTACATTCATCATCATCATCATCATCAGTCTTTTGACGTCCGTCGTTGGACATAGACCTTCCCCCAGATTCGCCACAATTCTCTATCATGGGTGTCGCAGAGCCAGTATTTCCTGAATCTGCCTGGTTCATCTCTCCCTCTTGTGTTCTGTCGGCCTCTGTTCCTTATGTGGTCTCTGGGGATCCATGTTGTGAGACGTGATGTCCATCGGTTATCTTTCATTCTTGCAACATATCTGCCCATTGCCATTTGATTTTTTTAATAGTTTCTATGATGTCACAGACCCCCGTTTTCTTCCTTATATACAGTACTGTTTTGTGATCTCTCCATGTAAACATGATGAACATGATTCTCTCATAAAAATAAGCGATTGACGTGACATAAAATCTTTCCAAAAAAGTAATTCAACGTATTTAATGTTTAAAGCCGTAAAACATTCTAAACTTAACGCACACACACACACACACACATATATATATATATATATATATATATATATATATATATATATGTATATTGGACATGTGCCGGGATAACTGCAACCGATCTTCTTTTATTAAATAAATTATCAGCCAATGCCTTTAACCTCCGTGAATCAACAATATATTAAATAAAGGAAAAGTTATTTAAGAAAGCAATAATTTGATTTCTACAACAGTTTTACATGTTTCAGAGTTGGAACACTAATTTGCATTCATTGGAAAAATTTCAGGAAAAAACTTGAATTGATTTCAATTCTCCGGGGATTTATCTTTTTACAATGTGAACACTTTTCGGTCAGTTCGATCATTATTGAGATGTCGGGAAATTGAGTAAGATGGCTGGTGGGATAGGAGAGTTACATTCATAAAATTGTATATTTCAACTAATTCTTTTTTCACAAAGTGACCTTTTCATAAATAATTCCAGTAATCACCAGATAAATTCTGAGAGTTATATTAAATCACATTAGTTCGTTGAATTGTAATAGCTTTTAAAACAAAGTGCGGGAGTATATTTGGCACAGGAAATTTCTCGCAATTGATTTTCGACGTGTCTGTTTATTTTATTAATTTATTTATACACACGAATGCTAATACGAATTTGAAAAACAAATACTGTATTTACTTGGGCATAATGCGATAAATTAATTCTAAAAAGATCAGGGTCAGAATTTGGAGCCAGCATTATACCACAGCATGAATAAAAAAATGAAGTATATATACATACATATATATATATATACATATATATATATACATATATATATATATATATATATATATATATATATATATATAATACTGATTTTTATCTACAAAAAGTGGGCGTCACACTATATCCAAGATCGCTTTGTACTCGAATAAATGTAGTAATGTCGTTTCTCTAAAGTAGAAGAAAAAAAATTCCTTATCAAGGTATCGTCTATCTCCTACTTTTGAATTGTGACATTATTTTTGTTCGACTCGAAAAAGAGCTGCCAATGCAAAAACTGATGACAAATTCTTTCTTTCGAAAAGGTCGACTTGTTCTATGGCAGGATCCATTCGAAGTAGTTTGGGAATTATATTGTATCGTTAATTAATTCTGTTTTAGATTCTGATGAAGCAAGGTAGTTTGACGTTAGAGGAGCCAAGCTTGTTCAAAGTTAATTTTTTAAATGAACTGGGAGATATAGGGAAAATGAAACATACTCCAACTTACACAGAGACAAATTTAACATACCTTACATTCCAGCATTAATACTTCGAACTGAACGGATGGCTATAGTAAGAGGACATTCAAAATTATGCCTGTCTTGCCTGTTATAAAATATAGCTAAGACCAGCGCTCACATTACATTTGCTTACTTCGTAACCCGTATGGAAGGATTCTGCCTCCGTAAGATTAAAAAAAACCAACAAAACAATAATTTTCTGAACTGAACATTCAATTTATTTACAAATCTACTATCAATTTTTTTATATTTAATAATTAACTTCCTTATGATTTTACCAAGAGAAACAAATGGGTACCATACCTCCGGGGTCGGCATATATATATAAGCAGTAATGTGACGGTGTTTTAATACTTGGAATGTACTTATTCATTTCTGATAATGTAATTTTTTTCTCTTCTGTCACATCAATATTCAACTATCGTATAAAATCTCGTATATTGAAGCAGGCTTTCATCAGTTGGGGGCAAAGAAAAGTGACGTAAAACTCTCTGTGCAATTGAATTGATTTTACTGGTGACAGACACACGCTGTGGGCAAATGTATTTTACTATATTTGTAGTGAAAAAGGAAAAATATTTCTTCAAAACCCTGGCGAGTAATTCGACCCGTAATTATATGAATGTAAATTAAGTATTAATCATCACTTCTGATTGGTCACGTTAAAGTTTGATCTCAGCCTCTTTACGTATGGTCGTATCTTTCCGTTGCTTATTTTCCTGACGATCGGGTTTCGTACACTTCACTCGGTTCAGTACCCTTGATTTTTAATAGAAATAAAGAATCGAATCCAAAAACTTTATCCGTGGTTAATATTGAACCTATATAAGAATTTGACTTACTCTGCTATTTTTTGATCTTTAAATGGAAATCATTTGGTATTGATAGAGACATATAGAGGTGCACTTCACCGATGTCGTTAAAGTATACAATCAATGCGTAATACTGGCTATGACTTACAGATGCAAAATACAAAAATTCACGAAGTGAACGCAGGTCCAATTTAAAACCACTCAGAGGGCCATGGAGAGAGCAATGATAGGGACAATAGTAAGAGATAGAAAATGATCGAAATAGATCAGAGAGAGAGAGAGAGAGAGAGAGAGAGTATTAGAGTGTAAGGTTTTATACAAATGATCAAGAAACAAAAATGGAAATAGGATGGACACTTAGCAAGAAAAGATGACAACAATGGAGCAAAAGGCTAACTGACTCAGGCCCAAGGGACAAACAACGCTCTCGGAAAAGACCTGACACAAGATGGAACGATGCAATAGTAAGGTTAGTCAGTAGGACAGGACGAAGGTGAGCTTTATCTTGGTTGTCATTGAAGAGGAGAGCTTTTGACCAGATGTTGATGTGTGATAGCTGCTGCTGCTACTGCCTTTGCTCCCGCCGCTGCTGCTGCTGCTGCTGCTGATAGATAGATTATAAGATTTAAGTAAAAGATAGCATTTTTTGTTATTACAGTTATCTTTACAATTGAAGTGGAAAATATTTCTTCATCCGCTATCGATCATTAAAATTCCTCTAACAATCCCGTACCACACGGCAACAAACAAATTAACAGACAAACAGACATTGTTTATTGTATTATATCAGCCCTTAACAGGAGAAGTTAATCAACGCCTTTCTTTCCTTTCTGGGTAGACTGTAACTTGAGAAACTATTAGTTCAATGCCCGTTGAGAAAAGTTATGAAGTTATATACGGACTTTTCCGTAACGGAAGCACATTATACATGAAACATCTTAAATCTTTTGTAAATATTAAAAAAATCGTCCGGATCGATTCAAATTATTTTGTGCGATTAGGTGTGATCACGTCAATAACCCAACGGAAATCCTCCCTTTTTTTATTTAACGGATGGCTATAATGATAAAATTGCAATATCAACATTAATTAAAGATATTCGCTTTGATGTTTGTTAATATTAGCTACGGTCTGCCATATTCAAAGAGAAATTCGAAGAAAACTGTCACCTTTGAATGAGTTTCTGTGTGGCGAAGTATCTGAAAGAAAAAAAAATGAAACATTACACCCTACCTAGGTTGATTCCCAGAATCTGTGCATAAAGTGCAGATAACTCCTGTTTGCCTTAAATCAAAGTAACGATTATTTCCCCTTTTTGAAAACGGCATGCAAATAAAATAAATAAAAACAACTTTATTTCCCCCCCAAATAAAAAGGTTTTACACTCATCCAACGTTAAGAATGGTACATGAAAAAAAAATAGATAAAACAGCTTTATTTTCCTACTAACTCTTAACATTCGACCGGTCGATGTTAAACACAGCGCACAAATAGAAAAAATAAAGAACCTTCACTCCCTCCGAATAGGTTCTAATGACAGCTTAATAGCGTCATGAAATCGTACGTACTTCAGTGAACAATTTTTGTCCAGCCAGACGGACAGGGTGGGCATATGCTTATACGAAAATTAGAGTAAGTTTTAGTCTCTGGTATCATTGCATCGATCGATTTGGAGGAGAAGGTCTCTAAACTGAGAACAGTCCATGGTTTGGTCACTCGGTTGGAGGAGTAATTCTTTTTCAATCTTGTGGATGTCTGTACTTTGTGTTTTTACAATGTTCTCGGGTTTTTGTAGATAATGATGCAGTAAACATCTGCTTGTCTGGACACAGAGAAAACAGTGACAATTTTGGCCTAAAGTGTGGATATTACTTTGATGAAAGTAGGTATCCAGCAGATCAGCCCGGTTATTGTGGTATCTGAAAGTCCCAAGATTGGGTGTAATCAGCCTCTGATAAGTCTGCAATTTTAGTGACAATTTTGGTAGCTGTTTGTTGGACTCTTTATATTGCATCACTGTTATACTTAAAATGAGGCGACTAGGTGCATGATTCAAAGTCTAGATGTGGGTAAACAATAGCTTTATCGAGAAACAGGAAGTTTTCTCCGCTTATGCATTTAAAAGTATGCCGTATATAGCCATGTGGTGCACCTTATTTTCATTCTTATAAAAAAAATACTACATTATACACAGAAATAGCCCGGAGAAATAACCTGAGAAAAACTAATTTCCTGTCTAGGTATAAAACACCCCACTCCTGTTTCTCTTTGATCCATTCTGACCCAAGGGACACAGTGATTTATTCGAACCCCACCCCGATCAGTTGAGTCTTCCTTGTCGGTAGGATTATAGTATCTCAGCAACCATAACTACAGAAACATTTATCGACTTTAACTACCTCGCCACTCCTAAATGCTAGGGTAGGTATTTCGCAACGCTCTGTCACGAGTTTTTCTTTATATTCCCAAATCTCACACATTAGAATTATCGAAGCAGTCAACTCCAAATTGTGACTTACATAGCGTCCCTTTTGTCGTTTGCATTTACCTGTATAGAGTTTCAACTTGCAGGGTTTTTTTCCACGACCTGAATTGTGTGTGCTTTCCTTAGTACCAGTAACTTCAAGAGCATTTTATTCTGAATAACCCGTCCCCATTCAAGCCGTCCTTGTTTGTATCATTTTGTATTATTCAAAACAAGCCTCCACTGTCAGGTAACATGCACGACAGGAACCCTATGCTATGTCATTTTTTTCTTCTATTCTCAATAGTGACAAGTATCAAGTAATTATCTTCCATACATATCCTTCACAAAACTCGGTCCACTTGATTCGAGCAAGAATCGTCACTATATTTTCCTTTTATTTTAGCATGAACTTCTGTACTCATTTCGCATTTATGTCTACTTGTTATTTAATGTATGTCTTTGATGTTCGCCAACAAATATCCACATTTGTCTCCCCTATTTGATTCGACTTCTTTGTTTGACTCAATTTTTACTGCGTGCGTTTCTCCACATTTTCCAAGATGGTGGATTTACGTAGTTATTCAATTCCTAAAAATTCACCATGGCGATCCCTTCTTGCTCACCTCTCAACAGGACATCACAGATTTTGGGCGCCCCAACCGATAATATTCTTCAATGTGGCATTGCACACGGGGCAACGTCAAACAAAGACCCGTGGTTTTATGTAGTATATTTACCAGCACTATACAAGTAACTTTCCAATCGAACAACTTAAATTCAAGTTTAAAGTTAGGACCCCCAAACTTACCCGATAATGTTAACTTATTTTTGGATATGTGTTGTAAATTTGAGGCAATTGTCTGAATGAACTTCCTGGTCCGGCCATACTTCGGTCTTCTCCAGCGAAAGTCCAATGCCATCATCGTTCCTTGTTTCATAGTTTCGTCTTTGATTGATTTTAACCACATACATGGTTTACACTTTGATGGACTGCTATCCTCATATCATTAGTTCAGCTCAGTAAGATTTTGAAAACTTCTTGAAGTTTCTATGTTGAATCATCAGACGCTATAGGGAAGTGGTTATTTGTATCATCTGCCAACAACCCTGATCTTATTTTTTTGTTGGCAGGTCATTCAGAAACAATCCAAGAAATATTGGTCTCAATATGGAGCCCTCAGGATGGCCACTGATCACTGGTGACAATGATAAAACTTCTCCTTTAATTTGGACCTTATGTTTTCGATCATCAAAGAATGTCCTGTTATCCTGAAACTCTTGTTTGATTAATCTCATGCCCATGCTGGTCTTTGCAATTCTTGTCGTCCGTTTGAATGCTTAAAGACTTTAGTTACTATCATACGCTCGAGGATCTTGCAAATGAGCGAGGTCAAATGTATCGATTTGTAGTTACCTAGTTCGACTTTTTCGAATGTACATGTGATAATAACGTATCTCCGATTTGGTGGAATTTCTCCAATTCTAAGTTACTTGATAAATGAGGATAACGTGTCTTGATAATGCACCTGACATTTCTTCAAGCATCCACAGTTGAATGTTATCTAAGCCCAGGTTTTTATGGCTTTTCTCATATCATCATTCGCTATTGATATAATATTGAGGAGAGGTATTTTTTTTAATGGTTTTATGAGGTATATTAGATATTTTTTATGAGATATATCAGGTAATTACTTAATGATTTGTAGAATTTTTTTCCCCCGGTGTTACCGTTATTTCTTCATCTTGAGTTATTTAGTTTCCATCACTCTTTCTTAGATAGGAAACATTAGTATGCACTCTACCAGATCCTTTCATGTAGCACCATATGCATTCATTTTTCTCTTGACATTCTGGTGCTAGTGATTTCGAAATCTTTTCTCCTGGTCGATTTTGTGGCATGATCAGCTTGGTTTCTCTCTGTTATGTATTCTCTATAGAGCTGTACTTTTCCTGTGTTAGGGAAAATTATCATTTCTAACTTTCCTAAGGTAGTAACGAGTTCGCAAAGGTCGTTTAGGGATTGAAATTGCTTTTAGATTCCTGCGTGGAACTCATGCATCGGCAAATTCTTATATATCTCTTTAACAATGTTCATGGATACCCGTATTGATTTTCTATTAGGTCCCCTCTTCCAGTTCATGATATTCATCTCTGAATTATCAGCTTTATCGTAGTTATACATCACTTTATTTGTCATTGTAGGTTAAAGGATAGTGTGTACCTAGGTAGTGATTGCAAAATAGTCATTTGTACCCACTAAGGCATTGTAATTCTACTTACTTATGGCTGATTCATGTGTAATGAACATAAGGTCATAACTTATAGTGTGTTTCCCCTCTCTAAATCTAGTAGTTTCCAAAATGTTCTGTAGGGAGAAAGTGATACTCACAGTGTCTACGGACCAGTATTCCACAGAATCTCCAGATGTAAAAGCTAGTAATTGTGAACCAAAGTCAGATTTGATTTTGTTCAGCTGGTGACGAGCTTTTTTACAATCTCGAATCCCCTGACATCATGAGAATATAAAGTACGTCATAGTGCTGAAAAGCTCTGGTAGGAGTTCCAACTCTGCAGATAGACGTGAGGAGTATATTGGTATCATTTAAACCAATGAATTGAACATAAAATGCATCAAGATTGTAATTCCTCGGTGTTATCTTGGTAGACTTGTAGTAACCGTTAACATTTATACATGTACCTTGTATATCGGGTGCGTCAAGATCACTGGTATGTAGAGTAAATCTTGGTATTTTTAAAGAATTTTCTTGTGTGACTTTTTGGCGTTTAATTTCATTCATGAGGATCACACAATGTCCATTTACTTTCACACAGACCTTCAACGTTTCACACACTCGCTCACTTGATGTTAAAGATGGCACACAAATAAAGACAATTTGATTAATTCAAAGCAACTAGAATATTTTTCCTTCCAAGGAGTTGATTACTCATCTTAAGGTTCACACGAGTCACCTCTTTTTTTACGTATGTATTCTCGGAATTTACAACCTTCTTCTTCTGCTTATTGTCTTATGTAGAACTATCCAATGAGGCCCACATAACAAAATTTCAATGATTTTTTTATTTGTAAAATTTGTAAAAAAACAACAACAAAAACAAACTATTTAAATCCTCGTACTCGACACAGTCATTAACTTTTCCTGGAACATTAATTTTAGTGATTTTCCCAAGTGTTTAAAGAAGAAGATTATAATTAAAACGGAATTCAATCTTTTAATGCAAACTAATTAATTAAAATAATTCGTAGTGTAATCAACGTAGCTGATTAATTTCTTTAAAAACTGTTTCCAAGGTGCCTGTTCTTCAACGCTTTCAAGAATAACCTATCAAAGTGATTCATGCTTAATTGCAGAAAGTGGTTTTAAAAGCCGAATATGCTAGAATATAGATGAGATAGCATAAAAACATATCGATTGTTTTAGAAACAGACGTTTTTCTGCCGCTTTTTCACGTCACTGTTCCTTCCAGAGTTTCGTTCCCAACCGTCACTCCGTCTTCAACGATTTAAGGAACATAACAAATATTTCCTCAAGTCTTCACATTGACGCATACAGCTGGGAACGCCAATGGATGCCATTCGCCTAACAAAGCCACACGTAAGATACACATGTGGTAATACACCCGCATAGCTAAAAGTTTGGATTTGATTTGAAAACATTTGGATGCAAATACATCAACCCTGATTACGCAACAAAACCTGTTATTATTCATTAAATGATTAAGGAACTTTTTTGATTGAGTCAAAAATATTTCATATTTCGAAAAAGAAAATCGATCCCTGTGTGGATTTCATACTGTGATGACATCATTATCCGTGATCGTAAAAGCCGAGAAAAATATATTTTCCTTTATCATTCATAACACACACACACACACACATATATATATATATATATATATATATACATACATGTCATGAATGATAAATGAAAATAGGTTTTTCTTGGCTTTTACGACTCCAGATAATGACACCATCACAGTATGCAAAAATCAGAAATTTGTTTCACTTTAAAGCTGAGTATGCATGCCTAAATTTGGTTGTACATATCATACTTCTAATATCATAAACAAATAGATAGAATTCAGATCATTATTACCATGGTGGGCATGAACGTAGACCACAAAATTTTTGTTTGTTTTCTTTTTTGGTGAAAGGAATAATCATATTTGAACTTTGCACACACATACAAAGCTTATTTAAGGTCTACTTAGACCGTTTTAGGCACTGAGTAAAGCCAAGAGTTGAAAAGAGGAGCGGTTCAACCGACCATTTTAAAATCATTTAATAGATTCATACCCAGAATTGCTTCAGAATCTAAAATAGATTCCAAAGAAGGGATAATGGATTAATTTCTAATCATATGGACTTTTGTAGTTATCTGTGTATCGAAAATAATTTATGTTGAAAGGTTATTAGTCTTCTGCTTCCGTTTCTAGATAAGAGGATTAATGGGAAGTTTTAATGACGGCTCACAAAGAGGAATTGATAGATATGAATTTTAGTCGTTCTTATCCAGATATAATTTATATCACGAAAGAAAGAATAAAAAACTGTAACTGAAACGAAAAAAAAAACAACAAAAAAAGAACAAAACAAAAAACTCAAGGATCGTCACTATCAAATATATGAGAAACTGTCAACCAAAACTGTCACTATATTCAACATAAGCTCCTTCAGTTTTTAAGTGAGTCTTGCTGATTCGTTATGTATATGCCACAAATAGAATCTGCACCATTAGGCAGAGGAGCTTAAACATTTAATCATTATGTTTACAAAAAAAACAAACAAAAAACGTCCGTTCTTTAAATACCCCCCCAAAAGTTTATGAGAGGTTCAATTTAGAATATAAGTTCATGCTAAATTGGTTTAACAGTGTCCATACTCAAATATTTTAGTGATCCAACTACTCGTGAGTGGAATAACTTATTCGTTGATAACCCCTTTTTTTCCATTTAATAAAAAATGATCTCCCCCATCACAGAATGCCGCCAAAAGATATTGTTTATGTGACGGTTCCTTTCGAGTGACTAAGCTGACCTGTTCTCTTTTTTCTTCTTTACAAATTTATCTCTTGAAAGACCAATATGGAATTTCTCATTTGATTGCGTATTTTCCTTCATTGAGATTGTAATTAGCAAAGCAATCATCGGAGCAGACAGTATTAGAGAGATCATCTTTCTGGGGGAAAAATGATTGCAAAATCTGCTATAATTATTCTCCGTGGTTGTATCGCAAGTCAACAACGCCAGTTAATGTCTCTCGCAATCACACAATGCCAGATTGACTACGATTCGGTATTGTAAAGTTTTTTCTGCGATTGTAGCGTTTAACTGAAATGTGTCTTCAGCTGACGCTTATTGTTGCCCAGCGTACTGTGTCAGACAACCGCTGGACATTACGACTCACAACATGGAACTCCAGAATGCTTATGCAAAAGTTTGGTTGGCAAAATATGAAATAGTGTGATGAACTAAAAAATGCATTGACTCTGCAACACCCAGAGATCTGGTGAATTTTGAAGAGCACTCAACAATGGACGTTAAATTACTGATGACGATAATGATGATGATGATGATGATGATGATGCTGCGACTTTCAACTTTTATGAACGACTGTGTGTTCAAGGTCAGCGATTTTAAGCAATCATCACCTTTTATCAGGGCTGTCATTTCAACAATGCAGTTTATGGGAGTATAGTGTCTTTGGTGTAACATGTACAACACGTAAATACGTAGGGATTTGAAATTGTTATCATAGCCGCTAAACGGAAATAAAACTGAAAATGAAATAATGCTATTACAGTTTAGAGATATGCTCAGATACACTCAAAGGACACGATCACCCGCGCGGATGTATACGTTCATGTACGCACGTACGCAAACACATACACCCATTCTAAATACACACAAAGACAAACATAAACACATGTTTACAATCGTGCATACAAATAAACACGTGCACACACATAAACATGCGCATATATAGAGTCAGAGACATACACAAATGTACGCACACACACGTGCAATGATAAGATATTTTCCTAATTCCCAACTCATAATTAGCGTTTGATTCCAGTTAAAAACTTATTCTTCGAACTTTTTTCTGACCCTCTCTCTTTAACCTCTCACTACACTACCTAACTTTCCCTTCTGCCCTCTTCCTTCTTATCGAGCCTAAAGTTCCTTAAACCTACCAATCTTCCATTTCTATCCTCTCTGTTCCAATCATTTCATTAAACTACTCAATTTTATTATCTGCCTTCGTTCTTCCCACCCTCTCACAAAACAACGCCACCTACTGTTTGTATAATAACTGAAAGCATAACATTTGAACACAAGGATATATAGATAAACAAGATAATTCATATATTACGGCGTAATCGGTTCCATGTGTAGATCAAATATTTTAAAAGAAGCCTTCACCACAATGCAATCGTTACCATTCAATTTCTGAATCCTCTGAGTGTTTCGTGGGTATAAATTTTAACTGAGTCCCCATAGGCCAGCAGATATTGAAATTAAAATTGAAAGGGAATATTGGATACTGTCATTTTAAATAAAACGTCTCCACGGACATAATGTCCTCGGTACATTCTTATGTAAGCATATAAATCCTCTACAAGTTCTAATAACCTTTCTGAAATATTTCACAGTACTATCTTTACTTTTCCCCTGTCCTTCCCTCCTTACTCTCCCTTATCCCTTCACCCTGTCATCCCTCCGTACTCTCCCTAGCTCCATCTCTCCCCTGTCCTTCCCTCCTTACTCTCCCTTCACTCTCATCCCTCCCCAGTTCCTTCTTTCCCTACTTTCCCGTGCCCCTCCCTCCTTACTCTCCCTTGCCTTCACCCTCTCATCCTCCTGTACTCTTCCTGATTCTTCCTATCCCCTCTTCCCCTTTTTTCCCCTCCTTACCTTCCATTGCCTTCCCTCCTTATTCCCCCATGTCCAACGCTCACCATTCCCCCTCCTCGTCCCTTCTGTCCTCACTCTCACGCTTATCCTCTTCCTCACTCTCCCACTTGACCCTGTCCTTACTCCTCGGCTAGCCCCTTCCTTACTCTCCTTTTTATTCCCATCCTTATTCTCTCTTGTCTTCTCTTCACACATTTTCCACCTCAGCCTTTTTCCCCCTCTCTTTATTCTCACTTGTCCTCTCTTACACTCCCCTTGGGAATGAGATTCAGAATAAAATTCTGCATCAATTTGTTGCTCACCATTTCAGCAATAAATCTTCTCCATTCATGTTTGTCAAATTCAATTCAACCGATAAATTCATTGCCTCAAGGCTCAGTCAGAATCTTGGATAGGGTCTTTTTTTTTCTTTTGGAGAATGAAAATTTATTACGATCAAATCTGCTCTTCTTTATTTCTTCGAAAAAAATCTTTCTTTCTTTGCAATTTTGTTCTTTTTGTGTATGCATTTCTTCTTTCTTTCATTCGTTCATTCTTCGTCACATTCATTTCTCTTTTCTTTCTTTTCCCCCTTGGAATCTCTTTCGTTTTTTCCCTCTTTCCTTGGAGTTTCCCTCTTTTATCCAAACTTACTATAATCAATTTTTCCTCTCCCTCTTTCTTTCTTTGCAAAATTCCTCCATTTCTTTCCCTTTTTCTTTCTTTCTTCGTTTTTCTTCCTTCACTTACAATTTCTTACTTTCTTCCTGTCTTTCTTCCCTCTCAATTTTATTTGGTCTCTTTGCAAAATTCCTTCCTCTCTTTCTATGCAATTTTCTTCTTTCTTTCATTCATCCATTTACCCTCTCTTTTTTCCCTTGTAATTTCTATCTTCCTTTCTCCCCTTTGCAATTTCTTCCTCTCTTCACTCTTCACATAATTAAATTCTTCTTATTTTTCTTCCTTTACCGAATTTCTTCTTTTCTCTTTTCCTACCCCTTTCCTTTCTTTTTCCCATTTTTCTTCCTCCCTTCCACCCGTTCCTTCTTTCCACTATTCCTTTGTTGCCTTTTCCTTGTCACCTCTTTCACATTGGCTAACTTCATTATTATTCATCCGTGAAGATATCGCCAAAAGAAGATCAGCCATTTCATTCGAATCTTCAAATTATTTGTTCTTTAATAGATATTCTTTTTCGTTAACAGAAATCTAACCGATAAAATTCAAACGTCTCTTTTATTTAGTTATATCTTCCTTTTTTTTTTTTTTTTAAAGAAAATATATTGAATCTCATGAAGTTGAAAAGTTAAGCCCATTAACATCATCTGAAGCCGTTGCTATCTGACTGAATTTGCATAAACATTGTTCGGTGTCTCATTCAGATCACCCAACCTTTTTTTCTTTCTACTATCATTCGAATTCCGTTGAAAGATAACGAAAAAAGAAAATGCTGCACAGAGGCCTAACTTACGCGTTTTTATCATTTCTCTTTAAAATGGAAGTCTTTTGTTGTATGACATTTAATTTTTTATGAGCAAGATTAAATCTGCGATATCTCAAATTTGTATCACAATAAGATAATATTGCCGAGTGGTCGAAATCTCTGCTCACGAAGTGCTCAGGTTATGGTGTAGTTTTTGACAGTGGATTGACGTACTTCTGGGATTTGTGAATTCCAAGAGATCATATGGGAAATTGTTTGCAGCAAACAAAAAGAGAGCTTGACGATTTTGATCATTAAAGGGGAAAAAAAATCACTTTCCTCGATTTCGGCCCCTAAAAATTGAAAAAAAACTTCCCCTCGATTCAGACCCTTGTAAATACAGAGAATATGTTCTCAGCCAATTTTCACACCAAAAAGTGAAAAAAAGTTCCCTCCCATTTGTCCCCTAAAATTAAAAAAAATTGAAAAATATCCCTGTAGTTTTTGCCATCTAAAAGTAAAAAAAAGAAAGAAAATATTCCATTCAATTTTGACCCCTAAACATGAGAAAAGGAAAAGCCTCTCAATTTTGACTCTTAAAGATAAACAAAAACATTTTTTTGATTTCGACCCTCAAAACAGAAAAAATTCCACGTGATTTTGAATCCTGAAAAAGAAAATCAACGTTTCCTCTTGATTTTGACCCCACAAATAGAAGAAAAAAATCCACCTCCTCCTCTGGATTTTGACCACTGACAGTGAACTTCCATTTGGGCCCGAAAAGTGTAAATAAAATCTTCTCCTCGATTTTGATTCCTAGAGTATTTCCCTTGATATTCGACCCCTAAAAGTGAAGAAAAAAAAAATTACCTCCCAATTTTGACCCCTAGAAGGGATTAAATAATAACTTATATAGCCTTTAATGTCCAAATTTCGTGTTTACGAATATTATTCAGAAATGAAGTAAAGCGTAGTTATATCGTAAAGTATACAGCATCAAAACATGCATTGAACAGAACTGCAAATATTGACAATATCTTAGCTTCTTCTTAATCAAAGAACGCAACCTTACGTCACATTCAATTTTGAGAATTGATTAGAAAAAAATCATAAACGTTTTTTTATCACGTCATTGAAATGTAAAATATCATCTTATCATGATGAATTATTTGAAATGATATCCTGATGTTACAGTTAATGCACCACTTAGCCTAGACAACGTAAATAGAAAAAAAAGAGAAAAAAGGGGCTATAGCAGGAATCGAACCTGTGACTGATACGGTAGTCAGTGCCATGTAGCAATGTTTTTACCCATGAGCTAAGTAGCTGTCAGTAACGCAAAACTCTAATTAAATGCTCCCACCCCAAATTCTATTCCCGTCATTCTCTGTCAATTCGTTTCTTTCAACGCGACAGTGACCTCTTAGGAAATGGATGTACATGATCCGACAGAATGATTGTGAATGGAGAAAAAGGGGTTACTGCAGAAAGAATTGAACCTGCGACTGACAGGGTAGCTGCTTCAACGTAGCGATGCTCTTACCATTTAGCTAAGCAGCGGTAAAGCAAAGATTTAAACAAACTGCTTTCACGCCAAATTCTGATCTTGTTTATTTTTTATCTATTTGTTTCTCTCAACGCAACAGTTATATATTAAGGAATGAATATATATTAGCCGTGTAACGACGGGATACCATATCAAATAAACATTGCTATATAACATAATGCAATTCATAATTATTCTGTAGGATCATTTATATCCATTTTTCAATAAATAATGAAAAAATGACGTACTCATGACTGACTTACAGTATACCCAGATATTGTTCAGATGGAAAAAAATGCAAATAGATATGGAAAAAATTATCAAAATGAATATTTGTTTTGAATTCGATGTAAAATGTGTGCAGTAGGTAGATTAAAACATTCTGAATTCGATCAGAGTTCTATTTTTTGTCTAAAATGCGTAGTTCTCAAGTTTCAAGAGTACAAACATACATTCAAACAAACATTACGACTTCATATAGATAGAAACATTTATACACGGTCTTTTTTAAAGAAATATAAACACGCTATCTTTCACATGAAAAGTGTAGCTTTTCATTGATTTCTTTTGAAAAGATGTTTTATTAACAAAATATCCATTGGTTGTTTTAAATGTGTAATTTATCTCGCAACACCGCGAACTATGACACAGGTCGTACCGGAGGCGAAACAGAACATGAACTACCAGTCAAAAATCCATGCAGGATAATTAAAATCGCGATAAAATTGTTTTATCTTGCGTGAAATTACTGTTTCTCAAAACCAAGCCACACGCACACACACACACACAAGCACACACACAAGTACACACACACACACACACACACGTGCACACACACATATATGTATATATAAAACCAAGTATTATGAGATTCAGGGAAATTCATTTTACACGTTTAGTCTATGCAGCTTCATCCGAAATAATGTTGAAAATAAATTTTCCTAGATGTCATAATAATTTTACATTGTCGGATTATATATCCAAAAGACACAAACACAAACAAGAACTATATATATATATATATATATATATATATATATATATATATATATATATATATATATATATATATATATATATATATATTCAGGGGACGTGTACGAAATCGGTTAAGGCTTGAGAAACACACACTATGCCTAACCATAACTAAAAAGTTAGACTCCCTTTTTTTATACTTCCTTTAAATCTATTCAACTTTTATTGCGGAATTTACCTACGTATTTACCTATATATATATATATATATATATATATATATATATATATATATATATATATATATATATATATATATATATATATATATAAGCACACAGAAAAATGCGAATAATTCTTATCATATTTGTTTTCAGTGGAGTGGATGATTAACAAAGCAGGACGTTAGAGAAAATGGAAAATAGGGCCAAAGATAAAGCGAACACACACACATGCAAACACCCCCCCACACACACATACACACCACCACCAAAAAAAAAAAAAAAGGAAAAAGCAGGATAAATTTCATCCGCTAATCACGTGACTACATCAGCGTCGCCGAAGCGGATGTGCTTACGTCATCAATAGACAAAGTGATAAGTTGGCGTTGGATCAGAGTGAATCATCCTGTTGTGTCGTTCTTCCGTGATACATCCATTAATGGATCCCAGTCCGCGTTATCGATACTTAGAAATTCGAGAGAAAAAAAAAAAGTCCATTGCTGGAAGTTTGTCATAAATTGTGCAGATGAAGCGACTGATATTTACGAGCGTGTAAGTGATACATCTGAACTCGTGTGCGTATGTGTATGCTTGAGTGTGCGTGTGCCAGAGTAATTGGCAAAATAATCTTTTATGGTAATAGTCGTTACAGGACTATACAGTAAGCAGCCTTCCGCTTAGGCCTTATTCACTATAGCGTTCTTTTTCAAACATTTTTTCCTCTATAGATTTAGTAATGTTAAATTTCCGAAATAAATATTGATAAAAGACAGCATCATGAACAGTTTCCTCGAATAACCGTATACAGTACAAGTCATTATTGTTGAGACACGAATTTACAAAAAATGTACAACGGCCGAAACGTTGGAACTATAACACCCAAGTTGAGGACACTCGTCCGGATAAAATTATGATGATTCTTCCTAGGTTCAAACTGAAATGAACTATGAATGTTCTCAAGTTTTTCTCCTTGGGATAGAAAAACAAATCTTAAAATCAGATTCTAGAGGTTTTTTTTTAATTGTGATCAGAAACGTTTTTTCGGCTTTTCAATTATCTTGTCATGAAACTGAGGTAGAAGCAACGAAAACCATACAAAGTTTTTTTTAGGTAGATAAAATTGCCAAAAATATTCCCGTGTTGAATGAATCGATAAATTGTCAGGGGGTCGAAGTTCTGAAGCACGCAACAGTGATCTATATCTATGTATATAGAGAGATAAAGATAGCTGTGAATCGACAGAAATAGATAGATGAATACGTGCATCGTGTGAACAGGCTAATATTGATAGATTGGAATCGATAGAGATAGATAGATAAATAGATAAATAGATAGATAGATAGATATATAGATAGATTTAAACAGAATAAGATAGATAAGAACTGACAGAGAGAGAGAGAGAGAGAGATAGAAAGATATGATTTTACAAAGTTAGATAGATAAACAGAAAGATATGAACAGATTGTGATAAATATGAATCAACTGAGATAGATAGATAGATAGATAGATAGATAGATAGATAGATAGATAGATAGATATGAACAGAATAAGAGAGATAAGAACTGACGGAGATAGATAGATAGAAAGATATGACTTTACGAAGATAGATAAACAGAAAGATATGGACAGATTGAGATAAATATGAATCGACTGGGATAGATAGATAGATAGATAGATAGATATAAAAATATTGAGATTGATAGATTGATTGATACAGATAAAACAAATTTGTATTGGTCTTTTAATATTCGTCATTGGAATAGACCTCCCTTCCCGAAGTGTAAGACATTTGGGGCGGCGTTGTTGGGCCTTACCGTACCGTGCTGGCTAATGACATGGTGATTGGGTAGAGATATAGATACATGCCTCTCCCAAAGACATCTACACATATTGAAAGGGAACCGTCTTTATCGCACTTCAAACTCAGATTGCCCATCCTATCCTCTGTGCCGATTTCCACTTGTCCACACAAATCTCATATTACATTATTAAATATAAACAATAAGATAGCATAACAAACTAGACGAGTTTAGAAAGTATTGGCTCTGCGACGCCCATGATAGAGAGGTCTGACTAATGTTTCGGAAGATGTATGTCCAACACCGGACGTTAAAAGTCAGATGATGATATCTAACACTGTCTGTCAAATTCTATGCATGTATACATTAGTTTCTTCACCTCAAACTAGCTCAGTCTCTCTCACCCACTTCACTCTCCCTCCTTCTCTCTCTCGATATATATATATATATATATATATATATATATTAATATTTGAAATTTTGTTTGTGTATCTATTCATAACACTTCTCCGCAAAAACTACGTGGCCTATCGACCTAATATCCAGTGGTGTGGGTCGTGGTTGTGCACCAAAGATACCACAATTTGGAATATGGGCATGTCCTATCACATGAAAGATTGCAATCTTTGAAATGTTGACTTTTGAGGTCATCGAAGGTCAACAGAGGTAATTTTACGTCATTTCAAAATAATTTTCCGAGTTTTGGGTCAAAATCTAACACTGATGAAACTGAAATTTGGCATAGAAATATATCTTTCTTTATCAAAGATCAAATGCAATGCAGGAATAAACTTTTAAATAATTTGTGTCACCAAAGATAGTTTGTGTTTCAATCATGCTGAGATTGAGTATGTTGGTATATCTTCTCGCATCGAAGGTAACAGGCTAGGCTTAGTCATTCGAGGTCACAAAGCATTATTTTTGGTCCTCTCTATTCAATATTTTGGCAATATATCCACACCCATGAAACTTAGATTTAACCTAGGGATATATCCTCTCTTGGCGAAGGTCCTGGATAATGCAATATCATTATCACAAGTATTTTGAGGTCACCTGGGGTCATTTTTGGTCATTCTTGTCAATTATCCAAGTTGTTAGGCACAATTTTGCACTTATGAAACTGAATTCTGCCATAAAATAAAATTCTTTCATGACATTGAGATCATTCAAGGTCACCATATGTCATTTCAGGTTATTTCTGGCGGATTTTCAAAATTTATAGCCATAATATTGCACCTAGAATGCAGAAGTTTTGCAGAGAGGTACATTTTGACATGGTAAAAGTTATAGTCAATGTAAGCTTGATGGAGAAGGTCACTAAAGGTCCCCTATGATCAATTCTGGAAATCGTAACAAGGTACAAGAACAATATCTCAAAAATTGCTGGTCTTCACCTGAATTTCCACAGTTTTTCACGGACTGTTCTGGATTGGTTGTCTCAGGGTAGGATCCCAGATTAACTTTTTCTTACTGACGCTCAATGGATGAAAAATTTATGTAGTGCATCCAGAAGCAAAGTCGATGCTGGTGTTGACATAATTTGTTCTTCTTTTCTGTACTTGAATATTTCTTCTGTTACAGTTACTTTCATTGTGTAAAAAATTGTTTTTTTTCTTCTATTTGTTGTATTGAATAAATATATCGAAGAGCATATTTTTCTCGTTTAAAAAAAAGTTATTCCCACCCTGCAACGCTGATTACCACTGCAAGGCATATATACATATATATACACGCATGCACGCACGCGCACACACACATATATATCATAAACTGTCACGAAAAACTATCAACGTCAACATTGGCTTCTTTAGTTTGTAAGTGAATTTAGGTGGCTATATATGTATTGCATATACTGACTGCACCAATGGAGCTTGTAGGATAAAAAATAATATTTTCTCATTTCTATGTCTGGAAAAGAGATTTTGTTTAACCGTCAGCTATCTTTATGTGTGTGTATTCATGAATGATTTATATTATTTGTTACTCCTGTTGTTGCACGGAGAATGTGTCATTCAGCCTAGGCAGTGTAAATAGAATAAACATTTAGAGATAAATGGGGCTCCTGCTGGAATTTACACCTCCAACTGATTAGATAATCGCTTCAACTTGGCCTCACTCCCAAT
>OY735207.1:56597937-56730437 GCA_963457665.1 Thysanoteuthis rhombus
AACAACCCAATCACCTTTCCATATATATCTTAAAAAAACCTAGAATAATTGATCTAACTCTTTAAGTCACGTAAAATTGAAACCTAACACTGGGAAACAGCTTTCAAGCAAGAATAAAATACGCTCCGAGAGGATATATATCACAAAGAGCTGATGTTTCAACAACATACTGATAAGGGACTTGCCGACGCTATTTTCTGCTAATTCATGAACAAAGAAAAAAAAGGAAAAGACTATATATATATATATATATATATATATATATATATATATGTATATATATATATATATATATATATATATATCATGTTTGAAGCCTTACTCTAACTCAACTCAATCTTCAATGTTGAATGTATCGAGCACTTTATGAAATAAACCCATCACATATCTGATATTGTATCATACAATATTATATCGCATTCCTGTTATATATATATATATATATATATATATATATATATATATATATATATATATCAGAAAATGAAACGAGTACGAAATCTCAGTGATCGAATTAACCATGTTTAAAAACATCTGCGGCCGAAATGGCCAGGCCAGAACATCCAGATGAAATGTCTGTAGTCTAAACGTCTTATGACCATCCATTCCTATGTGATTTCAGAGCTGCATATGCTAGTTTCTAAAAGCTTTCACTATCACTTACAGAGGGATTGAACATAAATTATTGATACCTCTTTTAAAGAATTGGAAAAGTGTTTTCAGTATTCCAAATGATTTTCATGGATTTCCTGTTGTTGATTTGAAAATGAAAACCATTTTTCTCCATCACGTACCATTTTTTTTCAAATTGAACTGTTTTCAATTAAAGGTTCTATAATTTCGCACTAGGTTCATATGGATTATCTAAATCAATGGCAATGTTCAAATTCCATCATCATCTGCCTTTTAGCGTCTATTGTTGTACATAAACCTTCCTCAAGATTTGCCAGACCTCTCAATAACTGGTGTCGCAGAGCTAATACTTTCTGAAATTAACTAGTTCGTAACATTATCTTTTATTTTGCCGGCCATAGTTTCGCTGGGGATCAGCACTGTGAGTCATGCTGTCTATTGGTTGTCTCATTTTCTTGCTACATGACCAGCCCATTGCTATTTGAGTTTTCTTATGGATTCTATGATATCTTTTGACACCTATATTTTTCTCTAATATTCTATTGTTTTGCGATTTCTCTATGTTGTGTTGGGCATGATTCTCTTGTGTGCATGTTGCATGGTTCTCAGTTTGAGGGTCAATCTTATGGTTAAGTTCTATATTTCAGCACCGTAGATGACTATCAGGAGGATGCATTGGTTGTAGACTTTTCATTTAATGACTGATAGGATTTGATTTCCCAACGGTTGGACTTGTTCTACCGAAAGTTAGTCCCCTTGGAGTGTTTCTTTGCCCGATTTTGTCTTCTTCTGAGATTTTTATGGAGAATCGTTGCCCCTAGATGGATCTATTGGTCTACTCAGGTCTATATTTTTCATTTCGATTATTGTGTCTTAAACCTCAACGTCTTTGTTCTACATGATATGCAGATAGTTCCAGATATTTCCTGCTATATTCGTGAAACTTTTGCGAGTGAAAAAAGAAAATAAGAAAAACAGAGACAAAACCGATTTTGTAATGAAGAGAATAATATGACTACTTGGGAAGAAAACTAGGAAACCCACATGTGAGTAAGGTCCCTCACATTGTTCGTTGGAGGGAATAAGACAATGGACGAAATGTCAACAGAAATCTATTACTTTTGGGGTTCCAGTGATACAGAGAGAACTCGCAACTTGTTGTAACGACTGTTATTTTTGATTCCATCAACAGAAAAAAAAAAAAGAAAAAAAGTTATTGTTTATTCTAATCTTTCTTCATCAATACGACCTGTACCGCATAGCTCTGATACACCAAGCCCCACTGCACCTGGGTAATTGCTTGGAATAGGTCCACCAAAATATCATGTCGATTGTTTGCAAGGGATAGACGCTGTACGTGATAAGAGCGTTAATCACGAAAACAATTTGGCAAAAATCAAAAACCTTTTATTTCGTTTTTACTGGAGTTTGTGTGGAGGAACAGTGTCAAAAATGACTGAGAAAATAATCCAATCATTTTTCATTATTCATTTCAAATGTTTATTTATTTTAGAGTTATAAAAATGAAAAGGATATTCTTTTGTCGTTAACTGTGATATTACACATTAACAAGAACACTCACCCTAATACTAACCTTAATACCAAACTTGAATTCTTTATAGTTAAATCCGATAAAATATAGTTTCAACTGTTCAGTTTTCTTTCATTTTTTCCATCATTCTATTCAACAACAACAGTAATAGCTAATCGTGTTTACTGAAATGTTATCTCCCTTTCAACAAGACGTTTTAGTGAACCTATTCCAAACAATTACCAACACCTGCCAGTCTTGATTATGTAAAAAAAACTCAGTGAGAAGAAGGGAATTCTGAAGACGATGAAGAGGAATTTGTCAGAACGTTTTCAATCAATGAGCCACAATGAGCCTCAGGATAAATGTAATGATTTAGTAAGAGACCTCAGTCTCCCGGGGTCTTGATCAAAAGATAAGAACTTATTAGATTCAGACACTCTTGATACCGTAAGGGGTCGCTGGGTGAAATGAAGGATGTCCCAAGAGGTGTGCTTTGAAGGGACTATGGCGTCATTCCTCTACTTTTTCCATAATATATAATAATTGGATATTTTCCAGACGGACCTCGTATAACTAACTCGTGTCAATATCCGAAATTGTTTTCGTTCATATATGCGTATCACCTTAATGCAGGCAACGTCTTCGTTCATTATTGACAGAGTTACAAAATACGTTGGATAAGCCGGTTCTGGTACTGGAGTTGAGCAACGTTGAACCTGTTCTGTGCATGGATGGGTGATCAACAGGGTATACCAGATGCTGTAAGCAGTTGGATTTTGTGAATATCGCCTTCCACGAAGAAGCCGCGAATCTTCCTTAGAAGAAACCAATCTCTACACTACGCTCAATAACGCCAAGCCAATGCCCCCTCCTACCCCGCCACTTGGCCCCATGACTGCCCTGTCTGCGAGCGACAAGAAATGAATGAATCACGATGAATATTGCAGCCCAAGTCTTTATTCATAATGGGCGGAGCAGATCCATCAAATATTTTGAATTTGTACCAATATCTCCTAGGAATGTCAACATGATGGATGAGTAAAGTCATCAGAAGATATGTATATATATATCTATATATATTTATATATATATATATATATATATATATATATATATATATATATATATATATATATATATATATATATATATTCCAATGAAAACTTCATCATCAACAAAGGAAGGAAGGAAGGGTTATTTCTTTGGTGTATAAAAGACGAGACATGCATATTAAAATCTTGACAGGTTGCCGCCAAATAAATAAATTACTTTTCTAGAATACACTTTCACGGACTTCATATGACTAACGTTGAGTAATGAGGCGAAGTGTGGTCATCATCACTCACAGAGGAATCGGAAGAACTGCTTTCAAATTCCAGCTGGACTGCTGGTTTTCACTTTGCCTTAATACTCATGGGAGATGCAGGAATCTACATATCTTTCCCTGAACTATGTCCTATCGCAACTTTGGCGATTGGACAGAAGACTGATTGAGAGTGCAAGTGAAGTAAAGATTGACGCTGCGAGCAATGAAATCGGCCAGTCGAGTTCAAACCCCGGTCGAGATTGTCTCCACCCCCCGGGGGTATGGGGGAAATGGCAGGACAGACCGGGCTCTCTAATTTTGGGAAGTAACCAAAATCAGGAGTCCGGTGTTGTCTTCAGCTTCGTTCTGACACGAGTGTCAAACTGTTTCTGATCCTTAGATGCCCTTGGACAAAATCAGCGCAAAAAGAAGGGGGCAGAGACTTGTATAAACTTAACGCCCCAGAGAGAATGAAAGCATGATTTCCGTGTGTTGATCCATTATCTCATGAAACAGAAAGATGTTTTTGGTGTCCCATCGCTGGTTGTTCTGACATTGTTCCGTCCCAAGTACGCTAGTATGATTGACTATTCATTTCATAACAGCTGAAGTGGGTACTCTCACTCCGAAAACACACGTCTCAAAGATCACTTTTGTAAAATAGTTAGGATCAAAATGGGGAAGAGAACCCACACGTAAAAGTATGTTCTTTTGGCCCATTAGCATGAACTGAACATTATTTTCCAAACAATAAGAATTAGGAATCAGCACGAGAATCATGAAAAATGGACCTGGAGCCTGTCTTAAGCTATAAATAATCGACACCAAACGTACATAAATGGCATTTCACATTGCAACCCCCTTTTTCTGGCCTTTTACGCAGGATCAAAGTGTAGTATTTGTTCCACGGAAGAGAATGAGGAGTCGGTACTGACCCTTGCCTGCCGAGTGGGCCAGAGAGGCTGTGTGTCAAAGACGGAGTTCACCGGTACAATGCGTTAGTCAATGAGGTTTAGCTGAGGATACGCAATGCTACGCGTATTGGGGAGCCTTTGGACTCATCCTTCGGCTCTCCCATTATTACTCAGTTCACTTGCTGGTCAGTTTCCCCGGAGCAGCACTGCTCCATTGCATTTAACAGAGCAGGTCCCCAAGTGGATGCTTTCGTGGCGTAGGTTGCTTTGGTTGCTTGGCAAACCAAAGCCACTTTGGCTGGAGCTATTTTTCCAGGATGTTTCCTATTGTCCCCAACTTAAAGCCATGACCTTGTGTCACATTTTGCTTTGGTGGGAGAGTAAATAAATAGCGCACACAACTGTCTTTAAATGCTTGAATATTTTGCTCCATGATGAACTTTCGTGATGTCCATCCATTTGTTTATCGACAACACATTTTTCTATTTTTTTTTTTCATTTCTTATTTTTTTAGTTTTTATCTTTATTCATTTATTTTATCTTTATTCTTTTTATTCATTATTATTATTATTATTATTATTATTATTATTATTATTATTATTATTATTAGTAGTAGTAGTAGTAGTAGTAGTAGTAGTAGTAGAGACAGTTTTTCAAGCCTGAGCTTTCGTAGCGATCATGGATGCTGGTTCAAAATTAAGCTCAATTTCTATTCCGACTGAAGATGATTATAGCGACGTTTATATTGTATATATGACAAATAAAGAAAACATGATCATAGTTATATTTTTAGTATATATGTATCTATTCACTATGATGAAATAATCCCTTGCAATTTTGAAACATACAATTTTCCCTAGATTTGTAAGACTTTTCAGTTTGAATCGGTGGCTTGGAGAGCCACCTACCGAACACTTGCTCGTAATTTCATGTACAAAGGTTAGATATCGGCTCAACGTGACGGTAGAGACAAAAAAGGGAGAATTTACTTCTCTAAATTAGGTGAAAATTATTCTTGTTCTTCAAACAGTGAGAATTTTTTTTTTCAAATGTCAAATAAACATTTTCTGAACACACACACACACACACACACACACACACATATATATATATATATATATATATATATATATATGTATGTATGTATATATACATATTTTCTCGTTTGATCTTCCGTCACAAAATTGGCGTGAATTGAGGAGAGCAAGTTGAGTTTGACACTGTGTCAACCCTTGAATATTATGTGCAGCTCAACCAAATTTGTTACAATTTTACAATGTATACTCAATGGACGTAATGTTTTCAAGTAGGAGGTTTGAAAAATATTTTACAGATTTTGAAGGGGTATTTCTATTTACCATGTTATCTTAAAGCTGAATTGAGCTCTTACTTTCGGCTCGACTCACGCTCTCTCTCTCACACACACACACAAACATATATATATATATATATATATATATATATATATATATATATATATATATATATATATGCGATGTTGATAAAACTGCTTTATTTTTTCATCTTCCCCAAAGGGGTTACATGGTAAACAACTGATGGTCCCAACAAAAGGAAATTTGCACATGGTGCCGTAATAACAACAAAAAAATCTTTTGAAAAAGGTTTTCCAATGAATTCAGTGTTTAGAGCTGTAAAACATTATATATATATATATATATATATATATATATATATATATATATATATATATATATATATATATATACTAAAGCTGAAACAATCTTCTGTTCAGTCCGTTTAGAGATGCTTTCAGACATCCGTTTAACACTTGTCGCTTACAACCATTTTACTTTGAAGGGTCAATACAAAAAATAATAGAGGATTCAGGTTATGACACTGTGAACTTTCACCATGACATTGGTCAACAAAGAAGTGACGGATTTCATTATAAAAATCAGACGAGGCTATTCTAATATCACCTTTCCTCAATAGTGCACTCTTAGCACTTCGACATTTGATACTTGACGCTGTCTGACTACAGTGTTCCCGGTTCTGCAAATGAAAAGGACAAGATAAATAAAGGAAGAAGACATATGAGACAACTTCAAAAGACTGAAGGATGACACATCGTCTAATCATCAAGCGTCTTCGATTTTATACATCCGAAGTTGCTCCTGGGATAATTTCAAAAACTCCGATAAATTCTTAGACAAATAAAATTTCTAAGTGATGACATTCAGACAAGAAGATGAGTAAACCACTTTCAATGCAAGAAAAAAAAAATCAAGTCTGGTGAGTGAAGTAATAGACACTGCAACTTCACTAATGTCTCTTGGCAACAAGTCGTGTTGGGGGTAATCAATCAAAAAAATTAGAAACAATGGGTGCGCTATAAAAAAAAGTTACATCTCAAGCCTCTTAATAACTATAATCTCCGAACTACAAATTAACAAGCATGAACACAACCGGACACAAAGTGAGGGACCAATTAGGCATAAATATTTGAATTTTCAGCTTTCTAGCTTTGTTGGTGTGTCCTGTACACTTGATAAATACATAACCAGCCAACCAATCAGTTCCAATTGAAAACTGAAGAAACCTTATACAGTTTTAGTTGACAGTCTCTGATATTGAGAAAAGCTGGAGTCTAGAGAATGGAATGACCGACTTTGAAGGCGTTCTGGTACATCAAAACCACAAGGACACTTAAGGAATCTCTTTAATCAAAGGAAGCACTGATTCAAATCTTGTGAACCAAAAGACATCAAAGCAAAAGAATGATTCCATTTTATGGTTTAATTTCCTGTCGTTTTCTTTTGTATGAATTCTTTCGGCTCCTTTGAATTCTTTGTGATTGATAAGTTCTCAACATCCTCAATAATTTGTAGGAACTATTTTTTTTCCCTTTCTCCTGTCCCGACTTTCAAATTTATTCTAGGATTGGAAAAAATATCGTATTATAACGTTTGTTTTAATATTATCATAATGTAGACAAGTAGAATGCGGGCCAGATTAGAAATATTTTTCTGTTCTTGAAACGACAACCAAACAAAGCTACAAAATTAATTTGTTTTTTTTTCCATTAACGTTGCAGATATCTTCTTAAATTTCCATTCATTGACAACCGAAGAGAATAATGGAATTTTCTTTTGGGGACAAAATATTGTTTGATTGTGACTCAGATTTTGCGTATATTGATAAATGAGAAGGAAAACTATCCTTACACTATGGAACATTGGTTCATTTGAGGCAACTTTGAAATTGAGACTTTGGCTCTATTTCTTTAGAGTGAGTTTATCAAAGAAAACACACAGTTTTAGTATGCATACATTCAATGAAGTTGGTGGGTCGGATGAAATAAAGCCACGGGCAGGATTAAGGCTGCAGGCCATAATCGGACTGCCCTTGATCTAGATCAAGAAACCACCACAACACCAAAAAATGGTTTCTTTAGACCAACTTGTAAAAATTACTTTACTGGAAAAAAAAAACATTCACCTAAATTTATTAGTTTGTCTCAAAGTAAATTTATGATGATTTATTATTAATATTACTTTGAGATAAACCAATGAATTTACACGTGACAAACTGGAGTAGTTTCTGAATGTTTTACCACGTGATACTTCCTTCCAGAATGTCTGATCAAACTGTCTTTCTCTAAACCCTTTTGGAACTTTTGAGACATAGATATCTCCAAGATTCTACGGCTGCTGGGATATATATGTCCTGGAAATCTATCTAAGAAGTGAACGAATGATGAAGTAAATGACATTCGCTCGGCTTTTACAATGGCAGACAATGATATTATAGTATGAAACCCATGCAGTGATTAATTTGCATCACATTTCACGGCTTCATTTGATTCTGCACCGACTAGATAAGGAAATGGTAAGTACTGAGAGAACTAACAACATTAATGCCACTAATATCTGTGAACTATCATAGAACACTAAATCGAGTCAATGTAGCGCCACAAATAGCTCTACCAACCAGCTAAGTGTTCAACAGATTCTCCTCTCATTGAATGTCTCTGTCTATCTACTTATTAATATGTGCTTGTGTGTCAGTGTATTTGCGCGTGTTTTTGCTTCTGTGTTTCTTTGGATATTTCTGGTTAAAATTTTTCGGTACAGTCTTAAAAATGAGCACGAATAGTTTTTGTTTTACCCTCTGAATACTCACCAGTCTCTAAAGCCATTTTGAACCAACAATGCCCAAATCTTGTTCAGGTATTATTTCTTTTAAGAATATTTTTGATAAAAGATCTCTTTTTTTTTTTTTCAGATAAAATTGGATATATTTTTAGATGATTAGTTCTAGCTTCGGTGATTCATTTACGTGAGGTACGGTACGGCTATATCATACTCATTTTTGACTATCCAAATCTCCGATCGATCAGACATAACATTCCCATCATTTTTTTTTGGTGGGGGGGTCTGGTGCGCTCAAAGATTTTTCTTATTCAAATCAATGATAATTGCTTCTTGGCTTTACATCATTTTGCTCCAGAAAAGGCTTTTGTAGGAACGATCTGCTATCGGATAGAGAAGTTAACCTGTTAATCTATGAGTTTTCCAGTGGTATCAATCAATTACTATATAATCCGTGCCACTCTAATTACACTTTATGTCTATTCATAAAATTCAATAACTAAACCACATCGAATAGATGCAATAAGAGTTGGTATTGAACGTGGAAGTAGTTTGGAAGTTTTTATATTTGTGTCTTAATCTAGGTTCTTTTGATTTGTTGTTTTTGAGATGTGAATAGGATACAACATGCGCAAGAAAGAACCGTGCTCCATATCACGTAGAGAGTTCATAAAACATTAGAGAAAAACAAGTGTCAGAGATATCATAGAAAAGAAAAAAAAACAGATATCATTACACCAGTCATGTTGCAAGATAATCTGATTATCGCCGGTCATTATGACTCACGCCAGGATACCCAGAGGTTATATGCGAAACCATGGCTGAAAGATATTAAGACAATTTCAGAAAGTATTGATAAAGAAGTCTGGTGAATCTCGGGGAAGGTCCATGTCAAACAACGGACGCTAAAAGGTTGTTTGATAATAATGATGATGATAGATAGAAACTAAGTTTACTGTTTCCTTTGATAAGGAGTTGGCGCATGAAAGAGATCTTGATATCATGAAACAGTCCAAAATACCATGATGGTGGTATATTTTGTATTTGTGAATGTGAGCTCTGTTGTTCGTAGTGTTTTTTGTAGCGTGCGTTTATTCAGTTTGTATGTATACCATTGAGTTTATGTGTCTACCAAACAATGTGTTATTTTTTAGAATGTGTATCACATCATTTCTCAACCTTTTGTAATGTACAGTTGTAAGCTATTGTATTACTAAGTCAAATCATAGGATCTTATCGTTAGGGTAATGATTTAATTCAGATTAACAAATTAGTATTCACAGTTACATAATTGATTTAGACATTGCACTTTCTTTCAACAGATTGTTGCTCTTGGGCTTTATGTAAAATCTTTGGTTGGATATACTCATTATCACAAACCAACAATTAACACGCAATTTTCTTCTTGAAAAATTATTTTTTTCCTATTTTGTAGATTATAATAAGTTTGAAGCAGCGTCGTATTAACAAGAAAGCACAGGAAGGTGCCAAAGTTTTACGCACAAACTTCGAAAAGTTCTGACAAGGAGATTTTTATGTAACATCATTAAGGTAATGGACCGGGGAGAGATGTATTACACGATAATCATGGGACACTTTAATGCTAAGATAGGCAGAGGATATTTTGAGAAATTTAGTGTAGGAAAACATCGAATAGGCCAGAGAAATTAGAGAGGTAACATGTTGGTTATTTTCTCGGAGATACTGAATAAAGATGGATAATACATTCTTTCAAAAACACGACATAGACTTGGAGAACCACAGATTGTACAACGAAAAAAAGATGCTAACTTCCTAATAGCAGAAGAGGACAATAGAAGTTACCGTTATCAATCGTGGAATAGTAGGAGAGTGACAGTAACAATGAGATAAAGAGTGATATGCCGACTAAATAATTAAGGAAGCTGCATGGACGGTAGACAATACGTTTGTAAACAATAACACGGTGAAATACTTCAAAGCAACATTAGAACTAATAAAAAAGGAAGATATGTGGAGGTATATGGAAACAAGGACTGAAGAAGACGAGAGAGAAGAAAAAATATATATGTTGAGGATAGTAAAGGCTATCAGAACAGCTTAACACATGCTCGAACTGCAGATCATACCATCAAGTAACAGATGCTTCCATTGAGAGGCAAAAATCGCAAACTAATCAAATATAGTGACAAGTTGTTTAAAATAAGTGAAGAATACTATAAACATTTGTACGCTTCAGAACTAGAGTTACTACAGACTTATGAGCCGATATGTACCAGTGATGTTCCAGACATCCTAAAAGACGGAGTAAAGGAGTACACATAAAGATGAACATAAAGAAGACAAAATGTTCAACAATAATGTTCTCGAAAAGACAACAAGAACAGAGGGGAAAGATCTAGAAGAGGTTGACGAATACATCTACCAAGGCCAGGCAATAAAATCAGAGAGAGACCATGAAAGTGGAATATAATGACGCATAACGATCGGATTGAAATCATTTGGTATTAATAGAGACATATTGATGAGCAACTTGCCAATGTAATTAAAGCGTAAAGTATAAAATGAATGCATAATACCAGCCAGGGCTTATAAATGCGAGACATGGTAATTAACAAATCGAATCGAGAACCAACATTACATCACACAATGGGCAACATTGAGGATAACTCCTATGGATACAAAAAGATCAACAAGGACTCGAGAAAGACAGAGAGAGAGAGAGAGAGAGAGAGAGAGAGAGAGAGAGAGGGATGAAGAATGAAGGATATAAAATAATAAAACACCAAAAATGGAGGTGGCCTAGACATTTAGCAAAAGATGACAACAGAGGGGGAAAAATACTTACCGACTGTCGCCCAAGGGACAGTAAGCCTGGTTGGGAAAGATTAGACAAAATGGAGGGATTAAATAAAAATGTTTGTCAGTAACACGTAGCGGAGATTATCGCAATCAAGGCCGTCATGGAAAAACTTCAGAAAGGCTTTTGTTCAGCAGTAGACTTACAATGGATGATGATGAGTGGGGCATAGCGTAAAAGAAATTCTATTTAGTTCTTGTTATATATATATATATATATATATATATATATATATATATATATATATATTATCAAGAAATGGATATCCGACAAAGATAATCATAAATGCGTTATATTACTTTGAAGCCCTCTTTGAAATGGCCTCCTGTTTACATGCAGTGAATGTATTATTAGGTCTAAACAGTGTGAATAGAATAAACAATTAAAAAAAAGCTGCTACAGGAATCAAACCTGCAACCGACTGGTATCTGCTTCTATGTAGAATCACTCATAACCATTGAGCTAG
The DNA here is from genome assembly GCA_963457665.1 of Thysanoteuthis rhombus. Classification (NCBI taxonomy): domain Eukaryota; kingdom Metazoa; phylum Mollusca; class Cephalopoda; order Oegopsida; family Thysanoteuthidae; genus Thysanoteuthis; species Thysanoteuthis major. Next base: position 56,609,742 of record OY735207.1, read on the forward strand.
ACAGCCCGCCTGTTAGGTGAAATTCCAATAACTGTTCACATTCTTTCATTGTGACCATATGTGCTCTATTCGTTTCTCTATGCAGACAATTATATCATCAAGAAATGGATATATAATCTGACTGAAATAATTACAAATTATATTATTTTGAAACACTATTTGAAATCATCCCGCGATAGGGAGCTGCTTTAAGGTAGCATCACTTTTAACCATTGATCTAAGTAGCCCAACGGTGAGGCAAAGGACGAAACAACTGCAATATATCCAAATGCTTATATTGAATAACTGATTATGCTGAGAAGGTAGATATGGACAGTGAGTGAACAATACAAGAATTGTTTATTTCATCTGCGTTAGGTCAAATGATACACCATGTAATACCGGAAGGTCATTTCAAATAGAGTTTTAATATATATATATATATATATATATATATATATATATATATATATATATATATATATATAATGGTTTCTGTATGTTGGTGTGTATTTCTGTCACGCTACAATAATAGTACCTGAATATGGGTAGAGCCAAATCAAATCTGGCTTGCCTGCTCCATGAACATGTCGGAGGTTTATAACTAATTCTTTAGAAGAAAATATTTTTACAGGGTTTCAGAGGGGATCCGCTTTACAAAGTTACAACAATATCGGAATGGGACCTACTCTCATACATACCATCTTATTTAATATGTTTATGTATAATTATTTATCGTGTGTCAAGTGAACGGTAATCCACCGAATAAGGGGTTAAAGTTGGAGGAAACCATTCTCTAAATTTTAATTATATTAAAAGTTTCCCGGAAAAATCTTTTCAAACATTTTCAAAGGGAGTTGTATTTATGATAATGAAAACTGGACCCTTATTTACCCTTCAGTATACACATGCAATATTTAAGAAAATGATAACAAATTTATGTATATCTATATATATCAATTCCTATAGCAACCCCATTTTCTTCAATTGTTTATTCTATTTGCATTGTCTAGACCAAGTGATATATTAGCTGAAATAAGAGTTTCAATATAACATAATATAACGCAATTTATTATCATTTTGTCTGATCATGTATCCCTTCCTATATATATATATATGTGTGTGTGTGTGTGTGTGCTTGCATGTGTGTATGTTTAGGTTAAAGGGTGTGCAATGTTAACCTCTGTCTCAGGTTCCGATCAAATTTAACCCGGTCTTGGTTTTAAGAGAACGTACCTTCCCCTCCCGCAGGTCTTGAATGGTGATAAACTTACCTGAAAATATTCAAAGTTATTGGGTCGAACAGGAATAAGTCTGAACTAGACAGAAATCATGAAACTGAGAGGGAAACTGCAACCAAAAGATATCGACAGTTCAATACCACAAGCAGCATCGGTGGGAATACCCCGGTTTGAGAAATATTCAATTGATTAAAAAAGATGGATTCTTTCCACATGTTACTCCATCCACGTCTTCTTATCAATCTATCAATATTTTCGACGAAATAATCATTTGATACTTTTTTTCTTTTTCTCTTATCTTTTATATCACCATGATGATGATCATCAGCATCATCACAGTGTAAAGGAAGAGTGGAATTGAAACAATTTTAAAAACAAATTAAATAAAATGCGATCTGATTTCCATCTATTTTCATTTTTCTATTTTTTGGCAACATTTATCTGTCCGTTGTTGGCGGGCTTTTAGTCTTGTGATGATAATTATCGTTGAAAGTACATCATCATCATCATCATCATCAGTCTTTTAGCGTCTGTCGTTGGACATAAACCTTCCCCAGGATTCGCTACACCTCTCTAACGGGTCGACGCAGAGCCAATACTTTCTTAACTTGTGGATATCGTCTTGTCATCTTATGTTCTGCCGGCTATGGCTCTGCATGCCATTTCTTGGAATCCATGTTGTGAGTCATAATGTCCAACGTTTGTCTGACATTCTTGCAATATGACCTACCCATTGCTGTTTTAGTTTTCTAATGGATTCTATAATGTCTCAAACTCCTGCCTTTTCCCAGGTATATTGACGTTGAAACTGATTATTCCATGTGCACGCTGCATGGTTATCAGTTTGAAGATCAGTCTCTTGGTTAAGTCCTATGTTTTAGCTCTGTAGGTGTCTATCCATTGTTAACATTGGTTGTATACCCTTCTTCGGAGGAGGATTTAAACTTGCTTTACCGAAGACTTACCATCCTTGAGTGATTGTTTGCTTGATTTCTTCTTTGGAGGATTTCTTGGAGATTTGTTGTCCCATGTAAATATGGTGTTCTTTCTCAAGCTCTGCATTTTTAATTTTTTGCTCGTTCTCAAAACTGTAGTAGATGACCTTTGATTTGCTGATATTCATGTTTTTGCTTTCTCCATTCAGTCAGAGATCATGAAGGTTCCCTGCAAAAAGGATGATGTTTGCAGATGCAGTTGAATAGGATTAATGGTCTGTAGTTGTTGGGGTCCTTCAGTTATGATTGCACTGTTCCAATATCCTTGGACTTTACTTTGAGGCATAATCTGAATAGAGTGTTAAGATTCCTAGTGATGACAGCTTTTTTGATTAGGTTGATGGTGATCTTGTCGGGTCTAGAAACCTTTCCTTTGTTTATTTATTTGATAGTTGTTTCACCTCCCCTGGACATAACTCGAATTGATTGTCTGAGTCTCGCGCATCCTGTTCGTTGTTTTGTGTTCACCTGTTGAGAGAAGTTATTGGCAGAATTCTTGGACACGTTTTGCGATCTGGTCCCTGTTTGTAGTTGGGTTTTCAATTTTCTTTTAGTGCAGTTACTTGTTTCTATTCTGTATAGGAAGTTTTATTTATAGATTTGAAACCCTGACATTTTTCGAGAATCGTTTCAATGATTTTTTGTCTAGTCTTTGTTCCTCTTTGCTCTCATTCAGTTCGGTTACTTCAGTCATCTCTCTTGTTATTGTCGATGGCTTTTTGCATTTTTCCATGAGATTCTTGATTTCATATGAGACTTTACTGGTTGTTTGTGTGTTGTTTGGTTTAAACCTAGTGGCAACTTCAATTTTCAATACTTTTACTTTGTTGTTGTGTTTGTTGATGTTGGTGTCGTTCTCATCTGGCTTGGTAAGAAGTTCATATCTTTTTTAAATCCAAGTTTTATGGATCAAATGAGCTCTTTTCGTACGTTTACTGGTTGCAGTTTGGCGTGGGACATTTCCTGCGTTATTTGTTAGTGTTGATTTGGATGTTACATTTTACCATTCTGTGGTCGTGATTTAAGACTTGGATGTCATTGACTTTTTTCCTTTAGGATGTAATCCATTTCGTCCTTTTTTTCAAGATTTGGACTCTTTTACAAGATCTTCATGTTTCGTTCCGGTATATATCCGAAAAATGACACAACGTTCAATGTCCTTTTCCTTCCTGTGCGTTGAAATCTAACAGAATGACTTTGAAGTTATTTCTGGTATCTTGGGGTACGGAATTCAAGTACTTCGCAAAAAAATGCTCTCCTGTTCACGGTGGGAGCGTAGACTTGAATGATATTCAGTACCTCTCTGAGAGTTGTTCAGTGACACTGGTTATGCAGCCTGGGGCAGCTTTGAAACCTACAACATTAGCTTTTTGTTCTTTGTTGATTAGAAAGCTCCCTCCGCTTTGTGTCACTTTTTCTCTTCCGTAGTTGTGAAGAAGATTTTTGCTCATCTGCTCGATTAGTTCTTCTGGTTTTCTCATTCTGCTTCTATCGATTATGTCCCATTTTATGTTTTTGGTTTCTTCTAAAATCAGTTAGAGAGTATTCTGTTGTGAGCGTTCTGGCGTTGTAGGTGCCAATGTATAATGTGATGGTTTTGAGGTTGTTTTTGGGTCGCCGTTGGAATACACCATCCCAGCCAGAGCTAGCGATATCGTTAGGGCTTCAAACCTATGATCCAGCTGGGATGGTCGTTTTGTCAGTGTACTGTTTGTGTATAAAGAAAGAAAGGAAATAATCATCATCCTTTTAGAGTCTGTCGTTGGACATAGATCTTCCCAGATTCGCCAGACCCCCCTATAGCGCCACAGAACTAGTAATTTCTGAACCTGTCTAGTTTGTCAAGCTATATTATTTTTTGCCGGACACAATTTTGTAATGATCTCTTGGGATCCACTTTATGAGTTGTGATGTCCAGCGGTCATACAATCGTACATGACCAGTTTTCTATGATATTTTTGACTTTCATGTTTTTTAATACATTGTGCTGTCTTGTGATCCCTCCATGTGATGTTTTACTAGCTCATCTCCCGTGGACGTGGGATTGGTTTGCAGTTCCATGTTTCAGCTCCATAGGTGACCATCGGGACGATGCATTGGTTGTATACCCTTCTTTTGGGACTGATAGAGTTTTTCTTTTTCTCTGAAGTTGAGTTCACTCTATCGGAAGTTTGTCAACCTTGAGTGATTTTTCATATGATCTTTTCTTTTGAGGACATCATGGGGATCCATTGTACCAGGTACATGTAGTGGTACAATTCCTTTTGCTCTACAATGTTTATTTTATACCTCTCGTGTTCTTGAGGTTTGATTCTATTTCCATACGTAACAACAATAACGGGCGATAATGACCTGAACCAAAAATAGTGACATCATACACGTTATCAGTGACACGGGGACGTACGCAAAAATTGAATACAAATTCACTCCACTTCTACTGTCTGAATCAGATTGACTTGTTTTACTGAAGTTACCAAATCCTGTTCAGAGGAACTACTAAGTTAGAAGTCAACGCAAGTCTTAGTTTTGGAATAATATTGTATGGAGAAATGAATTCTGTTTACCTTTTAGATTTTAATTAAGCAAGCAAGTTTGACTTTAGCGCAGTCAAGCTTGCTTTTTTATCCTTTTGCTTTCTGTGTGAATTGTTTATCCAACTTTCCATCTCTTTCTCCCCCTCTCCGCGTTGGAAGTCTGAGCCAACCCTTTATTTAACCGACGGGGGTGTATAGACCGCACTCCCCTCTCAGTAGTAGGAGTAGTATTTTCGAATTATAATTGTCTCACACTGGGATTGAACCTAGAACCATTAGATTACTTGTAGTAATTCTGTCTGATTCTCTAACCAAACAGAATTACTGCGAATAATCTAATGGTTCTAGGTTCAATCCCAGTGTGAGAAAATAATAATTCGAAAATACTACTACTGGTACGTGGGGAGTGCAGTCTATATACCCTCGTCGGTTAAATAAAGGGTTCGGTTCGTTACTTCCCCACACCTAAGAGATGATACCTGATGAAGACTGTAGAGTACAACGGCCGAAACGTTGTAAAAAACCCAACCAAGATGAGGATAGTCCGAATAATAATAGAAATAATAATGATACCTCATCTCAAAAATTCAGAGAAACACTGAATTAGTGAAGGTACGACGGAAATAGTCAAGAACAAAAAACGATTTTTCAATATCATTATTGCTTTATTTTCTGATGTACGTGACGTCCAGTAATACTTTGAAATACTTTTTGAGCCTTCGTTCGTTAGTAAACAGCTAGGTTTATTGATCATTATCATTAAAAAATTGATGACTGCTTTTCACCTTCATCACAATTCTAGCAGTTACTTTTTATTGCAATGTTTTTGATCGGGCAGTGAGCCAATAACGCTGATCGGATAATAAAGAGAGAGCCATACGTTGGATTTGAATCAACACTCCCGTGGGGAAGCGCCTTTCAGCCTGAACTACTTGACCGATTAAGCCACCAAGACTCAGTTAGAAATAAAAGTTGAAATAACATCCTTAGACCGATTCTTCATTTCAAATTGGCTGCCATGTTTGTTTACATCCTGGTAGTTCCAGCATTTAATATCTTTTATAATTATCAGATAAAATATTATAAATCATTATCATTTAAATTTTTTATGACTACTTCATCTTGATTTTGCCTTAAAAGTAACTAATGAAAGCGAAAGATGGTAAAAAGAAGTCATGAAAATTTGAGATGATAATGATTTATTAAACTTCAAATAGATTTATGGACGCCGAACCAAAGATTACCATAGTGCAAATAATTCATTGCATGGCTTTCAAAGTCTTTTTTTAGCGAGGACTAATCTTTCCAGGGAAAATAATTATCCTTTATGGGAAAATAATTATCTTTATCTACTTATTTTGGATATTTTTTCCCCTGGTATCATAAACAACAGTTACTCCTAATCAATTTTCGCTGCAGAGTTTAAACCAGTGCTTTACAAAAATGTGCGCAGCCAACTCGTTGCAGCACTGGAAGACTCAACGGGCGGTTGAAGACTGAAGAGGGTACCGGGGGGGCAAATGGGGCGTTGGGGGGCATCAGAATTCAAGGGGTGGTAGGATATCACTGGGAGAAAAAGGAATGGTAGGTTTGGATTGGGAGTCAAAGGGATCAGTAGGGGTCGGTGGAAGGGTCAGGGAATGTTTGGAATCAAAGAGTCGTGAGGTGGGGGCAAGGGGGCAAAGAACACGAATTTCATTTTCAATGTATCATATTCGAGTGACTTTACGCGGGTCTTGCGCTGATGAAATATACGCTCGAAAAATGGATGTTAGACCTGGAAATTTTAGGAAACACAAACTGTCATCGTTTAACTGTACATTCAATCAGTTAAACTACCCACACTTGAAACAGTCGAAAAATGATTCGAAAAGTGGTTAAATCATTCTCCCAGTCATTCAGATACATGAAGAGAAAAAAAAACTTTCCAAATACATCGTTAACGACTGTTTATTGCACGATATTTTATATATGCAACCCCCCAACCCCCAAAACACATACACTAACACACAAGGTCACGCACGCGTGCGTGGAATGCATATCTTAAAGTTTGAGGGCCAATCGTTTTTTAGATTCCTGGTTTCGTATTGCCTTTTCATATTCTATGAGGATGATGCACCGGTTGTAGACCATTCTTTCTAGGATGAATTGGATAGAGACTCCAAAACGTATATTTTTCTTATAAAAAAAAGATAATTGAACATTAAATCAGATATCAAAGTGAAAATGAAAGTAATGCTTTTACTTTCATTTTCACTTTCGTTCTTCATCGGATTGCACATCATGAATTAGTAAAGGTACGACCAAAACAGTTCATCAAAAGACAGACTTTTAATTTCGTTATTGCGTTCGTTTCCGATGTATATACTTTTTAGTTTTATTTTGAATGCATCAAATTTGTCCAACTCCACGGGGGTCGTGCAATTATGAAATACATGATCTACAATGGGCGGTGGACCCGAAAGATATAGGAAACGCTGATTTAAACTGTCACTATTAAACCGTTCATTAAACCTGTAAACTTATACGCGGCTAAAACGGTTGACTGACTCGAAAAGTGGTTGAATCATTCTTCCGGTCATTCAGAAAAGAATGATGGAAGAAGTAGACACACACACACACACACACACACACACACACACACACACACACACAAACACACAATGACACAAACACACACACAAAAAAAAAGTTACAAAACACACTGTGGGCAACTTTTCATCGAATGATGTTTCACCTAAAATCCAAAATACACACTCACACAAATGCACCACAAACGCACGCATACACGCCACAAACACACGCATACACACATGTGTATGCGTGTGCATAAGTGTATATAAATGTTTGTGATATGTGTTCTTAAGAGTGTGTGCATGTTTGGATATAAGCTTATGAACTGTGTGTATGTATGACATGCGCGCGTACATGTGATGTGTGTCTGTGGTACATGTATGTTTGCGTGTATGTGTGTGTGTGTATGTGTGTGTGTGTACCGCGATTCCGATGAAACTTCGTTAGATCGTTGCACCCAAGTACGTATTTAAAAGAGAAAAGAAAGAATAATATACATAGATAGGTGACTCCGCTCTTAAAAGTAACTCTTTAGTGCCGATTGCTCGACGATGTCATAAAATCTGATGCTTTCAGATGAGAAAAGAACCAAAGAGCGGCTATTCGTCTTTGATCTGTTTTACAGCCTGTTAGCTTGTCTATCTACCTCTACCCCTAACAGCAATTATAGCCGGCATCATTTGCACACATCGTTTCATGTTGCATCGGATTAGCGTTAAAAACTCTCCCAAGTGATTGACGACGGACAAAAATCAATCCCGTGTTCGATATTAAAAGAGAAATTTTAAAACGACAGGAAAACGTCGCACACAAAATAACCACAGTCGTTAACCATTATAGTTCAGCACATATGTTTACGGAGATATAAATGTAAAAACATTCGATGTGACTTTTGAATGTATAGTTATTTCCTGAGCTTTTTCTAAGTCCGGCTGAAGGATACGACTGGAGAGCACCGTTTGGGCATCAAACTTTCATAGACTCAACGTTTTGGCCAATTCATTCTACGGCCTGTTTCAGGTATAGAATGAAACATCCGAAAAGGGCTATGAGATGAATCAAAACAAACCAAAATTCAAGTTTTTGCTGAACTTCGATAAAAAAACCTCCTCAGGGCAGGAAAGTTGACCCACAATTATACGGTATGGCTATGCCCGTCGTGTCAGTTCTAATTGTTCGGAGCAGATAATCAAAAACTTGAAATGGGGAGCTTTTCCACATTTAGTATATTATCCAAACCTATCCCATTCGAAGTATCACTTGTTTTGAAGCTGAAATTGGGCGTAGAGTTGCATATGTCCAGGTAAAAGATCATATACCATGCGTTTATAGCAAGGAGCCAAATCAAGAGAGTAGGCCCAATTTCTCGCCTACTCTTGCCTCCGATTGAATAACAACGGGAGAGTGTATGTTTACGCATGTCCATCACACTCGCCAACAATTGGTTGCCAAGTAATATCAATACAACAAGTATACATATATATATATATATATATATATATATATATATATATATATATATATATATATATATATCATGATTCATATCTGTAGTTCATACCTGATAATGTACATTCGTTTGTACCCTGGTTAGCTCGATGCAATTTACTTGATGATATGTTTAAAAAATTACAATGCACCTGATCGAAGCTAAACTATTTCTTTTATGATAGGAGACACAATGTGCCTGGAAGGTGGTGCGAGGTCACAGAGAGCCATTGGAAAAGTGAGAGGGGAGAAGAAAACAAATTCATACGTAGATAAAGCACACCTCAGTTGTTCCCTTACCACACCCCTTACAAAGCAATTAGTATTCATCTCTTGAAATAAGTATTGTTTGTACTAACTTTTTTTTTTTTTTAAAGGCTAGATGCTAAAAGATTTAAAAAAAAACACTAAAAACACCCCCCCTCTACTGCCTCGACCGGGGCTCGACTGGCCATAAAAAAAACCAAACAAATCAAACGTTAGATTAGATTGAAGACCGTCACATCCAAGAAGTAAATTCTTGCTGGTAGACGGGCATGAAATATTTAGCATAGAAAGGTGAAAAATTTCAAACTTTTTCAACTGCTAAAAGGAAGTCCCCAGGACAGGTATGCTGCTACAAATTTTGATGAGTACAATTCTGTTTTCAAATATCAGCGTTTGTGGACTTTAAGTAAGTTAAAAACTTTATATAAAATGGGAGAGGTATGCTCCAGTGCTGCCGCACCGATCCCATCAGGTAGGAGAGAGAGAGGAAGAGTACTTTACCCTTGGAATCTGCATCTAAATTTTTTTTGAGAAAATAAGAGAGAATTATGTTGGAGAATTATGTTACCTCGAACATCCATTCTTAACTTACAAGAACAGTTTTGATGGGTATCAAGAGCTGGCGAAGAATCACACTAGGATGGCAAGCCTTTGGCAGAGCTAGCTCAACCTTCAAGAATAATAAGATCCCATTAATCCTAAAGAGAAGGGTGTATAACCAATGCATCCTCCCAATAGTCTCTTATGGAGCTGAAAGATGGAACTTAACCAAGAGACAGACCCGTAAACTGAGAACCATGCAACGTGCACATGAAAGAATAATGCTGGGCCTCACATGGAGAGACCACAAAACAGCACAGTACACCCGAGAAGAGAAAATACTTAGGGACATAATAGAATCCATTCAAAATCTCAAATGGCGGTGGGCTGGCCATGTTGCAAGAATGGCAGACAATCGATGGACATCACGACTCACAAAATGGATCCCCCGAGACCACATGCGCGACCGAGGCCGGCAAAATGTTAGATGGAGAGACAAGCTAGACAAGTTCAGGAAGTACTGGCTCCGTGACGCCCATGATAGGGAAGTGTGGCAAGTCCTGGGGAAGGTCTATGTCCAACGACGGATGCTAAAAGACTGATGATGATGATGATGATGATGATGATGATGATGAAGAAGAGCCGGTGGAGCTTTTAGACCACTGACCCACATCAGCAGTGGACAATCCACCAGACCCCCTGCTAATACGTCATTAGCCAGCGTGGCAGGGCATGGCCCATCACTCCCCATGGTTAGCGCACCAAAATTATATCGGCTAGTCCGACACCCAAACTGGATTACTTGAGAGCGTCAGCCGCCCAGCTATTTATCCGTTGATTGGGGAGAAATAAGATTCATTCCTTTCCTAAGTACGAAAGGAATGAAATCCGTCCCTGAGTTTGAACTGAGTTCTCCAATTCCCCTCCCTCTGATTTCGAGCTCCGGACCAGTCGCACTCTCGACGGAAGAAATAAAGAAAGGTTTCAAACTTTTATTAGAACGCTGTTAGGCATATTGAAGTTAATATGAATTTATCCGTATCTCTTGGCACCTATACCTGAAGCACGTGTGTCAATTATTTCAATAAATGCTCTTCGAATGACTGAGTATTATGTCAGTTAACAGCATTACATTTCTTATTCATCTTTCAGACTGGCTTTAACTGAGCAGAATATAAATTATCCGATGTTATTAAACGCTACTGTGTTTTCAGTTTTTACGTTGCCGAATAAATAGCATGTGACCAGACTCAATTTCACAGGCTTTGGAAATCTTTCTTTGTTCTATACAAGACGGTCCGTAGGTTTTTCTCTCTTATTCACACAAGAGGTTGATGTATGAGTGGCCTAATGGTTAACAAGGCAGACAATGGAATCAGAGGACGGAGACGGTTTGCGTTCACTTCGCACTAACGCTATCAGAGGAGACATGAATCAAACAATATTTCCCAAAGCTTGGAGTAATGAGCAGGGCATACTGAGCTACCCTCGGTTGGCAACCAGTCTAAGAGACTAATAAGACCCCATTCCGACATCTCTTGTATCTAATTTGATGCCAAACGTATCATTCCGCATTTTTGGTGGTTGGGGGGGGGGCTACACCGGAGAGGTCAAATGGGGAAATCTGTCGACTTGGCATCCAAGGATCACTGTACTCTTCATCTAGTCTTGGGCCCTGGAGAAGTGCCGTATCATAGTCTACAAATGCTGAACGAGGCATTTGAAATCTCCCAAACAAGTAAACAACAGTTGAACAATGATATTTGATTATCATTTCATCCCTTTCGACGTTGATGTTACCGTTGGAAACCAGAAGCTGCAGGGAGCCAAATGTACGCAGTGCCCTCGAATTCCTTGCCAAAAACCCCCAAAACATCAATACAGCGAAAACGATTCTCAAGATGTTCAAAATATCTATATACTTTTCAGACAGACCCACACACATATGGGTAAAATATATACCATGTTATGATATTGATCCGTTAAAACTTCATTCGATTGTGCTCAATACTTAGAATAGAGACACTATATCGATTAGATGCACAAATTTAGTCTATAGCAATGCTATATTTTCGTTACTAATATATATATATATATATATATATATATATATATATATATATATTTCCATAGGAATAGAGTACTCAGGTGGATGGGGAATATAAGCTAAATAAATATATTGCTTAAATTCAGCCTTACTGACCGTGCAGTTCTGGGGCTGAAGCGAAGGTTTACAATCATACTTCGTGGTACTAGATGGGATGGATAGTCTATAGCTACACTGCAGAGTTGTAATATAACGAAACGGCTGTCTGTTGATGCCACAATAATATATATATATATATATATATATATATATATATATATATATATATATATATATATATATATATACATATACACGTATGTGTATATATATAGTTTTTTTTGTACGTTGTAGCTGATATTGAATCCAAATAAACAACAAAAATTTTTTTAAATACCCGAAGCCGGCTCACTTGCGCTGATATTGTAAAAAATAGTAGCTGTAATTCTTGCCACGTGTTGCTGGTCATATTGTTTTGGCTCAACAGTATATGTATACCTAAAACAAAAATTACGAAAGTATATTTTGTATATCACCTTGGTCATCATCAGCCAATTAGTTTCTTTTCAATAATAAACGACGCAATATCTGGTGTAATCACGACAGGGGGTGCGATATGGAAATATATCTTTGGACGAATATCAATAGAACAGATGCGACAAGAAGAAAAAAAAAAAAAGAAAAAGAACATACCCCAGCAATTACACGGCAGCAATTTATTGGCTACACGGCGAGGATTGATGCTTCTAAAAAGTTATCCCCAATTTTCGAGGACTAACAAGAAGAACGAACCTTTTATCCTCTAACCAGTGTGTTCCTGTCAAAAATCCTTCGCAATTCATTAGCACAAAGGCCTCCCCGAAGATCCAAACCGGCACACACCGTATCAAAGCTGTGGTTTTCTCGGTGTTAATAACATAGAGAGTTGCTCGCTTCTAATCACGTTCAATTCAGGCTGTACGTTTGCGATATGCCAAAAAAGACGAACTCGTATTCCTGTCCGTTTCGTCTAAGATAATGAGGGGTGGTTAGGCTGAGCAGGCAGCAGTACAGAGAATGGACTCGGTGAGCTAAGTTGGAGGTGGAGAGGAATATGCAGACGGTTTTATCCGAAGGTTGGGATCAAGTTTCATATCAACCCATCATGGTACAGCTGAGGATATTGATCTTTTTTTGCATTTAGGAAACTGACCAACTAACTGACCGACTGATAACTGTCTTATAGAGATACGTGGATTATGAAAAATTCTCACAAAGACCATGTAACTACAACAGGAGAAAGTGTGTGTGGGTGTGTGCCATTCGCCAGCTATACCAATCAGCACACAAGGTAGTCCGGTGTCGATTTTAAAGTTGTATCGTATCAGAGGTTCTCAAGAAATGGCAGACAATCGATGGACATCACGACTCACAACATGGATTCCCCGAGACCACATGCGCAACCGATGCTGGCAAAATGTTAGATGGAGAGACGAGTTAGACAAGTTCAGGAAGTACTGGCTCCATGACGCCCATGATAGAGAAGTGTGGCAATCCTGGGGAACGTCTATGTCCAACGACAGACGCTAAAATACTGATGATGATGATGATGATGATGATAGACGATACTTCAAAGTTTCTCTCAATTATCTCCCAAAACTTCCGATCTTTTGAATTATCAAGATTTAGATGAAAAATATCAAAATTGGCGACACTGAAGAGAAAGAACCGGAGTATTTCGAAGCCATACTTTCGGATAACCATTTTGCATAACAATTATGCAACGATGCTCCAACCAGCCCAAAGTCCTACCCCCTTCCAAACATTAACCTTTCGAACGGACACTGTTCCAGTTTCGTGAAATGCAAGGATTCAAATCATCTTGCAGTGGATCAGAAGTTGACAAATATCTCATATGCCATTATTGTGTTGGTAGCCCACCCCTCACTAGGAGCCTTAAACTTGAACAAGTCTGAACTGAATAGAGAATACACATTATTCCGTCGCCGTGGAGCAGTTGTTTGCAAGTTAATGATGAGCGCACCATTACTGCTGCAGTGAGTCTGACTGGCATCTTATGACTCAAACTTTATGATTCCTCGTGCAAAACTAAGCAAAGTTGGCTAAATAATTGCTTAGTTGTAATTAAAACGGGGGTTAGATATTTATTGCCCAGATGAAAAGTAAATGTATTCGTTATAGAATCGCCCACTTTGGGGCCCATTTATTTTATTGTTGGACAGAGAATACTTGCAGATTTCCAGCTTCGGCATTCAGAAACAGGCCTTTTATTGAGCGGAGCGCCTGCCAGTCTCGTATAGGGAAGTGAGTGACGCCACTTCAGGTGTTTGTCACCTCTATGTCTATTTCGGTTATCCTAAAAAGACCCCCGAAGAGCACTTGGATGAGGAGAAACCTGTGATACGTGAAGACTGGGCAAGGACAGCTGTCACCGTGGCCAGCGTAAGGATACTTTACATGCCAGCTTTTATTTTGATATTCCCAACTTTGGAACATGGTTTGACAGGAAACGACCAATTCCATAGATGCATTGAAAAAACTGGGAAAACTAATTTACTCCCTTCTCTGCAGATCCACTTTCAACGTGAAAAGCTGTGAAGAGAAAGTTGATTTCGGGGAGGACATGATTATTCAAAAAGGCGTCAGTTTATAGTACTTTTTTCCAGTTATGCAATTTTTTCGAAAAAAAAAAAAAACCCCAAAAAACACGATATGAACTTGCAGACAGTTTTGACTTATCTAATTAGATTTTGTTAACTCTTCAAATAAGATTTAGTTACAATAATTGTCTCAAAATACTATTGTTAATACCTACTCCTTTGCTTTCTCTATTTCTTTGTACAGCTCTTCCCTAGCTCGACTGGCGTAGCAAAAAACAACAAAAACTCGCTCAAAGCTGTCGAGTCGTATATATAGATGCTTCTCTACATATGAAACTGAACAATCATTTACATTTGATAAACATAAACCTTTTAGTTGTAACTTCATAAATACTCGCAACAAGCCCGCTTTATGTGATGTGCTCATTAATTTGAATAAGTTTTGCCAGATTATGGCCATATGCAAATATTTTACCAAAGTAATCGCCGACCAAATCATCAAAATACTAGATGAAAACCAACTACAGGAACAAACTGGCTACAGGAGAAGCAACTCGTCCATCAGTCATCTCCATTCACTAAAACCAACAAAGACGGAGAGCAACAAAATATAAAATATCACTCGGTGTAGCTTTTGTTGATTTCAAGAAGGCCTTCGACTCAGTGGAAATCCCCAAAGTCATTAATGTAATCGTGCAACAAGGCATAAACCCCACATATGTTATAGTATTGCGAAATATCTACTGACACACCCGTTTCTCTATCAGACCATATAAAAGATCCTGAAGCTGCTAAAAAGGATGAACACACCAGCCAACCTAAACTCTTCACAACCTGTCTTGAGATGATCGTCCAAAACCTAACCTGGTGAAATAAAAGAATCAAAATAGACCGTGAATGCATAAGTAACCCCAACGATTTTCTGATGACATTATGCTTTTTGCTAAAACCTCAAAGGTCATCAAATAACGCTCTACGAACTGAAGAAAGCAATATCAATGCAATATGCAAAAAGAAAGAAACATTAGCTTCAATAAAAGTAAAATAAATGTCATGTACAACAAACATTTTGAGGGCAAGAGCGCAGTGATCTGAAATGGAAAGGCAGAACTGAAAAATATAGAACACAAAACTCACCTAGGACAACAAATTCCCATGAAATCCTCAAAAGAAGAAGAAATCAAGCACATAATCACTCTAGGTTGGCAAGCTTTCGGTAGAGCAGGCTCGACCTCCAAAGGCAAAAAGAAATCCCCTCACAAAGTATACAACAAATGCAGCATCCTGATAGTCACCTATGGATCTGTAACATGGATCTTAACCAAAAAATCGAACCTCGAAACCCAAACCATGTAACATGTTCAAGAGAGAAACATGCTCGACATCACAAAAAGAGATTGCAAGACAGCACAGTATATTGGAGGAAAAACAGTCAAAAATCATCAGAAAACTCAAATAGCAACGGGCTGGTCATGTAGCAAGAATATCAGACTACCGCTGGACATGATGACTCGCAATCTGAACCCAAGAGAGCATAGCAAAACTGAGGACGACGAAAAATAAAATGGCTTGACATCCTGAAGATTTTAGCTCCATGACGACCACGAGAATGAGGTCCACGAATCTTTGGGAAGGTCTATGTTTAACGACGGACACTAGAAGTCTGATGATGAAATTGGCGCCAGAGGAACAGGATGTAAAAAGATTATCAGTTTTTATCTTTCGTGAAGGTCAATTCTTTGACCCTGTACGGGTTCCCCAGCTCTCCGGGCAGGTGATTTCCACTATTCATACAAACACATCGTAAAATTCGAATAAATATACACGCAAATACACATTCAACGCATTGTACACACAAACAGGAAACGTACTAGTTATCTCTTTGCTATTTTGTAAATAGCTGTCTGATAAGATACTTCCACGGAAAACTGAAAACTCTTCCTGTTCGTCAATACGTTACGATCTAACCAATTTCCTCTTTGGGTGAATTAAACACGCAAATAAAAAGTTTATTTTGTCGTCGAAAAACGTGTACATAAACTCGAGGTAAGTAAAGTGTAAAAAAACAAACAATTTTTTGTCAGATACGTTGCTTTGACAGAATATAACTTCGACTATTGTTCTGTGTATTCATCATAAAGATACTTGCAGTAACTCATCACGTCAAAAGGGTTGTTCTCAAATACACTGCGTCTTTTCTTGTCTGCTGTTATTTTAAAAGGTATCAATTCAAAATCCTCTGCTATTTTTTAAATCTTGATATTTCTCTTTCTATTTTTACGTCTCAAATTGTTTGAAACCGTATCACTTGGAGTGGAAATCTCGATTTGTTGTATCGTATTCAATCTGCAAATGTTCTCCATCTGTCAGTTCTCAGTGAGTTGCTAGCAATTTGTTCATATCAGCAATTTTTTTATCTTCGATTATTGCTTTGCGAAAGAGCTCCAAACCGTCCTGTTTGCGCAACTTTGCGCCATGTTCATTCTCATAACTAGGGATAACACATTCTGGCCATAATTGCTTCCAAGCTCTATTGATTGTAAGTCTTCCAACTCAATTCTGCTGTCCAATACCATTTAAATGTAAATCTTTCCCTAGTATGATCAGACATTTATACCACAAAGCTCGAACGTGCAAATCTCCAACATGCAGTAGCCAGTAAATATACATCCTTGTGTTTCCTACTGAACGTGTGTGCTTGCATAGCGTGCAATATCGTTCAGTTATATACAAAAACAATGAAATAAATCATCATTATCAGCCCTTTAGCAGCGACCTTTTAATTTCCCAAAGATCTGCCAGACATCTCTATCTCAGTATTTTCTGAACTTGAATAGTTCGGTACGCCATCTTATATTTTGCTTGTTATATTTTTGCATATGATAACTGGATATAGACCGGTAGTTTCTATCACTCTTGCAACATAACCAATTCATATGCATTTGAGTTTTTTTATAGTAATCTATGATATCTCTGATCACTATTTTTCTATGAAATACTCTACTGTCCAGTAGATCACAAAACATTACAGTATATTAGAGTGAGATGCTCTACATCCAATAGAAGGATAGAATTGGATGTTGAGCATTATTCCCACCTGTACACGCTGAACGTTTCTGAGTTTGAGGGTCAGTCTTTTGGTTAGGATCCATGATCCAGCTCCATAGGTATCTATCGGGAGTGTGCATTGGTTTTAGACCCCTTTTTCCATAAGGTGAGGGGCGAACTAGATTTCTTTTGTCCATGAAGGTTAAGCTTGCTCTTCCAAAATTTGGCCAAAATAGAGTGAGCCTTTGTCTTCCTAAAAGGGTTCCACCGAAAGTAATAAAAAAAATGGTTTGTGTAGACTTGTATGATCCTTGTTCTATTTTCCATTTGTTTTGGCGAAATACATAAAAATATCTCTGATCCAGCCTGCCTTCAAAAAGGCTTTGAGACCTTTGTCTCAGAGGATAAAATTCAAAAGATGGAACTTTGTCCTGTGTTACAAACCGTATATCACGATACAAACTGCTAGCTTCCCCTTTTCGTCTACTTAGTTTGTGCTATAAAACTGAAATCAAAGGAAATAAACGTGACTTTCAAAGCCCCAAGAAGAAAAAAAAGAGTTTCAAACGGATGTAATCAAAAAGTCATTATTTGTTCATTATTTATTTGCTTCCTAAGAATCAAAAGAAACGGATGTCATTTTCAGAGATCTGAGAAAATAAATGTTTTGAACTCATCAAATCAAAACGTGATTTTTCATTTACTCGTTTGTTTCATTTTCATATAGTTATTTTATATACACGGTGACATGCAAGAAGTAAATAGAAACCAACAGTTTTGCTTCAATTTTATTCGACCATTTACAGAACAAAGTACTGTTTTGACTTTTCTTTAACCACTTTAAGAGTAAAAACTCCTTTTGTCCCAGAGTTATTGAGTGCCGAAATCGATTTTGAGGTATTTCACACCATATTTGATGTAAAAGGTTCAATATATTTGAATGGGTTGTTGGGTTTTTAAACTGAATGTTCTCATCTGATATTGGCTAGACGTTTACAATGGAATTCATGCCAGGGGGACGAATTGGCCAAGAATTTAGATTTATATTAGTTTTTTTTAGTAAATTTTGAATTGTCAGAAATAATTCTGCTGTGCTCAGAGGGTAGGGGCCTATCACTCACTTCACCTACCCACTCATTTCTGTTTTTGATATTAGTTGTGGTTGAAAAAGGACTCCTCCTTGCTGTAAAATAATAACCAAGTTGATTAAAATAATCATGATGTTCTTGGGCTAACTTAAATCACTTCTACTGTTCCTTCTGAAGTTTTTGAACGAGGGTTCTCGAAGTAAAACTAAGGATGTCTCAAGTTTTTCTGTGTGTGTATGGCATCCAATCAAAGGGGAAGCTTCTCTGACGAAAATGCTTACAGCTCACCAGCCACCTCAACCTTTTGGCTCGCCGAGCAACTGTCGAAGGGCACCAATCATGAAGAGTGGACTTGGTGTGCACGAGCTTATCCCTAATTTTAACTACCAGCGCATATGTGGTATGGTGTGAGTGGGGGGGGGTACACAGATCATTCTTTAATAATCCTTCCGGGGAACAAGCTAATAAGATATACTGAACTGATTTTTCCTTACATCTGGGATTTTCACAGGGAACTCTACTCTCTTGGCCTTCTTTCAGATAAAACTAAGCGTTGTAAATATGAATGTGTTAAATTCGTGTACGAATGCAGTGAATTTGAAAATAATTGAGTACTCCGACATTGTGGCCTTGTGTCTGACCAAACATTTGGCACATATCTTATGATACTTTCTTTCAAATGGTGGTTAGCAAGCGCGATTAGTTTTTCAGACCATTGCAAGTGTCGTGAGTTTGATTCCCACCGAGTGTCCCGGTATTGTGGCATAATGCCAGACTAAGTTAAGCTTGGTAGATATCTCCTCAAAAACGAAGGAAAGCAGAATCGTTTTGCAGCCCATTGCTAGTGGGATCAGTTTTTTTCGGTCTCCGTTTTATTCACCTTTATTTCTCTCGAGCAATTTCTCATTATCTACTTCCTTCTTCCTCTGTCACTCAAGACGCTGGGTTAGGGGCCGTACTTCGTACATATGGGATTAGAGTTATCCGTCTTTTAAACGTGCTGTCAACGAAGGCAGAGGAGTGGAGTTTGCCAAGTAATCTCCCCATACCTCTGGGCAGGTGAGATGGATTCATGCTTTTCCTGAGGTCATTAATGCGAAGTGAACTCAAACAGTTGGAGCTGGAGTTCGTTGACTCCATCAGGTCACAGCATGTCTCATTATATCGATGTCACATTAGATAAAGTTTTTATAAAAGTCTATACAGGGCGCTTGTGATTAAGTGCTCGATTGGAAAGTAGTCCTGAAGATCTTTAACTACAGTAGCGAGTTTGAACCTCACTGGTTGACCAATTGCTATGCTAAGTTGAAATAAGCTTGACAAATCTCTTCTCTACTAGACAACAGGAAAATGTAGACTCCTCCGTCTTATTTCGATGAAGTGAAAATCCAAGTAATGAATGTCCTTTCTTGGGAATATTCAAATTAAACCAGTGGATAGCCACTTGAATATAAAGGCCGAAACGTAATTTGCTCAGGCCCGGAGCAAAACTGTCCCCCATTCAATCCAGAGGCTGAGACAATGTCTTCTCTCTTGAGATCCAGAATAGATAATTAGAAAATTCAATACAGTACGATATAAGGAAGGAGTGGGTGCTGTTGGAGTGACAGGATTCTGTTCTATGGTCTACCGAGAATGGAGAGCCGTCTTGCCTTGAAAATCAGCATTGTCCTGCCTCTCTTCCTGGGCCCGAAGACCGGGAAATATGCAGCTGCTCGAGTATCGTACGCATTCTCGTTTTTTTTTCCAAACCCTCAACCCAAAGATTGTTTCTTGTACGTATCTGAAGACTATCTATGACTCAACTATATTAAATACCGTCGACCAAAGCTGTCACCAGAACTATTAACACAGGTTTCTTCAGTTTTAAAGTTGGTTCCTTCGGTCTGACTGGCTATGGATACATGTATGTATGTACGTATGTTTGTATGACACGCATTGGGCACACAAATGAATCGGCGGGGTCAAATATTGAAAATATTCCCTTTTATGCCAACGAAATAATTTCTATAGTTTTTACCCCCCACCCCCAATATGGTTCAAGGGGGGCAATATGATTTTGCATTATTGATCCTCAGTTTGTATCTGGCAGCATTCACACTTGTTTTCTTATCAAAAAATCTTTTTTTCTGATCACAGTCCAACAAAAGGCGTGAGAAGTAACTAATTCATTGATCACCTCTATTTTTAATGATCAACACAGAGTGGCATGCTGTCAAAAGACAACACATTACAGTTTCTGTTCAGTGACAAATCGGACCTGTTATAATTGTAAACTTTCGAGTGCAGGTGGTCGGGTTCTCACCAACCTTACTTCGTAGTCTATCATGATAGACAATTGATGGTCGTTTACTTCTGGGATTTATTTCAAGGGACAAATCCCCGCCCTCGAAGCCAGAGATTGCTAAATTGGCCGATAGAGACCCATGGAGGCCGATGGGACTATCTGTGGGCTGATAAATGCCAAGGCGTTTTGAAGGGGTCATCATACGCTGAGAAAGGACCAACGAATATCATGTACGTTCTATATACACTGATATATATTTTTTGATTTTGATGCATGTTATATCAAATTATAGACTATGGATTTGGTACGTATTTGGAGATCTAGAACCTTTTGGGATATGGTATTTGTACGTTTGATAAATTTCTTTTGGCACACTTGCTATCGGGTCGATAAGGGAACACAAATTCCATGAAAAGGTCAATAGTTTGAAAGGTTTAGCGATCCCTACTTTAAATGCTTAAACCAGTTTTGGGCCGTACGATCAGATATGGTTTCATTTTCTTCCGCTTCTAAAATTCTACGATTATCTCAAATGGATTCAAGGTCCACTTGAAAATATTGCCTCAAAACTGACACAATAATATTCACTTGTATACTAACTAAAACAAATAGTGTAGCTGATCAATATTGATATATGATTAACGCTCCCTTCTTTAGAGTTGAGCATTATTAATTGGGACACCCATCTATTACTACTATATGCAATGCTCTCCCAACACTGGATTAGATCACTTGGGTAGACGGGGAATTATGTGTAAGTAAATATACATTGCTTAGTTCCGTGCAGAGCAGGGGCAAAATGTCGGCCTCTTGATCTGCAGCGAAGGTTTCGACCCTACTTCGCGGTACTTGATGGTGAATAGTCTATAGCCACACTAAAGAGTTATAATACAACGAAACAGCTGTTTGCCGATGACACAAACAATTATATATATATATATATATATATATATATATATATATATATATATATATATATATATCGCATTTGATCATAGTGTCAATATTTGAAATCATGTGAAAAAATTCAATCGAAATAATAAATATGGTCAGAATAAATTCTATCGATTATATCACTGGCGTTTTCCAAGGGGAAAAAACTATCAAGAAACGTGTATATTCTCGAATCAGATGTTATCAAAAACGCTGACAGAATAAGAACCCCCCCCCATGAAAAGCAAAAAGGTTTTTTTTTTCTAAAAAAACAAAAAAACATTTTTTGAAAGCATTTAGTAGAGCGCTTATGCCAATTTCGAAGTATTTAGACAAAAAAATACGGCCAGGGGTGCTTAAACACACAAACATCTAAAAAAAAAAAATACACAAACCCTTATGGAAAGGCTAGAACCCTTTACCATTGCTACGATTATACAACAACAACAGGAACAACAGCAACAACATCAATAATAATAATAATAATAATAATGATAATAATAATAATAATAATAACAATAATAATAATAATAATAATAATGTAATGGAGTCATAGATAATCTTGAGATCTGTCCATGAAATACGTTTCGAACTAACTATCTCAACCACTGGGCTGATCATTTATGGAATGCTTATTCATGACATCTGGAACATTATCTCGTCAATGCCCTAACGCTATCCCTTTTGAAGTAATGAGGGATCCACACCCTGGAAACACTATAATTATTCATTAGAGGCTTGATCCAACCAAGAAATAATCGGCCCAATCATTATGTACGCCTGCTGCGATTTGTCGAAAGAGAAAATCAAATTGGAAAGTCTCCACCTTCCAAACACGGTATCATCAGTGAGCTAGGCGTTGCAGCAAATTTTTACTCCACGGTAACAGACCACTGGCAGCCTGAGGAGATGCAACTATCTCACCCACCAGACATATCATTCACGGAATCAGCAATTACGTTCATTTCACCCAGAAAAAAAACTATCGCAACAATGCTGCAGCGATACACCTTTTTTTTAATACCGAGAGAGGCACACCCATACAAAGATATGATAATTCATCATATGCTTGACCTTCCTGGAAAAAAAAAAACTTGCTCAATCATAAAGTACGCCCACTGCAATTCAATGAACGAGTAAGAAATGGACGCAAATTTGAATTATCTCAGCCAACCAAACCAGATATAATCAATGAGCGACGTGTCAATCATTTTTTTTTGTGATATTACTAAAAACAACTCCAATTTGCTTTTACCCAGGGGATGAGATTTCAGGACCAAAGTTTTAATAGAGGCAAGGCAGGTCAAATTTTGAACCTCACGGTAAATGGAATCGATGCATTGATTTTTTATTCGACAGCTTGTGTCCATATCGCACTCATGTTATTGGAAAGGGCATAAATCAACAATCACGTTCATTCTACCCAGGAATTATCCCAGAAATGCCCTAACTCTACCTCCTTTCAAGTAATGAGGGAGATATAGCCTGGCAACGCTATAATCATTCATTAGAGACTTGACCTTACCAAGAAATAATCGGCTAAATCATAATGTGCGCCCGCTGCGATTTGATGAAAGAAAGTAGCGAATCGAAAATCAACTAAATCAGGGAAACATCAGTTTTTTTCTTGGTTAGGATCAATTGTGTTTCATATCCGGTCATGACATCTTTCAAATCATGCAAGGTTTATCCGAAAAGTATCCAGCCATTTGAAATTAACAAAAAAAAAAAAATGTCTACTTAGGGATATTACACCGTAGCCCTCTTCGAAAAAACTCAGACAATTACCTTATCTCCCCCAATTTTAAAAACAGACTGCAAAATCCTTATTCAGTAACTGCATAGTAGCATTATTTCTCATCTTTTGTTCAGTCTGGAATCTAAGAAAAAAAAAAGAAAAAAAAAAGGTCACCGAAAACTAATTATGACGCTGGGGTTGGTGAGGAACTTCTGTTAGGCATTATTTAGACAAGTTCAAGACGTGAAGAATGGATTCACATGCCTACGTCTCACTGCTGACTGAGTAGCCCCACAAGAGAGTGGCTGTGCACGGATATACAATAAGGGCCCCTCTGATTGGTTGCAAAGTCAAATCAAGGCCATGCAACCGGATTTTGAGATATTCAAAATAGCTGGATTAAACCTCGTACACACTAACAAAAAAAGAAGATTTGTCAGCAGAGAGTGTTGATAAAATCAATGTTCAGCCAAGGGTGCAAATTCTCAAGAGAACAAAATGATTGCCCATCTAATGAAGCCATCTTTTAGCGGACAAGAGTTCTGATGATGTAGCTTCCGGACCCGGATCGTCACTGAAAGACACGTCTAACGCCCGTTTGAAAGTTCTTCTTCAGGTTCCATAGACTTCGACGTGAGATGACTTGATGGTTATCTATTGTGTCTGACTACGGGATGATCTCTTCCAAATTAGGAAGTCACCACATTCTTTATGCATCCTGATCTGCCCTTGCACATACCACTGACGTTTTTCAGGGAGCCTCCAATAGAGGGAGCTTCCATTCCAGACTTCTTTCCTTTGATAACTGAACCATTTTTGGACATCACAACTCCCCAGGTTGTAAAGCAAGAGTTGTAAGGAGAGAGTTGATAAGTCATCCATTTAGGCATTGACAAGGTCCGACGTTATTTAACTTAATCTAAATTTACGAAAACCCGTGGGTCAAACAAGTTTTTGATCGTACGTCTGCATAAGAACAAAATTTCCCTGAGATAAAAGTTGAAAGTAAAATATATTTTTTTGTCAGTAACTTTAGTAAGGGGCATTAACATACCAACTTTTTTTTCCAGACAATTTGAACTCTTGTTTTCATCTTTGATGTAATGGCGTTCTAGTCGTTTCTACGGCCTTCTATAGCGGTGAAATATAAATCCGGTAAGGGAAAGAGCATTTCTCTTATCAGTCTCTTCTTTCGACTGTTCGAAACTTTTTTTGGTGAAAATTTTCTTCCTTTGATGGTTGGACAAAAAAGAAAAAGAAAAGGTTTTGAACCACCGGAGGAAGGAACCAATGAAAGGGCCCCCCCTTTTTTTCTACTTCATTTTATATCTGAAGCGGACCGTAGAAATGAATCTAGCAAAACGTCATGACTTCATCGAAGATAAGAAGAAGAGTTTAAATCGTCTGAAAAAATGTCTGAATACATGAATGACTGTTTGCAAGGTTTCTGCACAGATAAAAATGATCATTGGACTTCATGTCTCAATTCTTTTTCCTTGTTAGCCGTGAAAGAAAGTTGATAAGAGGAAAACTTCCTAAGCACCTGACCACGCAATATTGCTGCCTTGTCGACAATGCTAGCATGTGTGGAAAGATAAATACTTAGATTTAATATTATTAGTACCAAACCAGAAAGGATACATGATGCATTGTTCTCGATGTATCGTTAGATTGATAACTGAGGCATAAATTGAGATAGATTGTCTATTCATTGCCATCTATTTATTTGAGGCAGATAAAGGGATATATAGATATTATGAACAGAATGACATATGGTCTTCCAAAGGAATAGAGCGTTCTAGTGGATGGGGAATATATGCTGGAATAAATATGTCACTTATATTCAACCTCACTGACAGTTCAGTTCCGTGGTGCAGACATAGGATAGCGGCCTCCGGGTCTGAAGTGAAGGTTTCTAATCCTACTTCATAGTGCTGGAGGGGATAATGGATAGTCTAGAGCCACACTGAAGAGTTGTAAAACCACGAAACGGCTGTCTGTGGATGACATAATTATATAAATATGTATATATAGAGAGAGAATGAGATGGATAGACGGGTAGTAATGAACAGATTGAGATAGACGGATAGTATTAAGTAAGTAATGAACTGGAATAGAAAGAGACAAAGCTGTGGTACGTTAAAACAAATGTTTTCACACACACACACACATATATATATATATATATATATATATATATATATATATATATATATATATATATATATATATATATATATATATATATATATATAAATATATAAATAAAAATTCAAAGCTAAGCGTATACGGAATCATATATAAAGAATCAGCAGTTCTAACTGTTTTTGGAAAACCACTGAATAGATTTTGAATCCTGTCTGGAAGGGAAGAAACATTTCCATGGGGAAATTGTTGATTTCACTCCCACCTTCCTTGTTGTCATTCTAAAAACTGACCATTCCTCTTAAGCATAATACAATAGAATAAAGAGTATTTAATAAAGCAGTTTTTATGCTTACGAATATAAATCCACTGAAACGTCTATCTTCAAATGAGAGCGTATGAATAAGCATAAAGGCGCGAGAGCGTTCATGTGTATCTTTGACACTGTGTGTGTATGTCTGTCATTGTGTGTACGTGTAAGCACTGTATGTGTGTGTGTGTGTTTTTCTGCATGTTTTGACGGTTGGCAAGTGTAGACGCTGGTCTTATTCATATTTTGGGAAAGAATGGCCAATTTTATCAAGTTCGGTTATTGTCAATTTTTGGCATGTTATCGGAAATCCAGGACAAGTCTAGAATATTCTGTATACCATGCACCCACCTCCACTTCCCATTCTGCAGCTACTCGGCGCCACTCTCCCGACGGCGTTCATTTTGGCTTCCTCTCAGCTCCGAGTGGATCAGAAATATTATAAGAAAGTAAATCGTCGATTCAATACAAATTCCAAAGGGGAGGCCTGAGCTGCTCCGTGAGATGCACATCACGCCCCACGGACCAAATCATTGATGAACTGTTTTAGACCCCGCCACCCAAGAAACACACACACACACACACACACACACACACACACACACACACACACACACACACACACACACACACTTATATATATATAATCATCATCATTAGTGGTTATAAGGCCACTGCTGGTCGAAGACATATCCCATTTCCTATAATGATGAGAGTCATTACGCTAATCTTTGCCGGGTCTTCTTGACATTATTTTGTCCCTCCACCTCGTTTATGGGCTTTTCCTTTGTTGCTTACTGTCCCAAGAGGCGCCAATTGAATACCTTTTTGTTGCATATGCTGCCCTTTCTTCTTGCTAAATGCCCCGACCATCTCTGTTTTTGTTGCTTGATTACTTCCACGATATCCTTCTCTGGTCCTCTCTTAGATCCATGTTGGTTTCTTTATTTTATTGCAAAGGGGATTCCAAATATCTCTCCATTGCTCATCGTTGTGCATTTGTTTTGGTAAATTTTCAGATTTTGCCCTTGGTAAAAGGTGCAATATATATATATATATATATATATATATATATATATATATATATATTAATTTTAAGGTAAGGTGGGCATTAATCTGCTTTGCAAGTTGTGAAGGAACAGTGTCTTGCATTAATATATATTCTTCAGCTGAAAGCTTATTGGTTTTGAGCTGTACCACTCAGATACGTCTTGACTGGAAACTTTAACGATAAATCTCTTCATTTATCATGACACCATCAGCAACTTGGAAGGGGCCCTGCCATAGTAGCTCAAACATTTCTCAACCACTCATCATCATCATCATCATCATCATCATCAGTATTTTGTCGTCAGTCGTTGGACGTAGACCTTCACTAGGATTTGTCAAATCTCTCTATACTTGGCGTCGCAGAGCTGATATTTTCTGAATTTATCTAGTTCGTCTCGCCATCTTACATTCTGCTGACTGCACTTTCTCTGAGGATCCACGTTGTGATTTGAGATGTCAAGCGGTCGTTTGCCATTCTTGCAACATAACCATTGTCATAAGAATTTTCTAATGGATTCTCTGATATCTCTGAATTCTGTATTTTCTTCAATAAACTATGTCGTCATAATCTCTCCGTGTGAGGTAGATGATGATTCTCTCGTGTGCACAAAACATGGCTCTCAGTTTGGTTCCTTGTTTCAGCTCCATAGATTACTATCAGGAAAGTGCATTGGCTGTATAGCCTTTTTCTTGAGACCAATGGAATTTCCTTGTTCTTGAAGGTCGAGTTTTTCCCTGTTATACTGCGCTGTCTTGTCCGCAAGTACTCCACCCGATTTACGCGTTTCTCTTTGCCTTGATTTTTACCCTTCAAATATTTCTCAAATATCTTGTTGGGACATTCTTGAAGATCCTTTTTGGTTTGTTCCTGTTTTGTAAATATTTTCAATTTTTTCTCAATTGTTCTCTGATGTTTGTTCCTTTTTTTTCGTCATTTCCGATCACTGAATGACTACACAATAACTTGCTCCTCTTTTAAGGCTATATATTTATTTCAACGAAAGGCAATCTCCATATATCTGAAATTGAATAATAAATATCAATACATATACTATTAGAAATATATATTTATTTACAATATGATGAACAACCCTCGGGTTGCATAATAAAATCTCACACCACCAAAAAGGTTACAATGAATATAAATATATTATTATTATCACAATATATCATATTGATATATGAAAAACAGATATAAGATGGAATGCACACGGCATATTCATCATTCAAACTAAAATATATTCTGAAAATATTAGCAATATCTGTTGTGATACCAATTTTATCTCGGAAACCTTGGTTTGCTTAGTTTATTATGAAAACTGTAATTTGTATGATAAAATCCAATATACTATGTATACTAGCTTGAGTACCCGGTGTTGCCCGGTAAAAAAAAGGTCCAACCTAACAACTATGGGAAGCGAATGATGTTCTAGAGAGATTTCATGGGATCAAAAAGGTCTGTTCTCCTCACTGGTTAGACCCACACACACTCCTGGGTGGATCCTCTAATAACAGAGTGTACTCTAGGGAAGGATTGCCTACCAACTCCCAAAACTTTCAAAGTTCATTTTTTTTTCCAAAATGAGAATTCATGTTCTCACTTTTGGCGTTAGTAGTCCGTATTCAAAAATGCATCATCGGATTTGAATTGTGGCAATGTTTTATTGTTGCATTTTGATCAGGATTGAGATTTGGAGTAAAGTATAGTTCCTGCGCTAAAAAAATCTTTTATTGTCAGTTTAGGGTTAGATACGTTCAAAAGATAGCTCAAAACTCTCGTGGAATTTCCGCAGCAAACAGAAAATAAGGGATCTGTATTGAAGTTAGGCAAGAAGACCCAACCCAACCCCAAAATAAAACTTGAAAATCATCGTCAAAGTTTGAATCTGCCACTTCCATTTCCCGAGCTCTAAATAATTGGCTATCATCGCTAACTGAAATTCATTCCGTAGAAATAAAGGACCCTTTCAAAAAATAAAAAAAGATAGAATAAAATAAAAAATAAATAAAATCATAAATGAGGTTGGTGGAAGTTGTTTCGACCCTAAATTGATCTTTGGGAGCCTCGAATGTCAGCACCACCCACCCTATATTCATCCTGAGGTCAAATGTGATCAGATTCTTCAATCTGTAGCGTGCAACTATTTAGGAGTTTATGAAATAAAGCCATTTTGAGAGAAAAGGTAGAATCAGGGTTACCTTGAAACAGGCATCGCTGTCTTTATAGTATTATATTCCACGTACACGGTGCCCAGCCGTCTAAGGATTCCATAGTCATAGAAAACACTCTAAGATTTTTTTTCTGCAATACAAAACCATATATATATATATATATATATATATATATATATATATATATATATATATATATATATATATATATATATATATGTGTGTGTGTGTGTGTGTGTATATATATATACATACATATATATATATATATATATATATATATATACACATATATATATATATCACAAACGGATACATGGTAAACAACTAATAATCACAACGAGAGAAAATTCACACATTGTACACTGATAACAGAGAATATGTAAAAGACACAAAAACACTGAGAAAATTACATGAATCACATAAACAGATACTGTCCGAAAGTAAGATGTTCTCGTGGAACCTTTGGTAAGCTGAAATTGGAACGTTCAAAATACTTTCCTAGATACATTAATGGGAATCGCTTTTTGCTTCACACCATTTCAGGAGAGCTTGGGGACCTGTGATAATATAAGTCTTTCGGAAAAACGTACATATGAAACCTTTCGTAAGAGCCTTCTTATTAAGTCCCCGATTGGATTGGAGATTTTACAAGAAAGTAAATTGATACAAACTTCCGAGAAAAGTCTAATTTTTGTTCCATGATATGCACTTCACGCCTCACTGATCATTTAACTCGTTGAAAAAAAATTCTACCTTCAGAAAAAGATTTTTTCTGTTGACTTTTCTTTTTTTAACTTCTACATAAGAACGAGAAAAACAAGTATAAAGCAAACCAAATTTAGGAGTGTCAAAAACTAATGTGATACAAAATCATGACCTACTGATAGGTTGTTAGTTGCTGACCAAGCTAAACCGACATCTCTTACGCACTTACAAAACTTTGCGCCATCAACACATCAGGGCTTACTCCATTCAAATGAATAAAATTACCATTTGCGAGAGAATCATGCCAAACCTCATATGGACAGATCACAAGACAGCACAGTATATTAGGAAAAAAAACAGGAGTCCCAAACATCATTGAAATCATCAGGAAAATCAAATGGCTATAAGCCGGCAGGATGTGAGGGCGATACAAATTGGACACGATCAGGAAATATTAGCTCCGCAACGCCTGCGATAGAGAGGTGTGGCAAATCCTTGGGAAGGTCTATATCCAACGACAGACAATAAAAGACTGATGATGATGATAATTACCGTGGTGTGAAATCTCAAGTAACTAATTGATAAGCCGGTGTTTTACCGTCTGAACTAAACTAAAAAGTCTTACACATCAGCTAAAAGTGTCTAATAGATACCCATGGGCCTATTTCTTTCGTGAGGTTGGTGGAAGTAGTTTCGACCCTTTTTAGTTTTGTTCTGTTGGTGAGAGAGCCTGCAACAAATCAGTTGGTCATGACGGAAAATCATTGTCAGGAAATGATAATCTTACCGATGTTTTTATTCATTAGAATGGGATATGCTGTTGCGCTCTTCTGTCAAATTTTCGCATTTATGTAGGAAATGTCAAATGAGTTCAGACAGTAAGAGAGCTGCCTATCAGTCAGTTGGTTGTGATTGTTATTCACGGTATGGGGACGTCAATTTCGCACATTAGTTTGGTTTAAGGTAATGGCATGGACGAATTGGAGAGTTTACCCCCTAAATTTGGTGAGGATTGTTCTTTTTCTCGTGAGTGTAATAAAATGAAGTTCACTTTTGACATGGAATTGACTTTGGCAGATAAATATTTTAAGAGACTGGTGTAGTTTTCCGTTCAAATCTCCCTTTTCGAAAACGCGTGTCAAAACTTGAGGATTGAATTTTTTTTTTCATTCCGCACTTTTCTTCTTTTTTTTCTTTATCGAAGAGGCAATAATCTGGTTATATGATTATTGAATACAGACACCTGCACGCGTGCACACATTTTGCTTCAGGCCATCTTCATTGGATTAAAAATTCTGAACATATTCATGAAGTGAATATCTCATGAAAAAGTATGCTTCAAAAATATTTTCTCTTTTTTTTTTCTCAGCGAAAATCTCAGTATATATATTTTTCTTTGGACATTTTCATTTGTCCATCGGAACACACAAACACAAATAGGCACTGGCACTCGAACATATATATGTAGGCTGCGATATATATATATATATATATATATATATATATATATATATATATATATATATATATATTTACATAACCAGTTTATTGAGGTAGATTATGTTTCATCCGATAAGATTTCTGTGAAAAAGCAATTTAGAAGACCATGTCGTGTATAAATGAGATTTCTTTAGTTTGTTTTGACGTTTCGTGAGTTCATACTGAATTCTTCTTGCTTTACTTTTCTCGGCAATTTATGTACAGAGAGAGAGAGAGAGAGAGAGAGAGAGAGAGAGAGAGAAAGAGAGAGAGAGAGATTTTTCAAGGAACGAACATAAATTCTGCTGGACACAAACTAAGGGATCAGTTTGCTATAAACTAGCAGTGCCAATGGAATTACCCCCTGGAAACCTATTCAAGGGGAGAATTTGAAAATAAAATGTGTTTAATAATTTAGAGTAATTGCAGAAAACTTCAGCCCCTCGGTTTGTTGAGTATGATACACAGAATCTGAAGAAATATATATTTGCCTCTTCTTGTGATTGCTTTGATTGGAGGTTTCTAATACTATTTGAATAATGCAAAAAACGTTTGCATTTTTTTCTTTATAGGGAGTTTGATACGTAGCTTTTGAATAAACTATCTTTTTATAATGATCACAGAATACACGATTTTGAATTGTGAATTTAGTTCTATCTATGTGAGCTGAACTTTTTCTTTCCACTATTCAAATCAAAGGTGGGGGAAAAATGTAAATTGGAGCAATTTCGTTGCATGAGCTCAAAATCAGATGAAGGCAACGAAAACTGCTCGCAATATCAACCAACAGGGACCGTCAACGAACGTTAAGCTCAACATTGATACCGAAATTTAAAAAAAAAATGATTAGCTGTGGTCGTCCCCTGAAATCGACGACATCCAATCAGGAGCAGCTTAAAACGCCTTCGAAGAATTCGTTGGTTCTAGGACCCTATATTTCTATGCTTCCTGAATGAATCAACTTATCTCTAGTTGCCTACAATATGTAGATTCCACAGGTTCTTATTTCTATTAATAACTTCTATTTCAAACAGAGATAAAATCAGTAAAATTTGCGAGAGAACTGTAATTATTTTTGCACTATCCTAACAGTGAAGGTCATTTTACTGCAGACGCTGTTATTTACAGAGCTTAACTTACTTAATGATGATTTCGAGGTAGTGATTCAATTTCACTTCGATCTTGAGATGAAATTCTTGCCAATAAAAAGCAATCAGTCTGTTGCCAGCCAACGACGGATTACTGAGATACTCTTCTACATGTACGGGTAAATCCAAGATGAAACAGATGTCTATCCGAGGAAGAATTCTTTAATTTTTGGATTCTTCCATTTTATTGTTTCGGAGGATTTGTCCTTTTTTTTGGTCAATATGTGTGTTTCTCGCGGCTACTTAGCCATCGTCAGCGCATAGATTGGAACGGGTGAAGAGTTTTCGTTGGTTCTCTGTCTGAGCAGAGTCTTATATATATATATATATATATATATATATATATATACATATATATATCAATCTGCTTACAGCTCACTCAATCATTGATTCAACTATTTATATCAGTCTTTTACTATATATCTACCAATAAATCGATACATCGATCTGCATGTGTACATCCATAAAACTCATATGTTGATTGATACGTGCACTTACGTATACACATTCACACTTTTTATGGATGTAAGCATGTGCATGCGTATGTCTGTATGCGTAAAACATAGTAGATAAGACTGGCTACTGCATGGCAACACTCAACCCCGATCCGACTGAAGATCATTACTGAAACTTTCGTATCTAAATTGAATCAAAAAATATATGCATTTAAAAAAAAATTAGGTATACGTGTATTCATCCATCGGAATGAAATAAGCCCCAGCGTCTCTGCTTGACAAATATCCGTAAATATCTAAGGCTTGTCAATTTAGCTCAATCAGTAAGACAGTCCCCTGGCAATATGTCCGTCGTGAGTTAAAACCATGGTAGAGGTATACAGTTTTTTCCATATCAGATTACACTCCTCATTTTTGGTGAGAATTGTTCTTGTTATGTTAGGCAAATAAAGTCAACTCCAGACTTTGTACAGGAGTTTGACAGTTGTATTTGTTAATAATTCAACTTCTATCACAGACCATAAAAATGGAATTCTCCTTGACGCCCTCAGAACTCTGCTGTACGTGATTCTTTTTGGAATTTTTTTCTGGCGTCGACGTCTTCGATTCATGTCCTGGCATAATAAAGCCGAATTTTGGCAAACGGTGAGAAAATTCGATAATATTTCTATTGGAAGGAATCGTTCATTTTATTTCCATTCCTGTCTGTTGCATCATTCTCGTGCCAATTTTTGAATACGTTTATTTTTCCCTCTCGAATATCGGAAACAGTGAAGTAAAACTATAAGCAAGACTTTCAGTACGGGTTTCTCAAGTTTTCAAATGGATCCAGTCGGCTCTGCTGGCTATGTATGTATCATGCGTACAATGGTGTTAGAGAGCTTACAATGAGAACATTTGCTCATATTTTGGGGACTTGCTGTCACTAAGACTCCTACAATGGCCATTAGACTTCTGATGAGAAACAGTAAACCATAGTACTATTGTAGACTGCTGGAATGGTAGGAGGAGAGCTGGAGACTTGACGAGACTTGCTGTCACTCCAGAATCTAGATACTATCAATATACCCGTCGAAATGAGGTCCCATAAAAGTCAAAAAAGATTTTTCTCTATCCCCTCCCCACCAAAAAAAAAAAACGCAACAATATTCCAGAAGGGGTCTAGTGGGGTTCTGATATCAATTTCTAAGTCCGTAGACAAAAGAATATGGCCAGAAGCGCTGCAATGCAAAAACACACGCACATAAACATACACACAATTATATTACAAGGATAGAACCGTTTGCCAACTTTGATGGCTACAGTTGATAGAAGAAGAAGAAGAAGAAGAAGAAGAAGAAGAAGAAGAAGAAGAAGAAGAAGAAGAAGAAGAAGAAGAAGAAGGAGGAGAAGAAGGAGAAGAAGAAGTAGAAGAAGAAGAAGAAGAAGAAGAAGAAGAAGAAGAAGAAGGAGAAGAAGAAGAAGAAGGAGGAGGAGGAGAAGAAGAAGAAGAAGAAGAAGAAGGAGGAGGAGGAGAAGAAGAAGAAGGAGAAGAAAAGAAGAAGAAGGAGGAGGAGGAGGAGGAGGAGGAGGAGGAGGAGAACAGCAATGACAACTACGGCCACAACAAATACATAAAGAGAGGGCTCATCAGTATAGAAGACTGGGTTCAAAAGGTCCAAAAAGGATTGGAAAAGTATGTGTATAAATAGAAAATACATTATGAAGACCAATCGAAGCAGTGCAACGAACAACAAACAAACGAGCAGCACAGCAAACAAGGACAGAAAAATGAGATCAGAAAAAATAACTATGCATAGAATTCGAAAAGATACAGGATGTTGCAGACAAGAGATCATGAACATGACTACGCCAAGGAAACCTGAAGAGAGAAACATAATCGCTCATCATGGAAGATCAAAACAAATGCATCAGGACAGACTATATCAAAGACAAAATCAACAGGAACCTAATCAGACAGCTAATGCCACCTACGTTGGGGAAAGGGTGAGATTGTAAACCACATAATGAGTAAATGTTGTCAAGAAGCCCTGAAAACACAGACACGATAGGGTAGCGACAGTGATACATCGGGAACTGATCAAACAAATAGGATTCAAACAATGCAGGGAAGTGGTACCCAAATAAACTGGAGACATCTCCGGAGAACTGAAGCCATTAATTACTCTAGAACTCTGTCATTCAAACCGGCCACGCCATCATTCCATCCAAGCGATAAGACCGGAGCTAGTAATTGTTGACAACGAAAGGAGAACCTAACAAATAATTGATGTGGCCATGTCTACGGATCAAAAAGTAAAGAGTAAAAAAAAGAGAGAGAGAGAGAGAGAGAGAGTGACAAGCTGGAAAAATACCAGGAACTGGTATGGGAGTTGAAGAACGTGTGGAGCATGAAATTCAGGGTAGTACCAATAGTATATGCACCCCTACCAAAGACACTGGAACTAAGGATCAGAGAAGGATCAAGACTGTACAAACCACAGCACTGCTTGGGGTTGCAAGAACGCTGAGGAGAGTGCATTGAGATGTATGACCTCAGCTGTCAGTAATGGTTGAACAGGGGGGAGGAAAGAGAAGAAAAATGGTAGAGAGTTACAAACCACAGCACTCCTGTGATATAGGAGGAAGGCTGGAAATCTTGGGAGAGTTACTATCACTCAGCATGTGGCTGTGAGATTGTGAAGAAGAGGGCTAGAGACTTGACGAGATTTGCTCTCACTCAATCCCTGCTTTTACCACCTGGCTACTGGTGTTAAAATGCAAGATAATAATAATAATAATAATATTAAATGGGGAAAGAAGGCAGGACATAAAACCAGATGCCACAGAGGCCAAGAACTATTGGAATAGCATATGGGGGCACCCAAAAAGACACAATGTAACACCGCAATGGTTAGGAAACACGAGAAAAGAACTAGAAGATATAGACAAGGGAGAACCAATAGTACTGAATGAAACCACATTGAAACATACTCTTAGGAAAGTAGCCAACTGGAAAGCACCGGGTCCCGACGGGATCCATGGGTATTGGTTCAAAAAGTTCACCACGTTACACGGCAGACTCACTCACCTACTCCAAAATTGTCTAAATGAAGGCAAAGCACCAGAATGGATGACTAAAGGCAGAACCACCCTCATCCAAAAAGACCCGGGAAAGGGGAACATAGCAAGCAACTATAGACCAATCACTTGCCTACCGCTTATGTGGAAAATCCTGACCGGGCAAATAGCAGAGAGAATATACATGTCAATGGATAGAAGGGGGCTACTACCAGAAGAACAGAAAGGGTGTAGGATAGGAACCAAAGGGGTAAACGATTTACTCTACATAGACCAGGTGATCTTAAAAGAAGTAAGGAAAAGGAGAAAGAATATCGCAATGGGATGGATAGATTACAAAAAGGCATACGATATGATTCCACATAGCTGGATACTCGAATGCCTTAGAATGTTAAAAATTAGCGAACCGGTGGTTAAATTCATTGGTAATTCAATGGAAGACTGGAAAGTAGATTTGACAGCCGCAGGGGACAAACTAGCCGAGGTAGGGATAAAAAGGGGAATCTTCCAAGGAGACTCGTTGTCCCCACTATTATTTGTTCTAACAATGATACCGCTTAACAGAATCCTGAAAAACAGCAAAGGATACCACTTCTCTAAAACAAAAGGAAAGGTCAACCACTTAATGTACATGGACGATATTAAATTGTTTGCAAAAAACAGGGGAGAGCTTGAGACTCTGTTCAACGAAGTAAGGGAATATAGTGAGGACATAGGAATGGAGTTTGGGATAGAAAAATGCGCAATCATGGTGATGCATAAAGGAAGGCTTTCAATGACTGAGGGAATAGAACTTCCGGACAACAACAAGATTAGGGCATTGACTGCACAAGACCGATACAAGTACCTAGGTGTCCTTGAATGTGACACGATAAAACGGGAAGAGATGAAGGAGAAAATTAAGAGAGAATACCTCAGAAGGATAAGGAAAATATTAGAAACCAAATCAAATAGCAGAAATCTAATAAAAGGAATGAACACCTGGGCTGTGTCAGTAGTTAGGTATACAGGACCATTCCTAGGATGGACAAAGGAAGAGCTCCAATCAATGGATAGGCGAACAAGGAAACTTATGACGATGCATAAAGCATTACACCCTAGGGATGATACAGATAGGCTATACGTTAAGAGAAAAGAAGGTGGTAGGGGGCTCATCAGCATAGAAGATTGTGTCCAGAGAGCTAAAGTAGTCCTAGATAGATATGTGCAAACAAATAGTGAAGAAATCATAAAGAGCGCGAGGGATAGTGCAACAAACAATAAAGTAGAAAACAATGGAACAGTACAGCAAACTAGAAAAGAAAAATGGGAAGGGAAAAAATTGTACGGCGAGTTTAAAAGACAGATAAAAGATATAGCAGACGAGAAATCATGGACGTGGTTACGAAAGGGAAACCTTAAGAGAGAAACAGAATCGCTCATCATGGCAGCCCAAAACAAAAGCATAAGGACAAACTACATAAAAGCAAAAATCGACAGAACACAGACAAACAGTGAATGCCGCATGTGCGGTGAAAGAGATGAGACAGTAAACCACATAACTAGTGAATGTAGCCAACTCGCCCAGAAGGAGTATAAGCATAGACACGATAGAGTAGCAACGATGATACACTGGGAACTAAGTAAACAAATGGGATTCAACCATGTGGAAAAGTGGTATCAGCACAAGCCAGAGGCAGTTTTGGAAAATGACAACCACAAACTACTGTGGGACTTTGACATCCAAACTGACCACCTCATCCAGGCAAGAAGGCCGGACTTAGTAATAGTAGACAAAAAAAGGAGGGCCTGCCAAATGGTAGACGTTGCTGTACCTGCAGACCATAGAGTAAAAAAGAAGGAGGCTGAAAAAAGGGTAAAATACCAGGACCTAGCAAGGGAGTTAAAGAAAATGTGGAACATGAAAACCAGGGTAGTACCGGTCATAGTGGGAGCACTAGGAACTGTCCCCAAAACGCTGAGGGAGAGACTGGATGAGATCGGGATTAGGAGGAGGATAGAGACCGTACAGACCACAGCACTGCTGGGAACTGCACGGATACTGAGGAAGGTGCTAGAGATATAAGTACTGCAACGAATCGTAGCTCTGTCATCTGGTGAAGAAGTGAGTGAGTTTTTGGATAAGATATGGAGAGATGAAAAGAATTATTGCAGGGACGATGAATGGATTAAAACCACCGAACAGAAATGTTAGGGGATGGAGAAGAATAGGAAATGGACTACTAAAACGTTGCGGAAAAACAACGAGCTCTCTCAGAACTACAAAAAATCCCTGGGCAGGAATACATAAGGTTATTTACTTCTGGCTAAATGCTTTTTCATCTATGCAGGAACCATTAGCAGATTTGTTGTCCAATATTTCTTGTTTCTAATATCCTGAAGAGCAATAAAGATGTAAAAGAGGTTTTAACGATCTAAAAAATCAGTCGTTGACAAACAAAATGTTACTTAAAAACTGCAGTATTAAAAAAAAACGTATATGCAATCTTTTGATAATGTGTTCCACAATACTGGATCAAAAAGATATCATGCATTCTATGAATCACTCGTTCTACATGGATGACTTGAAACTGTTTATCAAAAATGATAATGAGCTAGAGGGTATTTTATCAACAGTAACGAAACTTAGAGACGATATAATCTAGGAATTCAGCCTAGGGAAAAAGGGAAACCTTTAAAAGGGGTAAGTTGATAGAGATACCGCTTATAGAGTAAGAAAGGGAAGCCATAATCTGTGAACTAGATCAAGAAGATGTATACAGCTATCCCGGTATTAATGAAGAACAAGGGATCCAAAATGCAGCAAGGGATGAGAAAATTAGGAATGTTTCAGACGATTAAGGGCGATAAATAAAACTGATCCAAATGTAAAAAAAAACTCTATCAACCCTTTAGCACTACCTGTTATTACATTCTCTGTTAATGTGATGAATAGGGATCTTGAAGAGGTGCAGAGAATAGATAGGAAGATCAGGAAGCTTCTAGCCATGTATAGCATGCATCATCCAGAGATAGATGTAGATCTTTTGTACATGCCTAAGGCTTGATTCAAATAGAACTTCCGTATGAGATACAACCATAGGGCTCAAAGGGTATCTAAATTTGACAAATGGCTGGATGTTAAAACATGTTTACAAGACTACACTCAGTAAGTAAAGGAAGCCAAATTTCTAATAAGATATACATCGAAACACACGTAAACAATCATTCAGAAATAGGAAGCAGAATGCCTAGAAGGGGAACAACAAGCATCAAACAAAGAGCGATATATAAACGCCCAACTGAACTGGAGACCAACCCAGAGGGAAAAACCTTCACATACCCGATTGTAAGCGCAAAACTTTGATGCTGACAAAATTCTGACCTATCAGTGGTTGATTTTCTCAAGACTGAAAAAAGGGTTTATGCTATCCATTCAAGACCAAAACCTGTCAGGCAAATATTGTAAAGATCAATTTAGATCCAAAATTTTGCTCCCGTAAATACACAGAGGAGATTACGGAGCCTCTGATATCTGACTGTTTTACCCTAGCCCCAGATAGATTTTAAAATAGGATGATAACGTATAAGGTAAGACTTTCTCTGGAAGATATGCCAACTCCTTAATCTACCCCACACAGTATAGACACAAACCACCACCTGCAGTGAAGGCGTTACTTTTCTATGGGACTCCAGCAAACATACGAACCACACTATGCAAGCCAATAAATCAAATACAATAATAAAAGATTTCAATGATCATGAATGCTATTTTATGGACATGACCATAAAAAAATCTCAACAAGGGAATTAGGAAAAGTTAAAAATCATAAAGATCTGGATAAAGGGATTGCAAGGATATGGCTTTCAAACACAGCCACTATCCTAGTATCAGTAGGAGCGTTAGGAATGATCGAGAAAAATAGCAATGTACACCTTTAAAAAACCAACAAAATCCATCTTTATTTGAAACACAAATGATCATACTGATGAACATTGCTCGCATACTTGAAAAAGCACAATTAAACCAATTATCGCTGTACCAAAATCTCGTACCCAACATA
Source organism: Thysanoteuthis rhombus (assembly GCA_963457665.1). NCBI lineage: Eukaryota > Metazoa > Mollusca > Cephalopoda > Oegopsida > Thysanoteuthidae > Thysanoteuthis > Thysanoteuthis major. The sequence continues at coordinate 56,649,710 of OY735207.1, forward strand.
TGAATACTCTATGTGTTTTTCTTTGCTTGAACTTCGTATTTGAAAATTTCTTTTGAGTAGTATCGTTTTTCGCTTCATGTGCGTCTCTGCTCACACTAGGTGGAAGGCAAATGAGTGATATACAGTAAAAAAGAAACAAAAGGGAGATGAGTGAGAAGTGGAGGAAGGAAAATTAAAAGAAGAAGAAAATAAAGGAGACAATCGAAGAGAAATAGGATAGGAAGGAGGGAAAAGGAAAAAGAAACAAAAGCAAGATAACAGAGAGAGAGAAACAAAATAAAGTTCAATACCGCCCCAAGAAAAACCCTCATTTACTTTAAGTCTCAGGTGAAAGACTTAGTAAATGAATGTATCGAACCGCAAAGCTACAACAACTGCTATTACAACAACTACTACTACTACTACAACTAATAATAATAATGATAATGATAATGATGATAATAACTCACCATTACAGTCAACTGTAGCGTCAAAATTCGAAATCACGTCAAAAAAATTCAATCAAGGCATAAATTTGGTCGGAATGATTTTCATCTATGACATCATTGGCGTTTCACACGATAACAAACTAAATAAAGTGAAAAACAAAACAATTAAATACAATTACATTGTCCAGAATGTAAATGTTATCAATAAACCTGTCAGAAAAGACCCCCTCCCGCCCAAACCTTTGAAAAATTATCAAATAAGCTTTTGTTTGAAAAGAGAAAAACATTTTCCTTATGAGTCCTGTCGAGCACTGGTGCTCATTTGCAAGTCTGTATACAAACGGTGTGGCCAAGAGCCCTGGAAAACACAGGTATGCACATGCAGAAAAGGATATGACCCTTCAGCATCTTTGGTAACAACGGTTACCCAATCGCAGAGTAAATACGAAAGAGAGTGGAAAACTAGGCGAATACCAGTACCTGGCAAAGGGAACTGGAGAAAGCATGGAACATGACAATGAGGGTAGTACAAGTAATTGTAGGTGCACTCGGAATCGTACCAAAGGCTCTGAAAACGAGATTAGAGGAACTGGGGGGCAAGAGGAAGGATTGAGACGATGCAGACCACGACATTACTGGTGACTGCACGAAAACTGAGGAGAGTACTGGAAATAGGAGATCTACGACCTCCAGCTGGTAGCAATGGCCTAACAGACAAGAAGACTGCATGTTGAAGATGGTTCAAATCACAGTGCTAATGCGATAGATGAGGATTATATGAGAGCAACCTGGCAACTGGTGTGAATCAAGAGCACTGATATAGACTGGGTGAGTGTGAAGTGAAGGACTTGAGACTTAAGGAGACTTGCTGTCACCCAGTCTCCGGAAAGTGACCAAAAGGCAATTGGTGTGAAAATGCAAATGGTAATAATAGTAATAATACTATCGACTAAAGCTAACAATAGAAACAGACAAAAAAGCCTTAGGAGTAGGGTGAGTGGAAACAGACAATATCTTTAGGCGACAGATAGTCACATGACTGATAGTCTCATTCGTGTTTTCCATCTTATAATTGCTCGAGGCAGGAACATTGTTAAACAGAAAGATAAACAGAAAACCTCAGTCCCAAGGTAGATGGTTTGACAACCTCATAGAATTGTAAGAGATAGCTCCTAGAGATTTTATGTCAGGGGATTTGGATGAAACTGAAGAAGCTACAAAAATGTCATTAATAATATATGATTAATGGTAACTCGTTTTCGATGATTACATTATTAGCAGATGATAATAAAAAAAAAATACAAAGAGAAGCAAAACTACTATCTGAGGACCAAGCCACGCGTGTCTAATGGCTGAGATATAAACAGTATAAAGATCTGCGTGAAAAAGGACCACCTTCAACGATTATAGTGCAAATGAACCAAAATATTTTATATAAGTTAGGCATACTCAATAGATGGTGACCGGAAGTGCAGCAGTACGTAATGTTGTTACATACGGGATACCGTTTCTTGAATAGTAAGATAGAGGAAATTATAAACAAAAGAAAACCATAAGGCCTCCCTACATTTTTTCACTTCTCTGCTCCTTCCTTTTTTTCCGCCCTCCCCCCTTTTGCTCCCTCCCTTCCTTGGATCCACTTTTTAGTAAATATCGTTCGTTTCACGTGGATATTGAAGGGTTTATGGATGATCGATCCTATTTTTACATTATTCACGGGGAGATCATGGGCAGTGGAATAAGTGATTAAATTTTGACCTCTCAGTCCGCAAAAAGCATATAATGAAAAAAAATTACCAACGACAACTTGAATTTACTCTGACGCTTGGATAGAATTGATTTTTCCGTACGCATAAAATATAAAACCGAACATTCACACCACAAAAATTGTTTGTTTGAATTCACGCTCACCCTCGGCCAGACCTACCACTTTCGCATGAATAAAATATTAAACTGAACGTTCACACTAAAAACATACATGTGTGACCAAGATTGTTCCCCCGGGGGCAGACTGGGTCATTGGCTTGGTAATTATAATACTGCTGGTCGGAAGTGAAATGATGAGAGGTGGTGTTTTTTCCATCATCATCATCAGTCTTTTATCATCTGTCGTTAGATAAAGACTTTCCCCAAGATTCGCCTCACATCTCTGTCATGGGTGTCTCAGAGCCAATACTTACTGAACTTCCCTAGTCCGGCTTCTGTGACACATGTGTTCTCTGGGGATCCATGTTGTGACTCATGATGTCCATCGGTTGTATGCCATTCTTGCAACATGACTAGCCCATTGCCATTTGAATTTTCTAATAGATTCTATGATGTTTCAGACTCATGCTTTTTCACTAGTATATTGTGCTGTCTTGTGATCTTTCCAGGTGAGGTTGAGCATTAATTTTTTCATGTGCACGTTGCATGCCCTCAATCTGAGGGTCAGTCTCTTGGTTCTATATTTCAGCTTCATAGGAGACTATCAGGGGGATGCATTGGTTGTATTCCTTTCTTTTTAGGGCTACTGAGATTTAAAAAAATTCCAACCCAATTTAGGCGAGTACCTCAGCTAGTTAACTATATGGTGGAGTCACATATGGTTTTCAGATGTGTGCATGAAACAAACTTTAAAGTAAAGGTCTATAAAAGACGGCAATACTTTTTGATATACCCTAATGATAGCCTGAATCATATACTACATAATGATGACTCCTTATTAGTGGGATAACTAAGCCGAATAAGCGTGCATTTTGTGATAGAGGCATATAATTTGGTACACTTATAGTCAAAGACATTAAAAAAATATTTATTGAGCTATCGTAAATCTTCGAAATGGCTGCCAGCAACAAGGGTTTTCTGATGAATTTTTGATATTGGTGATGGATATTGTATGATATTGAGGAGATAATTATTTGAATTTATCTACCATACATAGTTTTTGTCGATGGCAGCAATTTTGAAATGGCTACCTCGGACGACATATTGAAAATTCATGATGGTTTAATATCCAAGTTTACTTTGAATGCCTCTGGCTATGAGTGAATCAAATTATATGCTTTTATCACAAACGCTCAATTGGTTTGAAACTCTTAGGTTAGCGGCCTAACTATTTCTAAAAAAAACCCAGGAAAGTTGCATACGATACGAGACAAAACCTTGTGTCGAAAACAAAGGAGACAATAATCCAAGAATATACTGTAAAAGGTTATGGGAAGTTTACAAAATTAAAGCTAATATGAAAATTAATGGGGCGTGAGGAATCGAGTAAAAGACGAGTTAAAACAGAGACATCGAACAAAACTGGCTGATTCAGATCGAACCTTCATTCCGACTGGAGATGATCATAGCAACTACTCTATCGTAGATATAATAATTAGAAAAATCATATATATATATATGTATATATATATATATATATATATGTATATGTGTGTATATATATATATATATATATATGTATATATATATATATATATATATATATATATAATGTGTACTTTATAGAGTGGGACAGACTCGGGAGTGAAGTTTTTGGTGGTAAGGTTTATTAATCCTTATATGTCAATAGTCCATACATGTTTCGGGATTCTTCCCATCATCAGTGGTGTGTGCTGTGTGAGTGTGTATTAGAATGTACCATATATATATATATATATATATATATATATATATATATATATATATATATATATATATATATATATATATATATGCGTGTAATACATTTTTCTCTTCAATACACAAGACATGCCAGTTTTCACTCATTCTTTTGAGATATGCTGGCGACAATTACATGTTCGTGAGTTCAAATCACGGTCGGGGGATATAGAATTTCCATCTCCGTTTACAAACCCTCTTGGTTTCAGATTTTCCCTGTTACGGTAGGGAAATTTTTGAATTCGACTGAAGTACAAGAAAATCTGGAGACGGAAAAAAAAAGAGGAAGGATCAAGAAGAGGGGTGGGGGGACGAACGGAGTTATGACCGACTTCTTGGGGTTGTCTCTAAATAGAACCCGACGAAAGGGAGAATGGAAAAGGAGGAAAATGTCTGGCTTAGAAAAGCCAACAAGAGACAAATGAAGAAAAAAAAAAACGAAAAAGCAAGTTGAGGAGAGATTTAGAGATTCAGAGAGAGATTTAGAGAGAGAGAGAGAGAGAGAGAGAGAGAGAGAGAGAGAGAGAGAGAAAGAGAGAGGGAGAGACATTTAGAGGGATTGAGAGTGAGATTTAGAGATTCAGAGAGAGATTTAGAGAGATTTAGAGAGAGAGAGGGAGAGACATTTAGAGAGATTGAGAGTGAGATTTAGAGGTTCAGAGAGAGATTTAGAGAGATTTAGAGAGAGAGAGAGGGAGAGATATTTAGAGAGATTGAGAGAGAGATTTAGAGAGAGAGAGAGAGAGAGAGAGAGAGAGAGAGAGAGTCTCCTGGGTGACCTGGGGAAGGAGAGTAAGTTCTAGATGATCGACAGAAAGAGAATTGATGTGAAAGATAAAAAAAGATGCCTTGAAAGCAGTAGAAGAGCGGAGAGAAATGATTTGATTGAACATTATTTCCTCTCAGGGAAGGAAAAGATAAATTTGACAATCTTATTTGATCTAATCAATAAATATTTACGAATCTATTTTGGTCTGCTATCTCTTTTCCACAGCTTTCGAATTCACGTTCGGTGTTTGCTCTTCAGTGTAAATAATTCGTCATCACTTATTTCATCTCAGTTTATAGTCTGGGTGAGGATTTTTTCAATATTCAAATCTATCTATCTATCTATCTGTCTATCTGAATCTTATCATATCTATATTAGTCTTATACTATATTTTTTATGTCTTATCTATATATCCATCTCTAACAGTCTCATTCTATCCATCTATCTATATAAGTCTTCTCCAATTCATATATCTCTCTATCTATACAACTATCCTAGTCTCATCAATCTCTGTCATCATCATCATCATCATCATCATCATCATCATCATCATCATCTCTCTCTCTCTCTCTCTCTCTCTCTCTCTCTCTCTCTATATATATATATATATATATATATATATATATATATATACCAGTATCATAAATTTTCAGAAAGAAAATTCTTGCATACTTATTGCTTAAAGCTTTCTCAACTAAACACACACACGCACACGCACAAAGACACCTATATTTATGAGTGCATATATATATATATATATGTGTGTGTGTGTGTGTGTGTGTTTTGTGGATGTTCAAATCTCTCGTCTGTTGATATCTCTCTCAGTCTATTCTACCTATCCAAGTATTTATCTATCTTTCTATCTATCACCATCCAATTCTACGTATCTCAATCTTTTCATTTCTATCTAATCCTTTCCTCCTCTTTTTCCCTCTTTCTATGTCTCTCTCCCCCTCTCTCTCTACACACACATATATGTATATATATATATGTGTGTGTGTGTGCGTGTAGAGAGAGAGGATACACACACCACACACACACACGTATATATATATATATATATATATATATATATATATATATATATGTGTGTGTGTGTGTGTATATATATATATATATGTGTGTGTGTGTGTGTGTGTGTGTGTGTGTGTATCCTCAAACCAAACAAGAAATAACGAAATAAAGCATAAATCCATACGTATTTAATTACGAATCGGTTTATGCACCGAAGACTTGCTTAACAACGTCAAGGGAGACATTATTAACTCAAATCAGATGTAACATTTAGACGTTGAAAACAACATTCAAATAACATGTTTGCATCGGACCTGACGCAGCCCTTGAGATTAGGGCCACCATTTGGCCTCATTCCACTTTCTCAGTCCCCGACACACCCACTCGAGATTCTCTTCCCATTATTCATTCGAGCCGAAAATTTATTCCCCCTTTTCTATTCCAACCTATTTTTGTCTTTCAAATCTCGTCCAATCGATCAACCGATTTTTGGCAAAGTTCCCGCATACTTTGATATTTTCATGAGGTATTCCGTGGGCATAAGTTATATGAAAAATAAGAGTGCTTTTCTGTCCGCCCAGTGGGAGCATATGTTATAGCGCTGGTTTTTTTGGGTTGTTGATTGTTTAGTGGCTGTATTTTTTTTTTTTTTTACCGACGAAATCCTGACAGGGCAAGATTTGTTATTGTGTTCTATCCGTCTTTGATTTTGCCAGGTAATAAATCCCCGTTCGGATTACCTTGTCGGTAATTTTGCCTTCATAGCATCCGTGGTTTCAACAAAACTTCCATTTGATGATAACCCTGATGTCAGGCGTAATTCCAGGGTGCACTAGCAATACCTCACGATATCACGTCTTTGTTGTTTTCTGTCACAGCAGCAGTAGAAGCACTTTTTAAAGAAGTGCCTTGACTTCATTCGAAAATCCAACGAGACGTTTTCACTGATCAGAGCACAAATCTGATGACCGAAGTTAGAGCATCTTAGATATCAGTGTCATTGCTAGGTGGGGGCTGTCAATGGCCGAATTGTTTGCGACACGGAAATGAAATCAGTGACACGAGTTCTAAATCTGGCAAACTGCACTCACTCGACTAATACCCTTGAGAAAGGCACAAATCTACTTTTCCTTGCACCAGCTATAGATAAATAGCAGAGTAAACAGAGCTGTGAAGCCTTGTTTGACAACCAGTCTAGGAGACGTACAACGCTAGATTGAAAACTGGGAAGTCAAATTCTTTTGTCCAGTGCCACAAGAAGCTGGAAACGGACAGTTTATAGAAACGCATTCGAGAGGTACGGTCATGGCGGCGCTAGCGGAGCCTCGATGGATCAGCACGCCAGACGTAGATTATGATAGATTCACGTGGAATAACCCTGTAACACCTTCGATGATACTAGCGGGTAATCGACTGTTACTTTTTTTTTTTTCTGCTGTCAAGGTAGGATATCATGAAGTTAGGGAGAGAGATTTTCCGAAATATTATCGTTTCTTCAGAATAAACACATAATAATCCTCGGGATCTGGAGGATACAGTCAAACTCTTAATAGCATTCTTTTGCTTCTTCCTTTAACCTTTAACTAAAATTGCTGGGCAGCCATCACGCTGAGATAACTTCGTGATGATATAGCGATGAAAGGTCGAGTCTCGCTGATAGATTATTCTTCATCTCCCATCGCGACTGCTTACAAACAGCCATAGAATCATGATTGGGGAAGTTGCAAATAAAAGCAACTGAAATTAAGATGGAAGAATGATATGTTAAAAAAAACAAAACAATGATGATATAGTAATGATAACAATAGTTCTCAAAACCTTTTGAGAATTATTCGAAACTTCCAGAATGTTATTCATAATTAAAGAATAGTTAACAGTGTTATTGTAGTACGGGTTGCAGTTGAACAGAGAAAACACTTGAACAAAAAACGTGAAATATGCCAAAAAAAGTACAAACAGTAGATTCCGCTTTTTCGGACCAACATTTTTTGGTCCAGCATCACGATTGGACCAATCTTGTTAGAACTGATTCAAACGTATGTAATCATCGCTAATTTCCTTTGTGCATTATTACCAATGCACCGTTCATTCAAACTAAGAAGCACTGCTATCAAATAAGCATTTTTCTCGAAAAATATAATCTAATAGAATAACTAAGAATAGGTTTCGAGACAACTATTTTTTAAAAAGTTATTTTGCCCATGACTCGATAAAAAGAGGAAAAGTAGAAAAGAAAAGGGATGTTAGACGTGGTTTTTATTCAAGTTCTCCCCCTTGAATGAAAAAAACAAGGCCTTTTTTTTCTAGCATTTTGCATTAATTGCTAAACCAGAGCCGCTGCTTGTCGGGTTCACCTATGGTCATAGTTATCGGAATCCAATGTATTGAATGCGTCACTTTCAATGAATGTATCGGCTTCACGAGAAAGAGAAAGGGGTGAAGGGTGCCCGAGCGAATAATGGTTCAAAGATTGGATTCAAAGAGCCACGTTCAAATAGCAGATGGAAGACTTTGTGTTCACTTCGCCCTAATACCCTTGACAAAGATGATGTGAGTGTCACCACTTCGGTTGCTTGTCGCCTCTAAATTTATTTCCACATACCCAGAACGAGCCCTGTGAGTACAAATGTAATCTGCTGTATCCAAGCTGGGATGACTGAAGTCGTAACCTGTGCAAAGGCATTAGTTACCTATCAGCCTGTGGAAACGAAAGTTGCGAGCGAAATAAATGTGATGTCGCTCAGATCTTTACAATTTAGTTTGACCTACGCCTGACGCATAAGAACCGAAGCCAGTGCGTTTGTATTTAAACGAACATAATATCAAGATTAGGATGATTCATGCCCCAAAGGAATACTATTTCAGTTTCCATATAGCTATAGCAGGTATTAAACTTGAATCATTAAGACTATGGTTGGATAACAGATGATGCTGAAGGCCCTATAAGTGTTGGCAGATATGTGTAGATGACACCCCCATGAATACATATCAAGCTAAGGATTTATAACATTATTTAGTCTGTGGCACAGCTTTGTGTCCAAGACATTTGGAAAAGTTCTGTAATTCTGAATAAGTTACTTATAAGATATTCTACGGCAGTGTCCGCTCAAAAGATGCAAGTTTGGAAGGGGCTGGACTTTATGACATGCGGAGCAGCCTGCCATTATAAATATATGAAATAATTTTCCGTTTGTTTTACGGAACTGCATATTCAAAGTATTTCTATTACTATTCTTCGGTGTTCGTAAGTTAGATATTTCATACCTAATATACCCCAGCTCTGAAGAACATACCATGTAGTGAGTGATGACACATCAGTTGCTTGTTGCTTCTAAGTCTATCTCACCGGACAAGGAGAATCTTGTACCATGTGAAGCACAGACTGGGACTGCTATTCTCATGGCCAATGTAAAGGCCCTTAATTATGTCTATATTAAGATCTATTTCCAATTTATATATTTTGAAATCTACATTTAGATATATAACTTTATATAAAAGATCTATAAACTGTATTTGAAAATTTATCTACGCTAGATTTCACGGTAAATACTGATCCCAAAAGCTTTGAACTCGACACATGTGTGCTGGCTGATATATCTGGTGAATGTCGGCTTGGTACAATGGCTACTTGTCAAGTACATGAGAAACTCTGGGTCTCTCAGATTTATCTCCATAACTTAATACGCGCAACCAAACTCTCATTAACCAATTCACATCGATCATCTAAACAATCCATGGACACACACGAAACATGTTATCACGTCAGATAAAGTTTCTCTGACTGCAACCGATTGTCAACAAATGGCTGCCTGACTTCAATGTGAAATTTCCCCACACACATCAATTTCGGTTTTCCTTGAATAATTTCTACAATCTAATACACACCTTTCCAACCCAGGTAGACAAGTGTGCATACGCATCAATCTACAGGATGCTTAGTACACTCCTTCAAGAACACAACACAGTTCGGCTGATGGAATAAATCATTCCACGGTCTGCTTTCATCGGGACACTTGAAAACCGTATGATCTAATTAAAAAGCGATCATCATCCGACCCATCCGGGACATTAAACCAATAATCGGATAGAAACCCTCCTGTATTTCCTTCACTATTCTGATGATGTTAGTTTGGAACTAACGAAACGTCAAATTTAATATAGAAAGCTCATTTTATATCATTCTATGACCTTCGAAAATGTCTCTGAACTCCAATGCACATACACAAATTCATGTGTATATATATATATGTATAAGAGAGAGAGAGAGAGAGAGAGAGAAAGAGAGAGAGAGAGAGAGAGAGAGAGAGAGAGGGATAGATGTAGATAGCTAGCTAGATATGAACGGAATAATAACAATAAATATTGGTATTGATATGAATAGATGGAAATAGATAGGTTGATCGATCAATTCACAGACGGATAGCTAGAAGGGAACAGACTGGGATATATATATATATATATATATATATATATATAGAGAGAGAGAGAGAAACAGAGTGAGAGAGAGAGACAGAGAGACAGAGTGAGAGAGAGAAAGAGAGGGAGAAAGGGAGAGGACAGGGAGAGAGGAGGGATTGGCAGATCGATGAGGTTTAGTTTAAACTGCCGTCGCACTGAAATTGCACCGACATTCAACAATGAAGAACTGTCTACAATTAACCGGGATCCCTAAGGAAAACCGTAACTACATCAGCAACCAAGCACGTCCAATCATACGAATATGCTATGTGTACGTTTAGTTTGCCCAAGAATTCTCATGGCATTTACTGACGTCAAAATTGTCAGATCTGTATTTTGTAACCAATAACGACAAAAGCGCTGGAAATGGTCTTATCGCAAGTTACGATTCACGATAACCGTATTTAGTCGAGGACGACGTTTTCTCGGGTATAATTAGTCAACCACTTCTTGCAGCTAGAATTTTATCACTGCTTTTGCACTAGAGTATAATGCGAACCCCTAATTTTGAAACTTTTTTTTCTAATAATAAATTCCTTGCATCATAAATACGTGGTCGTCTTTATAAACAAACGTTGCTGCTGCAGGGTCAAACTACTCTCCTTCTATTCAGAATGAGGAAGGCAGGAAAAGTTCGAAAAAAATTACTTATCTATTCATTTTTTGTAGAAAAAAAAATTGAAACTATGCATTTACTTACTTTTTTAAAAGAAAGAATAGTTTGATTAGTAATAAAGAATCTCGGCATGAACCCACCGAGTGCAAAGAAGAATCTTCTTTTCCAGCAGAGTACACTTACTTCAAAATCTACACACAATTTCCTTAGGTTTGAAATTTACTTTTCTTCCATCGCCAGTGATTGTCTTGTCAGAGATGAATCTTTTCTGTGCCGAGGGCGAACTTTAGCACAAATGTATTAATGATAAACGATTTTTATTTCCGTTGTTCTCATCTTCGTAGTTTCAGACTTTTTTTCCCCCAGTGTTGGTTATTCACATACTGGAATTGACTGAAAACACAAGCAATTTAAAAGCTTACAAGACAAAATCCTCTCTAAGATCCGGCTGGTTTTGTGCAAGAAAGGATGTCAGAAACGTTTGCACGCATATACACACACACACACACATGTGCGTGCGCATGCGTACACACATGGAAGGAAAACCAGAGTTGTTGCCCTTTTATTTTCACGTAACGTAACGGAAGATATCTTATTAGAGTTTGAGGAACAATTCACTCATGGTATAAACTTGGCGTTGATACTTAAACTGAATTTGTGATATCAATAAATGATAAAGATATTATAACCTTTCCCACAGTTTGGTTCGTGGTTGACTTTGTGACACAGAGACAAACCTGTTGCATATCTGAGTAAGTTGGCCCATGGGATAGGGGAAGTACCCAAACACCATTTCAAAAAGCAAAAAGTGATTCCTCAGATTGTGTCCTTGCCGTAGTACACATGGAACCTTCCGCCGAGGATCGGTGAATCAACACGAGATTAGGTGATTCAAACAGGTCCCATAATGAAACCAACTGCACATTCCGTTGTTGACCATCTTCCAAAAACTGGTCATAAGAATCTCTGACACAATTATCGTCAAAAGTTTGACAAAGAAGACATCAGACTCAAAATCACATTGACATCGTCTCAAGAAAGATTTGGTGTAAGAACTTAAGAATGGTACGGAATTACAATTGAAGTGATCTTTTGGTTTCTTAGTAAACTGCAGGAAATGAATGGAGAGGAACACTTTTAATTAAGAGACTCGACGAGGCTCAGTACTGGAAGTAATCTGCTGTACCCGATACATCACCATAAGAAAGATTTAAGAAGGAGGAAGAAGAAGGAGTTTGCACGGTGACGTCTGTTTTGACAAAAATAATTCTAACCTTCTAATCTCAATTTCATCTAATGTAGCACGACCATGTATCATCTACTTTGAAATCATGTCTCATAGCTCGCATAATGAACTGCAATGCTCGAGCAGGCAAGTCTCTCACAAAACAAGATGGTGGATATACTGACTTTTTTTGTATACACATTCGTGAAAAAAAATTATAATGATTCATTTTGCCCCGAGATCTACTGTACCCAAGTTTCCCCTATATAGGTATAAAATCTTCGCACCTGTATATAGATTTTAAGTAGCTCACTCTCATCTCTCTCTCTCTCTCTCTCTCTCTCTCTCTCTCTCTCTCTATATATATATATATATATATATATATATATATATATATATATAAATTCATCCCTCCGTAGGCCTATATCTAAAAATGGAATTGTACCGAGTTACTTTTTTAAAACTTGCTAGCCTGATTTGATTGACTTTGATGAATGACAGAAGAGAATGAATACTTCTACGCCCCCTGTTTTTTTTTATTATCATTTCTACTCCTGTGCTGGTTTCAGGGGAATTTTTTTATGTCTTGAATACGAATTGCATTTTTTTTCCAACTGGAACATGGATATATTTTCAAGCTAAAAAATCCTTCCTCGCACAGCTTTTTTTTCTTCTTTACAATCTTTTTCTTTCTTATTCTCCTATTTCTTCCAATGTTTGCGCATACCATCTAAGAGGACGGCCGTTTTGAATTGCAAAAAGAACCTAGATTCTATTTCTAGGTAACTGTATAGCTAAAACTTTATGATATATATATATATATATATACATATATATATATATATATATATATATATATATATATATATATATATATATATGAGTGTATAGGTGAGTGTGTGTATAGGAATTTTTATTCAAGATAAAGACTCAAAAAAGTAAAAGTAAAATTGATCAGATGTCAACGTAATGATTAAAATAAAAAAACATTCAATTTGTTTTAGAGTTAGGTTTAGGGTTAGTGTTAAGGATTGGTGTTTGGACTCGACATTCGAGGCCAGTTATAGGGTGAATTATCATTATCGCAGTGGTAGACCCACTATAGTTTACGCCGTCCATTTGTTTTGAATTTAAAGTAGAAAAGGTAACAATTGCTTAGAACAACACGTGTAATGGTGGATTGCTGGGAGGTCTAACAATCAATTCAAAATATGAAAGGCCACATCCCAAACTATGTCTATATTGATATAAATAAAAATATTTTTAGATTGAGAACAACAGAGCTATTTATAAAAAATATATATATATATTATTTAAATTCGAATCATTAAAAGTAGCTAGATTTAAAGAAATATGGCTGTTCTTTTTAGAGCACGTAGCTGTAAAAATTATCTTCTTTCTTTTCGTTTTATTTTTATTTTTTTAATTTTTAATTTTTATTTGTCCCGTTTTTGTGTTTTTGTCGACTATTTCCCTTTCCTTTCATCTTTCTTCATTTATGCTTCTCTTTTTTCCTTCGTCGTTTTTTTCCTTCCTCAGTCCTCACTTTTGTACTTCCTCCAATCTTATCATATCATCACGTTCCTCCTTTTCACTCTTTCTCTCCCCCTCATATCGATAGTCTTTCTACCATAGATGACGTATTAACGGAGGAGAAAAACCAATCCTATCTGGAACATTGCAAACACCGATGAAAATAAAAAATGTTTATTCGACAACTAAACACCAAAGATGGATGCCATTCTGCAAGAAGTACACAGCAAAATACAATAAAAAAAGTTCTAAACCCACGTGATGCTGCCTGCACTTGGACGTCATGTTTTTGTCTGGTTTTGATTGGCTAATAATTGACGAGCTGCTTACACTACATTTGATCAAATAGTTTCAGAATTGTAAAAGCAGATTCTCGATGACACCGCAACATTAGGTTCAGTTCAAGATATTATTTTTACTCAGAAAAAGTCCTTGTAGATAATTTGCGACCTCTCTCAGTCAGTAAGTCTGGCTACTACTCTGTTTATTTTGATGTTTTATTCTTAAGAGGCGCACAATTGTTCAAATTTTTTTTGTGTGTGTTTTAAAATCATTTCAGTCTATTTGTTCCACCTGTCAAATTCTCTCAGATTCACTTGTTAAGTGCAGCCATGTTACGCTCTCTGTAGTAGGGTTGTCAGATGTCTTTTGTCGCACAAGACCGAACTAATATGTTCTTGGGGTCAAATTAAGTAGCTCCAGGACGAAAGTAATCGAGTAACTTGAAGTAAACCATCAGACTAAGCTTACATTGAAATTACTGAAATACATATTTGTGTCTATTGTTCATGCATATTTAGGTCGAATCACATCTTGCATGTTGTAAGAAGTTGATATATTTTGTAAAATTTCCGTTCTCCCTCAGTACCAAACCATTATTTTAATAACCGAATAAATCTGCTCGGTACTATATTTACCCATTTTTGGTCCCGGAATTTACCTGATGGCGACCTTTCTCCGTGGTAAAATCGGTAAGTATCTGTCTATACACGTTGTGGATAATGTTATTAAAAAATCACGATGTGCAATAGAATTATAAAACAATTGCCGAAGCCTCCGGTTTGCTTTTGAGCTAAGTAACAATACTTGTTCACCCCTGGCGGAAGTGCTCCATAACACTGTTTCACTGAAAGATTAATGGTAGACCAACCAAATTCATTGTTGAGGTACTGTTGTCAGTTTAGCTTTTAATAGTTGAACTTTAGCACTGAGTATTCTTCTTAATTGACGCCACGATTTCGTACGCTTGGTAACTGTAAGAGCATTGACTAGTGTATCTTTTCATTTTTGACTTGAAAGGGTATGAATTTGAAATGACAGTGCAAATGCAAAATTGAAACACACCACTTTGTGGCAATTAGAATTGCCTGCAATCGAAAAGCAACTTTTTGACTGGGGAACGAAGTTGCCCATAGGTTGTTAAAGGTTAAAGTCAATCTAGCACTATTGCCAGGATCTTGCACAAACCTAGCCCCGGAAGTAGGTTAGCCGAAAAGAATTCTATGAACTGATAAATACAGTCAGATGAAAATGTTTTGGTTTTTTTACAAAAGCGTACCTCTCAGGACTTTTGTGAGATGCATCGTGGTCAGACAAACTTAAATAGACTCATTTGATTACAATAAAAAATAAGTTGTGTGGCTCATATTGAAGAGGCTCGTTATTCAATAAACTCACTTACATTGTTCTGGCCGTGAGGTATTCATCAATTTAATATCATCAAAGAAATAACCGACTTGAGGTAATGGCACCTTAGCCTCTTTCATAGAGATCCACATGAGACTTCAAACACACTCACACGCGCACATTAATCCTTTCATTTTTAAAAGCTATCTTCAGTCTCCTTGCTAATTGCTAAATTGCTATTGTCACGTTTTCCTTAATCTGGAATCCAATCTGATTCCCTCCTATTCTTCCCACGAAAGAGCCAGAAGTCGTAGGAAGTCAAATCTTAATTCATGCTACGTTTAGCAAAAAAACAAACAAACAAAAAAAAAACAACAAAAAAACATGGCAAGAGACGTGAGGAATTGGTAGGACATTTTCATGATTTCCACTTATCAGCATTTTACTGTGGGCTGAAAAACCAAGAGGAAGCGCGTCTTTTCTCATGCGGTTAGTAAGGTTCCACCTGATTGGTTGCCAAGTTACGTCAAGGCTCGTTCATAAGATATTTCAAACAGCTGTATACTATCTGCACAAATTTTGTATAGACTCGGCTCAAAGTATACGTTGTCGTGAAATAATGATTAGCTAACTAACCTCACAAGCCTCTGCTATAAAAGTAGGCCTGGATCTTCACTGGAAGCCCTATAATTGTATCGTTGCATTCTAAGCTAAATTTAGCGAACAGCTATATGTGGAGAAATCTTTTAAATATGAGTTTGGATGAGGTTAGCTGAGTGTCATTTGAGGAAATGCGTAATGGGAAGATCATGCTCCGCTATCTTCAACGTGTGGTGGACACGCCTGTTTTGGAAAATTAATATTCTATATTCTGGTTTATACTTTTACTTGGAGGCCGCCCCATGACATCAGTCAAAAATATTCAACTCAATCACAAAGTATTTTTGTATTTAATATACTTGGCCTAGTGTAAAAAAGGAGATTATTGGGAAGAGAAAAATGGTGTTTTATCCATCAACGTGCAGAATCTAATCATCATACCCCCTAAAATGGTTTACCCGACCAACCAGCCAAGTGGGCTATAGATTCTTCTTTTGTTGGAAAACTATACGTCTGTGGGTGTGTTTTTCCGGTTGCTCCTGGTCACATCTTTGGGGTTATACATTCGGAACTGTGCATAGGTACACAACAAATGACAACCTCAAGTTCTTTCTTGGTGTTTTTAAAAAAGAATGTCTCAATCGTCATTTTGGGACCAACAATGGCCAAATATTCTGCTTGTATTTTTTTCTAAATACTTCAAGATAGGAGATCTATCTATCTATCGATCTATCTATCTATCTGTCTATGAATGATAATATTAGATAAATGATCTATTGGTTTATATGTTTTGTATAATTTGTCGGATAATTATAACGGGTACAAGCGAGGGATATGATAAATGATTTATGCTAGATACGGATATCATTTATTCATTTTCTTTGAAAATCATCAAGTGAATCCTCAGATTTACTTGTATTCTAATACTAATTATTCCAGTTGTTGGGAAATACATAATTACCTCAGCCAACAAGCAGATCTAAAAAAATCACCTATGACTGTTTAAATTTTTGTCCTTATTGTGTTATATACGTATTAAATGCGTTTATAGAACAGAGGCTGAAATTCAAAAATATTGTAATCCACGTATTTCTCTGTTTATTTTGGTTTATGCGAAAAATGTGAGAAACTGGTCTTCGATTGTTTATGTTATTCTTGCAGCTTTTCCATGCTTTTTTTTCTCTTATTTCCATGAAAGCTATCCTACTTACATAGACTACCACCTGCAAAAAGTTGCTTTTACGGAGATAAATACAAAACAAATTGTACAAGTTGGTTACCGCAAAGGATAGTCGCTTCTCTTTAAGAATTTAACGAGCTGAATGATTAATAGCACCGTCAATTCCGTTGTTGATTCTTGCAGTAACGCGATAATAACATGGCCTGTTCCAGACGGAGTTTGAACTTGGTTCAACGATCCCAATCTTTCGGCAATAAACCGTTACGCTACTTTCATTGATGCCCTGTCCATAGAATATTATCCACAGAGTTGAAATAGGTTCAGGTAATTCTTTTGGTGGTAGGGTCACCCGAAGCAAGGCCTTCAGGACACTTCTCACAAGAATAAGTACTTTTTTGTTCAGTCTAACATTATGAAGTGAAGATTTCCCATGTTACGCCGATTATTTACTATATCCAGTTTGGTTTATTGAGAAGTTTCAATTGGCTGGATTCGTTCGTTAGATTGCTGTAGGTGTACAATATGATGGGGTACATTTTTTTTCCCGAGGAAAGTCAAGATTTTAATGAATGATCATACCGTCGTGAGAGTGCAACACCCTCGTTATAAAAGAAAGTGTGGCATTCGGGCATTGTAGCGATGATTTTCTCCAGGTAAAATGAACATGATTGCTGATTTCATCAATGTCATACCTGGTGGGTGAGATAGTTGCATATATCGCAAGGGTGCCAGCGGTGGGTTCCCGTTGAGTGGGAATTGGCTATAATTCGTCACTTACCGATATCGGTTTATTACTTTCGTCCGTCAAATCGCATAAGGCGTCCGTTATGATTGGACTGATTTTTTCTTGGTTGGTTCAAGCCTTTAATGAATAATTATAGTGTTTCCCGGGTGTAAGCATCTCATTATTGCGATGGGGGTAGAGTTAAGGAATCAGCATGGCTATCATCAAGATAAAATGAACATTCCTGTGAATTTCATAAACGATCTGTCAGGTGGGCGAGATAGTAGCGGATCTCCCACGTTAGTATTCGACCTCAGATTGGCTCACATTTCAACCAATGGTGATTGAAGAAAATATACTACTATCCCAGCAACTGGGCATATCAATAGAATCGTGAGAATATTCAGATCTTTTCGTTATTCTGTTATATACATATTACAGAATGAAGGCTGAAACCCATATCTTAGCCTATACATAGCGTGGCATAAAGTACGTGAAGAAAACTTGTTCCCGTGAAAGAAGGGCTTCGTTATTTGACCAATTTGATTTTTTTACGTATGTTGTTGAAAATAATCCAAGAACAAATAATTCGTACACCGTCCAAATATTTCGTTATTCGGAAAATAACGACCATTTAATTGTTAATGGTCTCCGATCGTTTTTACTCTAAATTCATTTGCCTTGGGTGGTCCAATTTCGTCACCCTGAAAATACCCTGTATCTGTGACATTTCTCCGACAGGTTAGCATGGGTTTAGTCCGACCAACGCCTTTATTTATTCTTTTTTAATTGCAGATGGACATCTACTACCCCCTCGATCTTCATGATCCGAATTTCCATTACCAATCCTTTCAAACCAACGCTGCATAGTAAAACTAGGGGTGGTCCCAATGCAACGTTATTATTAGAGCAACATTATACTTGTTAAAGAGGATTATACGGATCTCTTCTTTATCTATCTTCAAGTTTAACAGTTTACACCATCTACTGATAATTCTACAAAATAAACGGTGAAAACTTGTAAAAAAGCACATTTTTATCTTTAACACGAGCTATATATATATATATATATATATATATATATATATATATATATATATATATATATTCATACACACACACACACACACACACATATATATATATCTATATATATATATTCATACACACACACACACACACATATATATATATATATATATGTATATATATATATATATATATATATATATTCATACACAGTGTATGTGGTACAAATCAGGCTAGCAGTATAACATAATATAATAATATCTAAAAAATACAAAGCCAATTCTGAAATGTAATGGATTTCTTTCATAGAGTGCTCGATACATACAACTTTATTCTCATGAAGTTAAGTTGTTTTACAGTAGAGCTGGATTCGCCTGATGAGGCCCAAAGAGGGCAGAAACATTTGTGTAGCAAAACCACATTCTACTATATATATATATATATATATATATATATATATATATATATATATATATATATATATATATATATATATATTGGTACAATATACTATAGTGATATTATAGGGCACGACTAAAAGTTGGCATCCATTTTCAATCTTCCGAACAACCAATAGTTTAATCTATTATTAAAAAGGGAATAACATGTTCAGCTTATTTATTGCACCGCCCGGTATTGCATCAGAGGACAGTTATCCTGACCAATGTGTAAAGTGTGAGAACACTGTGAGGAAAAACAATGGGAAGTATGCAACTATATCAGTATCAAGGTATATCTATAAAAATCACATTGCAATTTCCAGATTATTGTATATATTCTGTTATATATGTATTATATGCATTAACTGAATAGAAGCTGAAACAAATATATTTTCAACCTATATGCTGTATGTACAAAAGTATCTGATATATTTTTTAAAAGTTTATTATGCACCATATGTTACTTCAAAGAAGACAGATTTTACCAGGGATTAATATCAATACAACGAATGAGATAATATTGAATAAAAAATATATGATAATGTATTTATTTATCAGAACGAAATGAGCCCGTTTGTACTGGTATAATTGTTCATTGATATCTAAGACCTAGCAAATGAGCTCAATAACTAATACAGTCTCCTGGCAATAAGCAGATGGTGGGTACGAATCTTTGTAAGGAAATGTGGGATTTACACCATTCATTTTGGTGAGGATTTTTTGTGTTTTTCCTTTTACGGTAAGTAGGCAAAAAAAGTCAACTCCAGACTTAATACTATAGTCAGACAAAAAAAAAAAACCAAAACAAAAACAAAACAACTTACGTATAAATTATGAACAAAAATTGGAAATCCTGTCATTTTTCAAGATGTATCAATGGCTATGTTGGAATTAACCTTTTTGCAACGTATCTGATACTTTTTGCTCGCACTGTATTTTTCCGGAAAAGAAAATTGGTCGAGATATTTCAATTTGCTACTTTCGTCTGACAAATCACTGCAGGCACGCAATACATGATTGGGCAGGTTATTTTTGGGATGGGTCAAGACTCTAATGAATAATTATAGCGTTGGAAGGGTGTAACCCATACATTATTATAGAGGGGAATATTTGAGACATTACTGCAATAATTCAAAATCAATTTAAATATCAATTATATCTAGAAAATAATAACATGGCTGTGGATTCCAAGGATGATATTTCTGGTGGTTGAAACTGTTGTATTTTTTTTCCTCAACGACGCCAGTAGTCGGTGTTTGAGCTCAGGATAAATGTTAGATTGTCTTTAATTCCAACCATTAGCTGTGATGGCACCAGGCCAGGGTGAGCTTTGGAATTATCCGGGCTTTTAGAATTCTTGCGCGGGACTTGTTAGGGCTCGCAATATTCAATTCTAATAGAGAACGTGCCAAAAATCTGAATCTTGAAGACGTCGTCCTACGCTTGGTAGCGGAACATCGGATCAGGAGAAATTCAGTTGTATAGGCCGAGTTACTGCAACTCTGATAGACGTTGTCATCTTTCATGTCCAACTCTCCTCATTTGTTATAAGATTTCAATTACATAAAAAGTTACTTTGAATTTGCTTTATCATGTAGTACTACTCTCATTGATAAAAAAAAAAATGCCCGTCTTCATAGTTTTCTGACCGAACCTCGCCCGGGCAGGTATAAAACGCTGACGCTGCAACTGACCACCACTGATTCTTGGATACATTCATCGGTCAACAGACAGATACATAAAATCAAACGGAATTTTTCAGATTTATGTTGCAATTCTATGATATGTCTATAGTAATTCATACGACAAAAAGCAAGTAATACTTTTTCATAAATATTACTCTGGTTTGCTAATCCGAATCCTAACCAAGATTTTTTTCTGCAAAATTGTAATACCGTTACAACAAAGAAGCGAATATTCTCTGTTGTCTGCATTATTCAAATGTCTGCCTTCAAAGATTCACTCCATCTCATGATCTCCGAAAATCCGTTTGTATTGGGTAATGCAAAAAAGTGTGAGAACTCATCTTTGACTTCTGATGTCATTCCTCCACCCTTTTGATGTGTGTTTTTTTTTCAGTGATGAAAGCCATTCCATTGACATAGACTCTCACCTGCGAAGACAAAGTTGCTTTCTCGAAGATAAATACGAAACTTTGTGCAACTTGGTTACAGCAAAGAATAGTCGCTTCTCTTTGACAATTTAACGAGCTGAATGATTTATGACCCCGGCGATTTCATTGTTGACTTGTACAAAAGAGCGGAAGAATAACAATGGTTTTCTTCATGAATCATGCGTCTCTGATATATCTTCTGTTGTCACAAAATGGCAGTACATCTTTTAATAATAAGTCGTTAAAGGTAGGAATAACAAAAAAATACGCGTTTATATTAAAATCTGTGGAGAAGAAAAAGAAAAAGATGTCTGTGTGTGTCTAGCTTTCAAGGACCGAAAACGTTTTCTTGTGCATTGCAGCAAATAGGTTGACAGGTTTGATTAGTCACTCAATAGAAACCATCAATGTGACCAATGTTTTTTGGCTGCTTGGCGTGCTGGGGGTGATCAACTAAAAGAAAAATTGAAAAATTTGAGACCATGATTGAGTTACTTAATTTGCATTTTGTTGGGTAGTGATCACTCAGAGAAATTCTGAATTTTCGGAAAAACAAACAAAATGAAAAAAACCCAAAAGCAAAAAAACAAAAAATGAAAACAAAAGCAAGAGTCAATGCTGCTGGACTGATACTTGCTAAAGGACCGATTTAACATGAACTCACATTGCAAATTGAATCCCTGACTAAAATTTTCTTTTGGGGATAATTTAAAAAAAATCATGGCATAATGGGAAGTAAAAGTTTGAAGGTTTAGTCCTCTAGCTCTTTTGGCGTGGACTATACGCTTGATATATACATGGATACATATGTAGCCAGGAAAGCAGCCTGACTACCTTGAAAACTAGAGAAACGTACGATGACAGTTTTGATTGATGGTTTCTATAATGATATCAATATATATAACAATAAGTCATTTAAAGTGGGGATAGTGGGCGTTTATATGATAATGACACGAGAAGTAAAGAAAGGATGGTCTTGGATCTGTAGCTTCCAAAGACAGTTGATGTTCCCGTGTGCACTGCAATCAAAAGAATGAAGGTTGCCTTAAATTCGACTATCGATGCTAAAGATATTATTTTGCAGGCTTTCCAACAATTTGTCGAGTGAGAAATCGTGATTCAGTGAATTTTCCGTTTGTTTTTTTGTTCTTGCTCTTTCATTAAACATTTAGATAATCTGTTTTTTTGGGCAGAAGTGAAGGTGTTATTCAATGGAGATATCAAAAGTAAAGAAATTTGAAAATGAATTGGAATTAAATCAGGTGGCTTTCAGAAAAATTACAATAGCTTTTCAAGAGTAAGTTAGGAAACTTACCGTGGCTTTTCAAGTTTAACTTGAAAGAAAAACTTACCCTAGCTTTCTAAGTATAACTATCAAGAGAAGTTGGAAAATTTACAAGTTAAGGGAAATAAGTTTAGGTTTTGAATTTTTAGAATATGTTGACGTTTTTCTATCATAATAATGTGAATAAGAAGAACCTTAACAATCTTCACCAAAATAATGGGTGTGAACCCATGCCTAAAGTTCACATCTTTCTACCGTGAAGCGATAATCACGACCAACTGATCGCCAGGAATCTTTCTTACTGACTGAACTGAATTGACAGGTCTTAGATATTAATGAATATGTACTAGGCAGATATAAAAAAGGCACATTTCATCAGGATAGATAAATACATTCATAATAGACAGACAGACAGACGGACAGACAGACAGACAGACAGACACACACACACATATATATATATATATATATACATATATATATATATATACATATATATATATATATATATACATATATATATATATGTGTGTATATATATATATATATATATATATATATATATATATATATATATATGCTCTTCTAACTGAAGAATAGAGCATTCATATCACTTCAATTCAACTTTACTGACCGTCCAGTTTTCCGTTGGGCAAAGTTGAGATGCTAGACTCTGGGTCTGAAATGAAGGTTTCGATCACACCTATTAGTGGATGGGATAATGGATAGTCATTAGCCACACGGAAGAGTTGTAATACAACAAAACAGTTGTCTGCGGATGATACTGTATATAGAACAAAAGTAGCCGTAACCATTTTCTGTCGTAATATATATATATATATATATATATATATATATATATATATATATATATATATATATATATATATATACGTTAACTTATATACTACAACTTTCGTACTATATATATAGTACTGCGACTTTCGTACTATATATATATATATATATATATATATATATAGTACTGCAACTTTCGTACTGGCGTAAGGACAAACTGGCAACGGACGGACGGGAGAGTTGTTTATGTAATGCACAACGGGTTTATGGTGATGCTACGTCGGGCTTAGCAAGCCGGAATGGGATTATAATAATTTACTCAGGTGAAAACAAACAAACATAGAGACGGATGAATTTGACTGCAGCGGTACACCTACATAGGTGGGGAACATTTTCAAAATACGAGGTAGTGTAAAGATTATTACCCCTGAGAGCGGAATCATCGATCAGATTTCGAATCCTGTGTTCATTTTTCCTTTTGAAAATCTCCTGACCTACCTGTCCTCGAGCCAATCCGGCGAAATATTTTGTTGACGGTTTTAATATTAGCATACCAACAAGTTTGACAAAGAGAGTCTTTCCAGATGAAACCTTTTGCCATACTTTTGCAGGTAATTTATATTGAGGACACAGAAGACCCCATCTCTTTCCCTCAATAAAAAAAAAGTCTCGAAAGGGGTTCTAGGACAACTGCCTCCGGGATAATTGCTCCTAGATAGCCTCTTTTCCCCGACAATGGTGAAGCAACATTCAACGAAATTAAAAGTCTGTGGTAAGGAAGTAGTTGGCCATGTAAATTATTAACTCTATACAGGATGCTGCTGTCAAAAGTCTTTTATCTAGAGGCAGTCGTCCTGGTGCAATTTTCATGTGAAGGCAATTGGCCCGGGGACAGTTGTTCTGGTACCCTTAAAATGTGAACGCAGACATCGTTGCTAACTCATATATTGACCAAACCTTGAGAAAGAGTTTAGGAAAAAACAAACGAAAAAGAAACCCAAAAAACACCCCCGCTAAAAAAAAACTCCAACCGGTAATTGAAAGTGATACACGTTTAGCTTTTTTTGTCATTTCATTCTGAAATAAGTTGGGGTCTTATAAGCTATCAAATACGATTGTTCAATATCTCTTATTCTCTGATATTTGCAGAAAATCCGAGAGGAAATACATGAAAATCGTGTTCTGGTTGGTACGGTTTTTGTAATTTGCCAGAATGTTAAAGGTATGACTTGAAACCCACTTCATATAAGTCGGTATTGACCTGTAGTGGCCTATGCGTGCAATTCAATATAACCACCACCGAAAAGCGTCAATCTCATTTCTCCACTGCTGGTAGTCGCAGCGTATTGTGTAATACCACTTTTTACTTGTATTTTGTTTTGAGAAATCAACTTCGGGCGTTATCTTCGCTTTTCAAGTTCATTTTAATTGTCACTGAATATCATCATTATGACTCTGTTTATGTCTGTCGTTGGACATAGACCTTCCACACTTCTCTATTGTGGGCATCGTGGAGCCAGTATGATATATTTCAACTCTACTTGAAGAGAACTAACCTTTTTGTTCTCTGAAATCCCATGAGAAAACAGAGGTGCAACATGGTTATCGAACGACCTATAAGTTAGGCAATAAATTAACAAGCTCTTCCGACACAAGAACATTAAAAAAGAATCTGACATTATATTCCAGAGCATATTTATCAGTGCGATATTGACTGATAATATTTTCTGCGCTAGAAAGTACGTTCAGAAAGCAGGAGATTGTATGGGTCAGAATACTATGAAGAAAAGTGAAAAGAGAAAAAAAAATAAACAAAGATGAGAATAATCTAAAATGCTTTTGCAACTGGAACATAGTCCTTAAATATTCTGATAAGCATTTGAAGTGCAAATAGTACAGTTTTGATCAGAGTGCGTCTTGATTTAGTGCTATTGTAGTATTGCTGCACAAATGAATGTAATTCAGTGTAAGCAGAAATGTAAAAATAACACAAAATTATACAAGATATGCGTTCTTTTTCATGAGAGATTGACAAATGGGGAAATGTACAAGCTTGACTGCTGCAAGATCAAAATTTCTTTCTATTTCTATTCCGACTGGAGATGGTTGCTGCAATCTTTATATTGTATTATAATAAATACATATGCATATTTTTTTATTTTTATAAATCGGTTTATCTCTCAGAATCGAATAAGCCCGTGAGTATCTGAACAATATATTTTACTCTGATACCTAAGACCTGTCAATTCAGCCCAATCAGTAAGATAGCCTCCTGGCAAACTCTTGGTTGTAAATTCAAATCACTTTCGGGGGATGTGGATTTCACATATCCGTTTTCATCCCTCATTTTTGTGAAGATTGTTCAAAGTCAAATCCAGAATTCGCACTGGAGTCATTTTTTCATTGAGAGTTCGTTGGGACTTCGAGTACGATTGAAGATAGTTGCTGTAACTTTCATGCAATACATGATTAATAACCGTGTCATCCACAGACAGGTGTTCGTTTTATTACAACCCTTCAGTGTACCTATAGACTATCCAATATCCCATCCAGTACCACGAGGTAGGATCGAAACCATCGCTTCAGACCTATTTTACCCTTGCCCTTTACAAAACTGAACGGTCTGTAGGACTGATTTAAGCGATATATTTATTTACGTACAGTTCTCCATCTAGCAGAATGCTCCATCCTGGATTTGGAAGAGTATCGCTAAAATAGCTTATGATGGACAAGTTGTCTTACCTAAAGAGTGCTCAACCCTGAACAACAGAGTGTTAATATATATATGTATATATATATATATATATATATATATATATATATATATATATATATATATATATTGTTGTGAATGTATTTATCAGGATGAAATAAGCATTTGCATATCTGTACGATGCACATTCGTTAATATTCAAAATTTGTCAATTCAGCTTAGTCAGTGGAAAAGTTGGTCGAGATATAACGTGAATTTCAGGTTTTGGTTCACACCAATGATTTCAGATCAAAATTCGACATTTGAACTTCTCGGTTTCACCTAAAATCGAATGCTAACCACTTGTAACCAGTGATTGAATGGGTTTTGGAAACTAGGTATACGGTGAGGCTGGGGTTTTGGAAGTAGGTATACAGTAATATCTATATTAACAAACATTGAAGATACAAAAAAAAAACGAAAAAATTGAGGAGTAGTTATATGCCGTGCCCTCAAATACCGCCCATGTTCCCAACTGTTTGTGATGGGAAGAATCATACAAATACTCTCATCCCCAGACAGGTCATCCAATTTTCTCATACCAAGAAGTAAGGAGGTTTTAAAAGAAGACGCAGGGTAGAGGCTTCTATGATTTTTAGAAACCATCAACCAAAACTGTCAACTAAAACTGTCAACATAGGTTTTTTCAGTTTTTAAGTTGATCTGTTAGGTTGGCTGGCTGTCTTGCATTTAGGTGAGTGGACCAAACCACTGAAGCTATAGCACTGAGAATCTAAACGTGTATTCTGTTCTTTTTTTTTTTTTTTTTTTGATTCAGCGTCTAAATGCCATATTTGAGTGTGGTTAGTTTGCAATGTAAATAAACAAAATTGAACCCCTGGATCACTGCCTAACAAAAGGCGGGAGAAGTAAGTTATTCATTGATCAACCCATTTTTTTTTTCTAACTGACCACCCGAACATGGCATGCTGCCGAAGGACGTTGATCGAGTGACGGTTTTTTGATTGAGTGACTAAACAGACCTGTTTAGGGATTCAGTTAAAAGACGGGTACTGTTGTTTTGGGCGTGCAGCAAATTAACGAACTTTGTGGGGATCAAAAACTTTAAGAACACTGTTGCTGACATCAACGAAGAGACACCTGGATCATTCTACGGACTCGTAATGAGGAAGGAAGTTTTGGGGAATTTAAAACTCACATGAAAGACAAAAGGAGCAAAAAGTTTGAATAGTTGGATGGGGAAAAAAAGAAAAAAGAAAATACCAAAGCGCGTGGATAAGAGAGAGAGAGAGAGAGAGAGAGAGAGAGAGAGAGAGAGAGAGAGAGAGAGAGAGAGAGAGAGAGAGTTGCCAAGAGGAACGAAGAGTAAGAAGCTGTGAGGATCTGTGATCTGGAAGGATATGGCTTATAAAAGAAAAAAGAAGACTGCTTACCGAGTAAGCTGATTAGGTCTCAAGACGGTACAATTGAATCCACAGAATACATCAATAAGTCAGGAACTGGAGAATGAAAAACTCAATTATGTTACACGACTAATAAAGGCTGGTTGAAAGCCCGGGAAGGGATCTAATGGGATCATAACTTTTTCTATTTTGATATTTTTTTTCTGTTTCCTTTTCCTAGACGTATGGATGGACCCTTTCAAAAATACATAACTGAGAAACGGACTAAAACAATAGAATTTTATTTCAAATACCTTCAACCATAACTCAAATAGCATATTCTCGTTACTTGAACATGCTCACACAGCCATTTTAGTCGACAACTCGCTGTTCGTTTGCGTGTTTTGTAATATTGGTCTCGGTTAGTGATCATCCAAAGACAAGGAGATCAGCGACCTGAAATGCCGGAAATCGTAGACGTGTGCAAAGGAGCAGATGTCCTTCGGAACGTCACGCAGAATGTTATTGATAGAGCAAGGATTTGGAAGAAGATTGAAATGGTGTGTACTTGGAAGTAACTGTTTCCCGTACAGAGGTTGACCAAATTTCTCTTGTTATTATAATTTGCCTGACGTAAACAATTTTTTTTTTAGAAAAAATAGAAAAAAAACAAAACAAAACGAAGTATCAAAACTAAAAAGATATGAATGTTCTGAACTCGTACGTGACTTTTGCATCATCCTTTGATTATTTATCGATATAACACAGGGAAGTACGTATCTAGATACAATTTCAATTCAAATCTCACAGACATTTCGATCAGACCGAAGTTAAAAATATGCATGCATTAATATCTTATGTTCAATACGCGTTCGTATTTGCAGACACCGATGCAGAAATTAATCTCTACGCATTGATCTCTGGTAGAGTCGGAATTCACATAAGTCCAATTGTTTTTGGAGATAAAACGCTTTATTAATGCATTTACCGTATAGATATGGAAATTGGCAACGGACTGAATTTACTAACAACTAAATCATTAAATAGTAAAAGGAAAAATGCACCATTACTTCCGAACTTCCATTATGTATACACGCACCACCATATATATATATATATATATATATATATATATATATATATATATATATTATTGTGTCATCCACAGGCAGCTGTTTCGATGTATTACATCTCTTCAGTGTGGCTATAGACTTTCCATTATCCCATTCAGTACCGCGAGGCTGAATTGGAACCTTCACTTCAGACCCTGTGCAACGGAACTGGACAGTCAGTGAGGCTGGATTTAAGCGATATATTTGTTTACACAGAAATCTCTCATCCACTAAAGAGCTCTATTCCAATGGAAGAGCATTGCATAAGCTTACGGTGGATGAGTTACCTCACTTAAAGAGTGCTCAACCCTGAATTGAGGAGCATTATACACACATATATATATATATATATATATATATATATATGACACACGTGTCATTTTGTCATCCACAGACAGCTGTTTCGTTGTATTACAACTCTTCAATGTTGCTATAGACGATCAATTATTCCATCAAGTACAACAAGGTAGGATGGAAACCTTCGCTTCAGACCCAGAAGCTGGCATTTCCTTCGCCCCATGGAACTGAAAGGTTGAATTTAAGCAATATATTTAGTTATGCATATTTCCCCATCCACCAGAATGCTGTTTTTTTTTACGTTGGAAGAGCATTGCATATATGTATATATATATACGGTGTCCCTGAAATGTCCCTAAAATCCTTGTACTCTTTGAAAAAAATTTTTTCAGCATATACAAAGAATAAAATTATATACTATATAGCATAAGGAAGTTTTTGTCAAACTTTGACATAACCGCTATCATTCCCAATACATCGATCAAGCAGATTTGCGAAGTCTCTGGAAACAGTACGCATTTGCTGCCCTGCGATTGTTTGAATTCCATTTGTAATTCCGGCTTTGAGGTCGCGAGTTCTCGGTTGATTTTTTATGCAACTCTTCCCTAATGAGTTACAAACTTCCGTCTCCTGGCTGGTACCTATTCCAATCCTACCAATCACCGCATGAAATTAACATTCTCTTCGACGGTTGCCATTTTTGACCCCTCAAAAAACTGTAAAACAAAAGTCAAAATGGACGCTATATTGATGAAATTATTCCATCATTAGTCTTGCTTTTCCCTGCATGATTTTGACATCAGTACATTTCGAGATATTATTGTTTAAAATTGACAATGGAATGTAAGAACAACACACACACACACATATATATATATATATATATATATATATATATATATATATGTGTTTGTGAAATTTGGGAGAAAATTCAATTTTCCTTTCAATTCTATGAGCTTTCAATCTATCAGACTTTCAAACCGTCTGGAAGATTGTCAGTTTTGTGAAAAAAGATTTTAAAGGTTTTTGGAGGAAGGGTTCTATTCTCAACGTAATTATAATGAATGACTTGGCCTTTGTTTCTGTTCATCGAAGGAAACTGCAGATGTGAATTTCTCTATTTTTCAGTCTTTTTGCCAGTTTGGCAAAAATATATCTGACCGTAAGCCAACTATGAAACATTTTCCTTTGATGTTAGCGAAAATCCAACCTAAACTACGTAATATATACCTACACTTATATCTATCTCTCTCTCTCTCTATATATATATATATATATATATACGTGTGTGTGTGTGTGTTGTGTGTGTGTGTGTGTGTGTGTTGTGTGTGTGTGTGTGTATGTGCTTTGCAATACAGAGTTCTCGGCATTTTGCATGAAATTCTCAAATATAAGCTTCAATATAATTTTTTCTATTATATGATGTCTACCGCAACATTCTTGCATATGGCTTTATTTATCTTTTCAACTTTTCAAGCGATTGAATGTTTTCAAACTTTACTATTTTTTGATAAAACAACTGAAATAATTTCCAAATACCAACATGGAAAGCAATACAAGTATTGAAACGCTCAAATAAAGACAACATTTTTAAAGATTAAAAATACATATCATGCATCATAGACTAAACTATTACGGATAATTTTACACTTGCATAATAAATGGAAATAGTAAATTTAAAAACAAAACAAATACAAAAGAATGGTTCACTTGAGTGATGAGGCATGTGCAACATGAAAACTGAACAATAAGGTGGAAAACGAAGAAGAAGCGTTACGTGGTGGAGCCACGGTAGGAAAAAATCTTATTTTTAAAAATGTAAAAGTTGGAGAAATTCAATAGCTTGAAAAGTGAAAAGATAAGCAGTAAGACGATGTACCTGAATGAACCGATATGAAATATTTGAGACACACACACACACACACACACACACACACACACACTCACACTTATATATGTATTTGTAACTCACGGGGAAGTCTTAAAATAATTACAGAAGCTTGCAGAAAAGGATTTAACATAAAACCTGTTCCAAAAGATTCCACTAAGCTGATATGTGTGTTTGAAATGTTTTTAGCTCTTTGTAAGAATACAAAAACATATACTTTCTGTTCCTGATGATATTGAATCAATATTGCTGAATATTTATCAACTACTCACACACACACACACACACACACACACACATACACACACACACACACAAATATATATATATATATATATATATATATATATATATATATATATATATATATATATATATATATATATACGATCAGTGTTTGTAAGTAGAGCGTTAGAAAAGCACTGCAGATTCTTATTTGGTTAAACTGATGTTAGCACAATACACATCATTGGTCAACGGGGATTCGAGACTGGCTAAAAAAATCTCTCAGACAACCCAATCTCACACTTTAGAAAAACACACCTGCCGACTGACGGAAACACAGACAAAAAAAAGCATAACACGGATATATCAGCCAGACTGGCACTTAGATAATGTTAATTAAACACATTAATTATGAGATTTCTGACACTAACAAACAAGGACTTGTGTGAAGGTGACTATAAGATTAGCGACCTCCTCGGGTGGTAATATCTAAGTATGGCAAATGCTGTTAATAAATTCAATACATTTATACTTCTACTCATTCCGACGATTTTTTTTTTCGCGGCGGAACGCGTCAATAGAAAGAAAAATATCATTTTTCACGAATAATTCATGTTTTTTTGCCACAATGTCATTGCTAATATAACACTCTCTCACACACACAGACACACACAGACACACACAGACACACAGACACTCAGACACACAGACATATATATATATACACACACACACACACACACACACACACACACACATATATATATATATATATATATATATATATATATATATATATCCATAGGTCATAATGGATCACCGGTCATGTGGAATCATTATGGATTTTTACGAATGCGAATGCCCAACAGGTCAACTACAACATCGTTTTCTCAAGTCAACACATCCGCCATTTTATTTTGTGAAAGACTTCCCTGCTTGAGCGTTGCTGCACTGAGTACAAGCTAAGGGACCTAATTTCATTCCGAGATTATCACTTGAAGGTACTCTAGCTTCCATTAAAGATCCACAACTATTCGGTCGTGTGGAAATCATATCTTTTTCAAACTGCAATCACTGTGCTTGCTCTTCCGAGACACTCAAGTTTTCTATCTCTATGGGATGTGTGGAGAACAGTGGATTGGGACACACTGCATTGCCTTTTGGACTGAGACATTCAATCCCTCTAATTGAAATTGAACCTGTCATTTCATGTAGTTTATTCAAAAACTAGAGGAGCACTTCAATTGTATCTTTGTATCATTCGTTTTTATTTTCTTAAAATGATTTTTAAGGTAAGTGAATCTTGTTCTGTTTTCAGTGTTTCCTCTCGTGTACCTAACTCTTTCCAATCGATGACTTAGAAATTTCTATGATCACTTTTTGTTATATAGTCTACGATTTAACAATACGTTGATTAAATCTTATCTGGCTTAACACTTTGATTTTCAATCTTTTAATCTTAGACTGATTTACTGTTCCCTTAGGGATGATTCCCTGTGTACCAGGGCGAGGATACAGTGGATCGGGAATTGGAAAATAAATTAGTACCTGCAGGCTGCTGACTTCTTCATATAATTTACTTTATAGTCAATTGAGTCGATTTTGCTTTTTTTCCGCAAATATAATGATAAAATCAGCTTTTACCTACAATCGATTCTTTCTGAGCCAATATATATATATATATATATATATATATATATATATATATATATATGTGTGTGTGTGTGTGTGTGTGTGTGTGTGTGTGTGTGTTAATCGACAACAACGCCTAGTTGGCGAAATTTACTTGAGAAGTAAGGTTCAATTTCAATTTGATTGTATAAAAATTGTGTAGTGGAAAAAATGTTTTTTTCATATCTTTGTTTAGATTTAATAAACTTTTGATTAAATTAAATCATGTATCTATTTGTTTCGAGAAAAAAAAAACAAATATTTAAACTTCGCCAATAAGGCAAATTTGTCGATTCGGTGTAAGTTATATATTGAATATTGCCTAAGAATGCACTTAGATTCTAAATGGAATACCATTTCCTGTCAGACTTTGGCATCAATAATAACTGTACATAGCAGACTGTTGAATTTTTATTAATAACATGATGACAAAATTTACCCAAAAATAACATTTTATCACAAAGCTAATACATACTTTATAGTGTATCTACGCTATTTGCCAAAGTCTAGAATGAAAAAAATAAAACCTAAGTGAACAAGAAATGCGCAAAATCTAATTTATTTTGCAAACATATAAGAATAATCACAATGGATTACGTCGACGTTCCATATATATATATATATATATATATATATATATATATTTATATACATTAAAAATGGACATAACTGGTACAACAGAATGAATTATAATTGCGTTGTATAATATAGAAACTGAGATTTTCTCCTATCGTCACACGATGAATATATCACTCGCCCTAGACAGCTTAAATAGAAAAAACAATTGGGCTGCTGCAGGAAAAGGGGTTATTTGTGTCTTTGCATTTTCTGCAATTGTTTAACTCAGTGATAAGAGCAATGCTACATTGAACTAGCCACCATATATATATATATATATATATATATATATATATATATATATATATATAGTAATATATGTGTGCATGTGTGTTATGCATGAATATACTCTAAAAATATCATGTTGGTTTATAATGAAAGTGCTCAAAATGTTTGAAATAAAGTTATATGCAGGCGTAAGACAAAATACTTACTTAAATATATTAATAACGAAACTCAAAACAATAACTTTGATAACTTAGATATAAACTAACATCATAAATTACAAAATGTATGAAATATATGATGCACATTTTAACAAACTAATATATCATAGATATACAGGTACTCTTCACCTCGCGATTATCTCCACCTACGATCGAAATACGTGGATATAAAATATTCATAGAAATATATATGTGACACTCTAGAATTCAGAAAAAAATTATATTAATTCATATCGAAGATAATGCTTTGTCGTACATATTTATAAAAGCTGATAAAGAAAATGAAACCGATGAAAAACATTCACACAATGTAAATACCATACATTCATGAAAGAACAAGGATTAACATTAAAAAGATCTCGAAGCCGTCGACATCCAGCCAAGCTAATTATATACATTTGTTATGCCGATGATCTAGCTCTAATAATTAACACCATCACAAAGTAACTAGAACTTCTTGATTTTACCGAAACCTCTGCAAAAGAAATCTCCATGTCAATGCAGGAAAAAAAATAGAAAAAAAAAAGTGGGGTCGATGTGCTTTAGTCCAGATGGTCAAATTAAAACCCTAGACGAAAACAACATCAAACAAGTCTCCAATTTTATCTATCTTTGACTAAAAAAAAAACAATATACAGAAGAAAAAAAAGATATTGGCATTAAAAGATAAAGGGCCTGGGCAGCCAATGTACGGAATTTTGCCTCATAATCTTGAACGTAAATTCTTTACAGCAACAGTCTAATCATATGGATCCACATTGTGGGCTTTAACAAAAGCTTGAGAAAATAACGCTTGATGGAATATAAATGCAAATGCTGTGAACTGCCCTTATCAACATATCTTCGAAGAAAATCAAACTAGTAATCAGCTTTACAGCAATGTTAGACCAATCTCAGTCAAACTCAGATGAAGGAGACTTCACTTTGCTGGACAGTAGAGGTTATGCAATCAGTTGTATATACTTTGGAAACCAAAACATAGAACCTCCACAGTTTGACGCTCTACATGCACCAATGCCTATAATACTAAGGTAGTCTACGTAAAGACCTTTCCATAGCAATGGGTGACAAGGATGGATGAAGAGAAAGGGTTTGAGAGGCGTTCTTGGCCTGATGATATATATATATATATATATATATATATATATATATATATATATATATATATATCATACTATAATATCAAGTTCTGCCAGCGCAGTAAAAATAAAACTAGCCTATGCTGTAAGCTCCTCAAACATATTAACGCTTTCACTAGCTCTATCACGAATACGAATTTCTATATCTATCATAATCCCAAACGCAGAAGCAAAAATGTCATCTACCTCCTAGTAAATACTGTATGCAAATCACAGTATATAGGTGAAGGAGAATTGCAATGCAACATTGAACTTAATTGCAATGCAACATTGAACTTAATAACTA
Source organism: Thysanoteuthis rhombus (assembly GCA_963457665.1). Taxonomy (NCBI): domain Eukaryota; kingdom Metazoa; phylum Mollusca; class Cephalopoda; order Oegopsida; family Thysanoteuthidae; genus Thysanoteuthis; species Thysanoteuthis major. Next base: position 56,684,970 of record OY735207.1, read on the forward strand.
CAGGTACATAGTTAAAACACCCAAAAATCCCAACCTACTTGAAAAGAACGTTAGCAACCCTAACTACGATTTCATTACAAACACAAGATGTACCATAATCGAAAAAAATATACACCCTCCAATACTACTAGAATCTTTGGGCCTCATAAGGATAGGTGGATAGAAAAATTAAAACTCTGTTTTATTCTAAATTACTCAATGATTGTCAACTCATCATCATCATCATCATCATCATCATCATGATCAATCTTTTAACGTCCGTTGTCGGACATAGACCCTCCCCAGGATCCGTCACATTTTTCTATCATGGGCGTTGCAGAGCCAGTATTTTCTGGATTTGTTTAGTTCATCTCTCCATCTTGTTTTTTTTTTTTTGTCGGCGTCAGTTTCGCAAGTGGTCTCTGGGGATCAATGACGTGGTTTGTGATGTACATCGGTTGTCATTCATTCTCTCAACATGACCAGCCCATTGCCATTTGAATTTTCTTATGGATTCTATGATGTCTCTGAAACCCGTTTTCTTTTTGAGATATTGAGCTGTCTTGTGATCCCTCCATGTGAGGTTGAGCATGATTCTCTCATGTGCTTGTTGCATGCTTTTCAGTTTTGAGGGTTTGTCTCTCGGTTAGTTTCCATGTTTCAGCTACATAAGTGAAAATCGGAAGGATGCATTTCAAGGTTGAGCTTGCTTTGCTGAAAGCTTGCCATCCTAGAGTGCTTCTCTGCTTGATTTCTTTATACCTGTTCCTGATGCTATACTCTAACCAACACCCATACATACATATTGACTATCAGAATCTCACCCTTACACCCGTTCATCCTAATATACCTCAATATACTAATTCTTTCATTTTTGTACTATAGACCTAACTTTACAATGTAGATTCGTCGCCCACATAAGTCAATCGATACGAACTTATCTTGCCTTATCCCAACCTAGCTTTACTGATATATATATATATATATATATATATATATATATATATATATATATATCGATAATCGAGAATATCACACGTAGTCATCTAGACCCCTTTCTATATATATCAATATATGATCTATTTCATACATAACAAGGACACCTCTGATTTGTATCTCACATAGTCTTGATTATCACTGGAGACAGTCCGGGCTCCATAGCCAGTCATTTGAATATATCTGGATAATTTCCAGTATTTTACCCCTACGATTATTCAACTCCTAACTTTTATACGTGCATAATATTAATACACTTATAGTTTTACTCCACCATTGATATTTGCCTACTTATACTGATATGTAATTTCCACCCCATCTTTCATTTTGAGTGATAATGTTACTCTTTACAAACACTCCCATCCTAACTCACACACACACCCTGTTGGTTTTACATTTATCTTTATTCAAACCACCGCGTTCTCAACAAGTATCTAATATTTACCTAGACAGATGTCTACTGTATTGAATCCACAGGGTTGACATCACCAATTACATATTTTCCACATGATATAACATTACACACTACCTAATATTGCGATTGTATATGCGTGTATTGGTGTACACAAGTGTTCAGTCAGGTGTGTATCTGCATATGCATATCTTGTTAGTATGCGTATATGTATATGGATTCATATATATATATATATATATATATATATATATATGGTTTGAACTATAGGAAGCGAGACGGACTCAGGAGTGAAAGTGTATGGAAACTTAGTTCATTAATCTGTAAATAATTTCATTGATGGTCTAGACATGTTTTAGGAAGTATTCCCATCTTCATTAGTGTGTGTCGTGCGTGTGATCACCATCTAATGGTTATAAGTTTACAGTGGAATATTGTAAGTACACCATGTAGAGCTTTGCTTTGTGAGCAAAAAATGGGATCTCATCTGCTAGGGTCATACTGTTGTGTGGGATTTAGTTCAGTCTGTGATGAAGTCTGTGGTGTTAGCAGCGGTAGCCGGTCTTGGAGAGGACATACGATGTAAGAGTAGAAGGGAAGTGGTTTAGTGTTGGATTGTGTGGGTAAGTTAGGCATAGTATTGATGGAGGGCTGATGAGTTGAAGGAACTCCATATGTATTAAACTTACACACATATATATATGTATATATATACACACACACACATATATATATATTTATATATATATATATATATATATATATATATATATATATATATATATATATATATATAGGTGTATGCTTATAAGGACATTTGAACATATAAACATACATAGGCATAGTCTCTATATAACTTTACTAGCATTATACTAGGCAGTGATCTAGATTGATTCCAAGGAATCATGGCAACTAATTCTTACAAATATACATTTTGACTAAAATGACCCTTAATATAGGTGTATGCTTATAAGGACATTTGAACATATAAACATACATAGGCATAGACTCTATATAACTTTACTTGCATTATACTAGGCAGTGATCTAGATTGATTCCAAGGAATCATGGCAACTAATTCTTACAAATATACATTTTGACTAAAATGACCCTTAATATAGGTGTATGCTTATAAGGACATTTGAACATATAAACATACATAGGCATAGACTCTATATAACTTTACTTGCATTATACTAGGCGGTGATCTAGATTGATTCCAAGGAATCATGGCAACTAATTCTTACAAATATACATTTTGACTCTTAAATACCTATGATTACATCCACTAATCAGCCCAAACTGCCTCATTCCGCCACGTAGAGAAAACAAGTAAAACCCTGGGCGTACACATTAAGGTAGTTTTGTATGGACATCTTACTTTTCAAAGCCAAATATATAGCGATAAATATATTTTCTGTTGACAGCCAACCATGTTATCACTAAAAAGTGCACACAAACCTCTGAAGACAGGAACTTTTCTCAAAACATGTATAGCATAGTAATGAATTTATTTATCAATCAATTATTTAACTAATAAATTTTCTGAATACTTCACCTACTTAGTTTATCTCATCCTAAATAGTTGTTATATATATATATATGATTCCAAAGGAAGCAATAGACAGCCGGTGGCTGAAGAATGCAAAAGCACGAAATGTTTACATTCATCAGGTCATGTTTCTCTGAATATTATTGCTTTTTGTATCAAAGGCTCTATATACTGTGTTAGATATTGGACAATAAATAAAACCTGTTTTTTCTGTTATTTTTTGTTTGTTCGTAACAAATTCAGACAATATATGCATTATTTACGATATTTTCAAAAATTTCTTTTCAAATGTTGAACTAATTTGGAGTGAAAAAAAGAAATCAATTTTCCATGTTGACTCCGAATTTCAGACTGATGCAATCTTCAGTCTGTAAAACCGGAAGCTGAATCAAAATGTTGCATTGTTTTATCCGTCTAAACGGCCTATATTCACACATCCTCTGAGCCTAATATCGGGCACGGCTCCACAAAGAAGCGTAGTTGGTTAGAGCTGAGCCTGCCTATAAGGCTGCTTCTTGGTGTACGCAGGCTTGACCACAGCAAGACGCTCATTTCTGTATCAATCTAGGTCGATTCGATTCGCCACATTTGTGCCTGGCAAAATATGTCCTCTACGAAATTATCACTATAAATATCAAGTTCAGTTAGACATAAATTCTCCGTCTACCAATACTTAGTATACATATATATATATATATATATATATATATATATATATATATATATATATATATATACCAAAGTACCAACTAATAATTCAATGCCTAATGCGTGATTGGTTTATTGCATAAAATGCTCTAAATTTGAACAATAAGCTCAGAATATAATGAAATAATGGATTCACTACACAGTTTATATTCATATTCATGTTTCCACCCTTTATATGGGCATCTTCGGCTGGATCTGAATCCGAGTTCGCCTGAAGAAGCCCAGAAGGGCAGAAAAATAAATGGATTTGTCTAGCAAATCTATTATTTTTCTACTATATATATATATATATATATATATATATATATATATATATATATATATATATATATATATACAGAGAGAGAGAGAGAGAGAGAGAGATGACTAATCTCTGGTTTCAATGTATATGTAATATTTTTGTTTACAGAAGCAAGAATTCATTTGTAAGAAATGGAGGAGATGCCTCTTTTTGAATATATACGCATGTATACACACGCATATATGTGTGCACAATTATATATAGATATATACATATATAAAATCATAGTTTTCAATTAACTCCTTTTCCAAAACTTCGCGCAAGAAGGTCAAATGCCAACCGTGCTTTTATTTGTAAAAATCAATATATATCAACACCAACCTAACGTTTTCCCCGATTTCAAGACTGTAATCAATTTCGATATTAAAAATGACGGAAATAAAATTTTGGGATGAGTTCTTTTCTTAAATTGTGAGCGAAAATAACTCGTATTTGAGGAATTATTTCATTACGTATGGAAGAGATCGAAAGCCATTCTTATTTATGTATCAAGGAATTATTTTTACGAATTATAACTATGGGATATAAACGTAGGAATACTACTTCGACAAAAATCAAGTCAAAACGCGTCTCTTTATTTATCTATCTCTCAGTCTGTTTATTGGGTCTCTTTTCGTCTCACCATTTTTTTCGATCAATAAATCGATCTACATTGAAATCTCTCGATCACATTATGTGTATATCTATTTTATAACCGTCAACCGAAACTGCCACCCAAACCGTCTACTTAGTTCTCTTCAGTTTTCAAGTTAGTCTGGCTGGCTGGATATATATCACGCGCTGCAAGTCATCGACAAGACTGTAAGTTCAAGCAATTATTTCTTATTATGTGTAGAAAAAAAAACATATTTCAGTGTTTTGTGAAGATATCACCCAAAATAGTTTTTTTAAGCGTTGGTTATAATTTGCAAAGTAAGTATATGCTAAATCGATACCTTAGTTTATGTCACGCTTTTTTTTTTGAGGGGGGGGAATTCAGAATTTTTTTAAATTGATCACTATTCTACAAACATCGAAAGAATTAACTCATCCATTGACCACTCCTTTTTCAAATTTTTTAATTGATCACCCCCAACACGGTATGCTGCTCAATGATGCAACAGTTTCTACTGAGTAACAAACCAGACCTCTCTATTCACCCGTTCATATATACCATTTCTATTTTCTTGACCTAGCCGAATTAATAGGGTGTGTCTTAGAAGCCGATATATATTCAATGCTGGTAAATGCAGTGAATTGATTTTCACTGAATCAATAAATCGCATCTGCCTTTTTTAAAACCATTGTGTCTACCAAATTCTTTATCAACATACTTGTAATAGAAACTGCCAACAAAAACTGTCAACCTAGGTTTCTTTAGTATTCCAAGTTGGTTGGCTGGCTGGCTGGCTATGTATGTATCGCACATGCGTATGGGACACACCAATGGAGTTGAAAGGCTGAAAATTTAAACATTCACTCCTTGTTATGTCAAAGAAAAAGGACCCTTCCCCCAAATTGATTTTCATTGGGGGTTCAATTCGCAATGTAAATTCATGTTAAATTGGTCCTTTGGATTCCAGCTACCAGACAGTCTATACGTTTGTTATTTTTGATAATTCCAACTTTATTAGTGATCAATTCCAAACAAGATTCATGGGAAGTTACTCCCTCATTGATCACCCCAAACATTATTTGCTACCAAAAAACTGTTGGTCATTTGACGCTCTTCTATTGATCGACTAACCAGACCTGTTATCATACTTTTCTCTGCTTTGACTGAACTAGCATTATCATACAAGAACTTTCCAAAATTTTGATATCAAATTTTACGATTGAATTTCTTGTATTTATATAAAACACCTGGTTCAGTCTGTCTGTGCTCAGCCCACTTTCTCAAAAATTGTCGTTACGCATCCAAATTTGGTATAAAGACTTAGTGGACTTAGGGGAAGAACTTGGACTATTAGGTCTTCCAAAAGAATAGGACTTGAAACAGTTCAGAGTGGGGTTCTATTTACACGTAACTATAAGGTGAAACAGAACTCTTACTCTCCTTTCATTGGCATAGCTTTTGAGTAGCTCAACCAAACCTTTTATGATAGGTTTTTAGGGGCAAGAAGTTCTATTTACATATGTGTATAATGCTAAACGGAACCTTCATTGTCCATTTAATGCACATGTGCAAACTACTCTTGCATACGTGGTGAGCTTCGATGGGGAGCAGCTGGAAAACCTACCGATATTTCAAGTCATCCATCTCTCTCCCCTTCGGAATGATATATATCATCTTTAATGGTGTGAGTAGTTGCAATGAATAGAGACCGAGACAAGCCTAGCTTCTACAGGGTAATATTTCACCCTCACCTCTACTCTGACTTGAGAAAATGACCACAACTTGTATATTGTATGTATGATAGATAAAGTGTTCTTGTTTTTGTTCGTGCGACGCTGCGAAAACAAAGTCAACTCCAGGATTGAACTGTAATTTGACAATATTTATCTATTCACCTGCTCAACATGACCACTTTATTTTTCATTGACCTAGCCGAATTAATAGGGTGCATCTGAGAAGCTAATATATCTTCAATGTCGGGGAATACAATAAATTATTGATATCTCAGAATCAATAAGAAGCAGCTGCCTTTTTTTAACCGTTGACTCTCTGCCTAATTCTTTCTTACCATTCTTTTACTCTTTGCTTTGTGTGCACTGGCATCAATATACAAGAGCTTCCCAGCTTTTGATGTCAAATCTAATTTCACTTACAATTACCAGTTATATATATATATATATATATATATATATATATATATATATATATATATATATATATATATATATATATATATATTCTAAAGAGCTTTACAGCTTCAAATACAAAACATTGAAAACCTTTTTGAGTTTTTTGGTATCACTCAAGGCACTTATTTCCGCAATATCTGTCAATGCAATTTATGTTATTTTCTTTCGTCTTTTTTCCTTGTTTTACAGACACTTTGTTATCATGATACAATGTGTAGATTTTCTGTCGGTGGGATCATCAGTTGTTTTCAATGTGACCATAAGATATATATATATATATATATATATATATATATATATACATATATATATATATATATATATAGAGAGAGAGAGAGAGAGATAGAGAGAGAGAGAGATATATAAAGAGACAGAGACAGAGAGACAGAGACAGAGATAGAGCTTTGTTTGCCATTGGGGCTGACAATGTGGAAAAAAACTTGAATCGTTTGTAAAAAATAACAATTTATCCCATTACAAACAATTCAACTATTTTTCCATATTGTCATTTCTAATCACTCATCCAAACAATGATCATATGCATATTGATAGACGATATATATATATATATATATATATATATATATATATATATATATATATATATATATATATATATATAAACTGGCTGGACTTTTCTCACACAACAGGATGCCCCCAGTAGCCAGGATACCATTTTTGCTCACAAAGCAAAGCTCCTGATGGTGGGCTCAGGTTCAGCATGAAACTTATGACTTTTAAAAGCACACACATACACAGCACACACTACTGAAGATGGCAATACCTCCAAAACATGTCTAGACCACTAATAAAAGCATTTACGGATATATAAACCTAACTTAAAAACACTTTACTCCTCAAGTCTATATATATATATATATATATATATATACACACACATATATATATATATATATATATATATATATATATATATATATATATATAAACAACCGGCTTTATATAGTTATTATTATGTCCCCAGGCTTTCGTTGCACTACCAAATTCAATATGCAGAAAAAAAAGTAAAATGGTTTTAGAGGGGATTCTATTTATGGAGCTGACACATGATACCTAACCAAAAGACAGGCCACAAAGTAAGAAGCATGCAACGTGCACATGAGAGAATCACGCTCAACCTTGCATGGGGAGATCACAAGACAGCATAGTATATCAGGAAGAAAACGGGAGTCTGATGCATCATAAAATCTTTTTTAAAAACTTGAATGGCAATGAACAGGCCATGTTGCAAGAATGGCAGATAACTAATGGACATCACTTCTCACAACATGGATCCCGAAAGATCACGTGTGAAACCAAGGCCAATAAAATAGAAGATGGGGAGATGAACTAGACAAATTAAAAAAATATTGGCTCTGCGACGCTCATGATAGACAATTGTGGTAGACCTTGGAGAAGGTGTATCTTCAATTGCATACGATAAAAGACTGATGATGATGATGATGATGATGGTGGTGATGATGATGTTGATGATGATGTTGATGATGATGCAAAACCAAACCGAATGGTTCTCTCCAGCATGAAAACCCAATTTTCAAACCCTCCCTGTCTTGCCCGATTGCTCTGAGCCCTATTTGTAGCAATATTTCTAATTAGAAACCAAACCGTCACTGAAAGTGTCAACATCAGTTTCTTCAGTGTTCAGGTTGGTCTGGCTGGCTCTCTGGCTATGTATCAAGCGCCCATGAAACTAAAGGGATGGAAATTTGAACATACATTGGACTTAGTGATCAGCTGAGCGATCTTACTTATTCATTGATCACCATTCTTAACAAATGTTTTAATTGATCATCCCCAACCCAAGATGCTGCTAAAAAGATGTTAGTCACATGGCAGTTTCTATTGAGTGGCAATTAGACCTTTATTTTGTTTATTTATTTATTTATTTTTTCTTTGAAAATCAACGGTATGAGAGGCTGTGATGAAAAGCAACAGAAACAAAAATGAAAGAAAAGAATTTTTTGGGCGGTTGGTCACCTTGTTGTTTGTGAAGTCAACACGTCGTTTCAGCTGGTCTATTCTACGACCTTCTTCAGATATACTATCCGAATGTGATTGTTGGTGAACAGAGGTTTTTTTTTCCTAATTGTAACAGTGCTAGATCGTTGGATGCAGCAAATGCTCACTTTTCAATCAGTGGGTAAATTCAACGTTAGAGTGTTGCTGCTGTTGGAAAGAAGACAAATTCTGTTTAGTACTTATACATTTGGACATTACACTCGGAGAAAGTCGTGGAATGGATCGGCCTAAACAAGTTGATGACAAGGCAAACAACTACGAGGAGTTTAATCATCCAAAAAACCTTCTTGAATTATTATGATCAATTCTCAGAACAATAGACAGTAAAAAAAAAAAATCAACAACGATTCACAATTCTATCTTTTCTTCTTTTCTTGCCACTTGCTGACAGGCCAATTATAGGGTTCAAAGAGAGAGAGGACGTTCGTGATTAAGTGTTGTATAGAGATTGGTATCGTCTGCTGGAGGTTCCCACACGACCCACAGCTGCTTACGACAGCCGGTCTTCCAAGACAGTCCATGCACTTGGTACTGATCAGGCACGACGTTGCTTAACTTCAGTGATCATACGAGAACCAATAACCCCAATTTATTTGTTTCACGAGCGAAACTGATAGAAACGAAAATTTCACAGGAAATGAATTCTCAAGTTGTTCTATTTGGACATTAAATTTAGGCAGGATTTTTATATAATTCCTGGTTGTATATGAATGAAGATACTTTATGAAAATCCGGAAAATGTGAAAATTTATATAGTTTTTACTGCGTACATTAGAAGCAGCCGAAAATAAATTGAAAACCCAAAGAAATTCTATTTATCGACAGTCTGTAAATAAAACAGAACCGAAGCACTGGAGAGAAAAAGAAAAAAAATATACTTACGTACATTTCTGTCTGTATTCAGACATTTCTCATAGTTGATAAAAAATAGATAAGTAATCACTTGGAATGGAGGTCGAATTCAAAATCAGCAAAAAAACAAAGAATAACTGATCGTCGAAGCCAAGTGGTAAAATGCTCGTCTCGGGTTTGGTAGGCCGCGGTTCAATTCACCAACAAGTTATAAAAAGACATCGCACTAGAACTCCCCGAGGCTTGAAGGTTAGGGGCTAAATCACGTTCGAGCAATGTCAACCCTTGTCAGTATCTAGATAGTTGACCAATTGAGAATAACTGGCAGTGTGGGCAGAACAAAGTTTCGACAGGCCTAGCAAGTTAGAAATTAGGTTTGACAAATCTTACCCTGCAACATCCTCGATAAGAATATACGCAGAGATCAATGATATCACTATATGATATAACACAATGCATTATCATTCTGTCGGATCATATACATCCATTTCTCAATACATAACTGTGGCATTGAAAGAAACGACTACAGCTCATATAGACCGAGAATAAACGAGATGAGAATGGAATGAAAACAGTTATTCAGGCCTTTGCATTACCAACGAGTGTTTGGCTTAATAGTAGGAGGATCGCTACGTTGTAGTGGCTACCCTACCGGTCATAGGTTCGATTCCTGCATCATTCTCATTTTCTTTCATTGTTTATTCTATTTACGTTGTTTACGTCAAGTGATACATAAACCGTGTAACGACGGGTGATCATTTGAAATATGAGTTTCTACATAATATAATGCAATTTATAATCATATATATATCACTGATAATTACATGCACATTAACCAATCATTTATTCGTGGACAACATTTCTTGTTAGTTTCCCGACTCACTTTTCCTCATTAGGACGCCTACGCATTCTTTTCGTTCAGATTGTATATTGTAAGATTAATCCCACTTAAGCCAGCGTAAGAGTGACAGACATGGCCTTTATTATATATTTAAAGGTCTATCTACCCAACACAACAGTGAGAGGCAAGGCTTTTATAGAATATTTTACAATCTTTAATCAACATTCATCTATGCTGCTTCTTCTACTGCTAATGATGGCTGTTGCTGCTTGACTACAACAGACTGGGCTGATGACTGTTACTGATATTATAAGTATGGCAGACACGGCTCTTATCATGTATATATGATTACTTTCAATGAAATATAGCATAAATTTAAAGGTTTCTGTCGTACAGTTCAACGTTTAATAAGCTAGTCTCGTAAGTCTTCTCTTTAATGTCATGAGATCGATCCTCACTGAGTGGTTCTGTGCTAAACTAAGCTGAGCATCATGCTTAGCAACAATTGCCGAGCTGATTATGCAGATCGCTACTATTTTGAACACCGAGAGTGCCATTACTGAGATCTTCTATTTGATTAGTCAACGTTCATAGTAAACAATGAGAACGTGAAGTAGGTTAGCAAGATAGTCTCACAGATCATTACCTCTGAAATGAGATCGATCCCAACGGGGTGCTACATATCTTTGTACTGCATCAAGGTAAGCTGAGTGAATAACTCGGGCAGTGGGCTTAAATCATTAGATGTACAGGTAACCTTTTTCCGATAAATTTTCTAGGGGAGCCTTCAAAAACAACTTTCCAAACGTATACAAACCTTTGTGTAAAAGTTGTGATGGACTTGTTTATGTAATGGAGAATTATTAAGTGTATTTCGGAAAATGTCACTTCGTTTTGTGGAATCCCAGGAAAGGTCGTGCCGTACGCTGGGGTCCTGCAGAACACAATTTGAATACGACGTATCTAACGGATAAATCCGAAAAAAGTTTTCAAATGCCTATATTACATTGAAACAGATGCAATATACTTACAGGTTATAATCTAAAAGTCTAATTGATTTGCGTACATTACACTTGTGTTAACTTTACACTGATATTAACCTCTACTTTCTAGTAATAGTCACAAGGTTTTTCTTTCTATTCTACACTCCATACTCCGGATCACCTTCTTGAAATTTTGAACTGAACCTTCAATTAACGCCACGGGATGGATTATTCTTATTCCACTGTTCATGCCAGAGCATATCACATATTATTTCATTCTTCCCGGTTGATTTTGATTGTGATGTCGTTAGACTGCAACTTCCACTGGACCAGAGGTCGAACTCCCGAAAGCTAAGCAGGTTACTTGATATGTTTTACCAACACCTTCACCTACAAGGTCGTATCTGTGTATATCAGTGCGAGAAGTTAAACCGTCTGTTTATTTGTCAAATTCGTTCGAAAGTAAAAAGCATCAACATTGAAAAAAAAGGCTTTAGATGGGCAAATTCTAGAACTATAATGCTAACTTGAACCTTACTTTCAACACACACACATACACACACACACAAACACACACACACACACACACACACACACACACACACACACATATATATATATATATATATATATATATATATATATATATATATATACATATATCCAGCTCTACTCTAAAACAACTCAACTCCACGAGTAAAATGTATGTATCGAGCACTCTATGAAATGAATCCATTGCATTTCAGAAGTGACTTTATATTATTGATATATTATTATATTATGTTATACTACTAGCCTGATTTGTACCACATATACTCTGTGTGCGTGTGTGTGTGTATATATATATATATATATATATATATATATATATATATATATATATATATATATATATATATATTTTTTTTTTTTTTTTCATAATATTTCGTTTATAATACTCCACGGGTGCAAAAGTGAAGAGAACGTTTTCCATTCTTTCAAGGGTAAAAATGAAGAGACACTTCTCTCCTCCGTATTGAGTCAATAGTGAATAGAAACTCTGCAGCTTCAAGGGTTCAGCATCATCATTATCCTTACTCCTTTATGAATTTTGAGAACACGAAAAGGGTGACCTGGACTCCAGATACTTTGGTCTCCAAACTCTTAAACCTGGATGTATTTTGCATTTCCTGTTGGAGTTGTATATTCGACAGTGATGTTTATCTTTTGTATTTTTTTTACAAACGCCATGAATTTTTTATACTACCGTGGCAGTTTTTTTTGCAATGATGAGTATCCCACTCGTGTTATGAGCCTAATATATTTTAGATGTTGAGAAATAGGAGATGGAAATAGTTTTGGTAATGTGCTGTAATTTTTCAAAAGCCAGGAAAAAATTGTTTGTAATCTTTGATACCCTTTCCTTTATTCCTCAAATATTCCACCCAGCATGGACCAGTACTTCAGCTAGTGTATATCAATGAAGCCAAACTAATAAAACATGTTTCCAGCCGCGTTCATCTGCGCCAGCTATTTCTAACTGCCTCTTTAGACATTCCAACGAGTAACGTTCCATTAATCCCGGTAGTCAATGAGGCTCGTGTTCATATTTCCTGGCAGTTGCCTATTGTCGGGAAATCATTAATGTCGAGTTTCATTTATGAATGGTTCAAGCAATTAGGCCCCTGAGTCGATGGAGCTGTCAACGATTGCCTAATTTGCCAGAGGCTTTCGCTCCGGCAAAAGGGTTCACAGGTCATTCATCTCTGAACATGGCCGTGTGCAAGAGCCGGAAAAAAGTCTACCACCCAACCACGTAATGGGATCTTCCGTTAAAAGGATCCCACAAGGCAGAAGCAATAAGAGAGATGCAGTGATGTTGAAAGGAATGTTGTTGTTTCCGTGGTTATTGTCAAGAGAAACAGGATCTGCAGCATCCCGAGGGAGGGTTGGCAAATGTTGGAATGGCTGCTTGTTAAATTGGGGCTAGTTTAACGGATCATTCGCTCGAACATCGACTCCTCATTTTCGACTAGCGGAGAATCCCTCTCCTATAATGGGAATTTTCAGCAAGCGATCTAGGTTAGCAGTTCGGTATCAGACTATCAGTGAAAGGGAATTCAACAAAGATCGAACCCATGAACAATAGCAAGCAAGATTGTCTTGCTGATCATTGCTGTACAACGTGTATACCGATATACTATTTCCTTTTCATACTATTTACTGGTTAACCCAAGCGGAATGAATTCGCTGATATAGTCTAATTTCTGTAACATGCTATTTCTAAGAAATAAATACTGAATTCATTCCACTAGAGAAGCTGGGTTTCAAATTAGAAGTAATTGACATTTTGATTAGCAAGACTCTTCTGAGCGGTAGAGTCTATTGTCACGGACAGAGAACCAAGAAAATCGCAGTGTTCATTATCGTATATTACTAACAATAAAAAAAAGAACATTTTCTCACTACAGTTAGTCCATTTAAGTACTTTCAACATCTATACAGTAAATGATAATCAGTATTTTGATTTGAAATATATAACAAGATTGTATTTTAAAAAAGCAACGTGGAGAGAAAATTGAATTGTTGAACAGATTTGTGGACTAACATTCTCGGACAAAAAAAGTCCAAGGAGCAAATACAATACGGTAAGAAATGAAAACCACTTCATGTATTATTTTTGAAAGAATAGAAAGAACAGAAATGGATATACCTGTACCATTCGTCAATAACAAACTATCATAAAGACTAAGTAAATAAATATATCTAGCACTTGAGTCACGCTAGGCCCGTTATAGTTATACTTGTATATTATTTTTCTAATGTTAAACAACAATTCAATTTCTGTTCAATTTCCAATTTTCTTTTTCTAATACCATACAAAGTAATGAAAAAAAATTGCAGAAAACATTACTGAAATATTTTTTGAAAAGAGATATTAACATTCAAAGAGATTTTTGGACGATTCAACTCATTCTTTTTGTCACTCTTGATTTTTTCCACAACGTGTAAGCCTACCGCTTCCACAGCTTTCTTCTTCAGGCGCATTATCTCTTTGCTAAGAGAAGGAATCTTTTTTTTTTCGTGATACGTAGTAAAAAAGAACGGTTGCAAATATATTTCTTTAGTTGCAACGCTTATAACAAAAGTTACAGTTATTCTTTTCTTTCAAACATAGAATTCGATACCTTGTCCCTGTTGAGCAGCAGAAGACACACTGTGTTTTAATCCAAAAAGGTTTGATTTTCAGCCAACAATTTGATGTATGCTAATTCTTTCAGTTTTCAAATTCCTCATCGGATATCTCTGTCTATTATATGAGCTTCCAGTAGGAAAAGGTAGTTTATCCCCTTTTCCCTCCAGATATTGTCCATTATACTAGATTAAAACTAAGTGCCGTATGGGTTTTTGTGTCCTTTGAGTCTGATTTTAAAAGGTGTGTTGGTTTCTAATTTACATTTTTCCCGACATTCACATGGAATGTTGTTAAACCTGTCTGTCGTGGCGGATCAACTTTAGTGGAAAACTTACAAGTAGGGTATGTACTTATGAATACTACCAAGACGTTGTATTGTCTGTAAATTCTTTGAATTTGCTTTACCACCACCACCACCATCACCACCACCACCACCATCATCATCATCATCATCATCAGCCTTTCAACGTCTAACGTTGGACATAGACCTTCCCCATGATTTGTAACACTACTCTATCATGGGCGTCGCGCAGCCGGTACTTTCTGAATTTGTCTAGCTCGTCCCATCATCTAGTAATCTGCCGGCCTCGGTTGTGCATGTGATCTCAGGGGACCCTTGTCATAAGTCGCTATGTCCATCAGTTGTCCATCATTCTTGCAACATGGCCACCCCTCTGCCATTTGAGCTTTTTAGAGGATTCTATGATGTCTCTGACTCTTGTCTTTTCCCTGAGGTACTGTGCTGTCCTATGGTCTCTCCATGTGAGGCCCAGCATAATTCTTTCATGTGCACGTTGCAAGGTTCTCAATTTGCAGATCTGTCTCTTGGTTAGGTTCCATCTTTCAGCTCCATAATGGAATTCTGACGATAGCTATCTTGTTAACGTCTTTGAGCTCCTTTCATTCCTCCTCTTAGCAACAATATGAGAAGGGTAATCAATTTTCCGAAAATCACTTTGGATCCTTGTAATGTTATCTGCAACTAACGACGATTAAAGATTGTGAGAAAGTGTGTGTGAACTGTGATCACTCGACAACTGACCATTGTACAAAGTTGACTTTTGCCAGATATATTATCACACAAAGCAGGTGTAAGAATATTTGGACATCTCTCAAAAAACAGGATCCGAAATTCCTTCCAAACCATCATACCAATTATGGCCTCCAATACTTTATATGATGGCAAGCTAAATTTGAATAAAACCTGTCTATAGACAACACGAATCAAAACATGTAGATGTAGTAGTTACCAATTTTTGTTGAAACAGACCAATGAGATAATAGGTCCACTGGACTCTGTCGCCCCCTTCATCTTCTCTAAATGCCGACTGTTCCTCTCTGTCTATCTATCTGTCTATCTGTTTCTCTCTAAATTTTTCAGTTGATCCCACATATATCTATCTGTGTGTCACTCATTACATACAAACCAATGCAGATAACATCATACCCTTTCTCTGGTATCTTATCACCCCTGTCATTACTTATCCCTAAATTGTTCTTTCATTACCCAGACATCTTTGGGAAGACTTCAGTTGCTCTTGACTCCAGGCTCCTTCCATTTTCTCATGGCAAGAGGTTGGAAAAGCAGAACAAGAAACACATACGCTGTCATTTTATCATAATCGTGCACACACATATTTTCAACGTACAGCTCCCTAACAAGAAAGCTGGCACATAATCGTACATGTAGTTTATCACATTTACACAACTTATCATACGGATAATTTTTCTCTAGCAATAGACGATACTGCATTCATCTTCCTTCTGATATTCTCATTTGAGTAAACTTTCAGACATTTTTCTCCCCCAGAAATCTACTGATATCATGAACTTCCATCTAACACCTTATCGAAACTATACAACTGTTGTATTTTAGTTTAATAAGTACATCCCTCGTTATTTGTTATGATACATATATGTTCTTTGTATTCATACATTCATGCTTTTGACACCACTTATTCATTTTTTTCAACTTTTGTTCATTCAAATGCATTCACACTATTGTCGTCTATGACACAGCCACTGCCCCCTTTCTCTCTTACATTAGCGTCTTTGGGTAAAGTTATAACCCGTATGATAAAAACGACCAATCTTAAATGCAGCAGATATTCAAGCATCTTACATTCTATTAGTTCCCATATATTAAGCACTTATCGTAACCTTAAACCAGTAATCCTCTACACAGGGCATAATCGAAGTTAAAGTTTTTGTGATGGGCAGTACTTGAAGTGCAGATTATAAATCGTTGAGTCATAGATCTAAACTTTGATATAAGATATCTGAATTGACAATTGATCTAATTTCAGAAATGAAATATCTCAATTGGTGTGAGATCCAAATTAAAAAATACAATAAGGAAATATCTGAAAATTTCTGAGCTGTAGTATCGTACAATGTACAGAAATCATTTCACATGACAATCATGATAGGATTTCTCCACGCATTCTAAAATCTGACCACTTTAAAACATGCACATCCGGAACAACCACCGTGCTAGTTCGATTAACGAGTAAAAATGTCGATTTTTGTTAATATTTCATTTTTTTAATCTTTCGTCTTACCATTCAGCCTAGTGGACCTCCCCATCTAGTAGAGAGAGGAATCAATCACTTTGCAGCACTGTTTGTGGGATATCAGACATGTCATTGAGTGGATCTTTGTCAAAACATTAAGCAGGAGTCATGAAATCCCCAAACATGTGAAACAATCACTTAAAAAAAAAATAACCATGTTTAAACCAATTAAAGACAATCAGGCAGATAACACTTTGAGATTTTTTTTCTCACTTTTTTGTTCCTGGGCCATGAGTGTTATTTTTTGATTGATCGTGTCTAAAATGTTTAGAAAATGTCAATTATCCATTTCAAACTTTGCTTTCCTGATGAATTGGAATATCATCATCATCATCATCATCATCATCATCATCATTATCCTCCTCCTCCTCCCCCTCATCATCATCATGAGCCTTTTATCGTCTGTTGTTCGACATAGACTTTCCCTAGGATTTGCCAAACCTCTCTATCGTGGGCATCGCAGTGCAAGTACTTTCAGAACCCGTCCAGTTCGGATTGCATCTTATATTCAGCCGGCCTCATTTCCACATCCGATCTTTGGGGATCCATGTTTTGAATTCTGATGTCCATTTTCGGCTGTCGGCTATTCTAACAATATGGCTGGCCCATTGCCATTTGAGTTTCTTAGCAGTTTATATGATGTCTTGGACACCAGTTTTTCCCTTAATATACTGTGCCATCTAATGGTCTCCCCATGTGATGTTGAGTATGATTCTCTCATGTGCACGTTGCATGGTTCTCAGTTTGAGGGTCTATCTCTTAGTTAGGTTCAATGCTTCAGCTCCATTTGTAAGTATTGGGAGTATGCATCGGTTCTTTACTCTTTTTTTTCGGACTAATGAGATTTTCTGGTTCTTGTTGAGTTTGTTCTACCAAAGGCTTGCCATCCAAGAGTGATTCTCCGCTTGATTTTTACTTCTTCAAAAATGTCCGCGGTCCAATTGACAATGATTACACTCCAATTTCTCAAAAGAATTAGAATTCTTCTTCAATTGAACTGTGGACAAATTTGCACATTTTATCACATAAAGTAAGAAAAATAATTACATTTGATCCTGGCAACAGAAACAAAGTTTGAATAAAATACTCTGGCGACAAAAGTTTGGAAGATATGATAGCCATTTTCTCTACTTTTTACACGTAAGAAATCAGGAAATAACATTTGTTACCAAAGAAGGAAAATGGCGTTATACTGTTGTCCAAAAAAGGATGTACACTTAAAAACAGATTTTAAAATAAAAACAGATAAATAAAAATGAAGGCGTGATATTCAGTATCCAAGCATCATTCATTTGGCAATAAAGACAGACTGCCCCCACCCAGATTGTTGCTGTAGACGGTCACAACGATATCTGTTGTTCAGGTATGCATCTTACTTGAGACTAAACTCAAAGAATCAAAAGAATTTTCAACACGTAACTTGCAACACAAATGTAGATGTTAAATAAACATGAATATTCTTGTGCTGTGGAACATTTTTCAATGAACGAAGAAAAAACATAGTCTCATAGTTGCATATCAATATAATAACTTAGTTTTTAGGAAAACAAAGACGGAAAAGAATATCCTGTATGAATCAGTTTGTTATTTATCATTTACACAGAGGAAAGGTTAAAAGTTTGTAACTAGTTTGCAAAATGTCTCATCAGGAAGTTGAAAATATGAAAGGGGGGACACAAAAGAGACTGACATCGCCTGTTGCTACAAAGAAATGAATGAAAGGAGGGAACATGACCAGTTACCACTTTGTTTTTATTGAACTTGGCTACACGGCCTACACACGAACTTCAGCAGAACAAAAATTATGCGCCATAATCATGTTAGGAATAAGAAAATAACTGTAAAAATAGAAGATGCAAAACTCGGCTAGGTAGAATCTCCATGAGACCCTCAAAAGAGGAGGAAATCAAGCAAAGAATCACTCTGGGACGGCAAGCCTTCGGCAGAGCAAGCTCAACCTTCAAAAACCAGACCAACCCGATAATCCTGAAAAGAAGAGCATACAACCAATGCATTCTCCCGATAGTCACTTATGGAGCTGAAACATGGAACTCAAGCAAGAGACAGACCTACAAACTGAGAGGTAGCAGCCTGCACATGAGAGAATCATGCTCAACCTTACATGGAGAGATCACAAGACAGCACAGTATATAAGGAAGAAAACGGGAGTCTGTGACATCATAGAAACTATTAGGAAAACTCAAATAACAATAGATAGGCCATGTTGCAAGAATGAATGACAACTGATGGACATCACGATTCACAACAGGGATCCCCAGAGACCACATGTGAAATCGAGGCCAACAGAACACAAGATGGAGGGATGAACTACACAAAATCGAGGAATACTGGCTCCATGATAGAGAATCATGGCAAATTTTGAGGAAGTTTTATGTCCAATGACGGACGTTAAAATACTGATAATGATGATAATGATGAGTTCCAGGGTTAGGGGTACAGGGTTAGGTAAAGAATTAGGGTTCGTTTTGGCTGGCGATGCAAGTAGCAAAAATCACGTTTAGACTTGTTTCATAATTATGAATTTAAAAATAACATTAACTGTCGGATAGCCGTGGGGACAATGTCGGGGGACTTTTTGCCCAAATCCTTTCTTACGGGGGTCCAAATGTCCCCAAAAGTCGTCAGCTTGTTTGTTTGTTTTTTCGATATGTGTGCATTTTATTATTGCATTGCTGCTGTTGATGCAATCTTCCGGAAAGCCAGTTGTGTTCAGATCCGGTCGCTGGGATAACATGATGACAAATATGCGAACAGGAAATCACAGCATCCGTATTGAGATATAAACAGGTTCCATGTTAAGAACGAGGAGTCTGATGATGAAAATAAATCGATGTTTTATTTTGTCATGTCTCTGCCTCGAGGATGTGAACAGATAAGATGGCACTGAAATATTCTTGCATCCGAAATTCTGCATTCTCAGTATAGGTTTTTGCACAAACGATGTGCAAAATTCAAATACACCTGGTAGTCTCTAGGGCCAGAAGCCAAGCTTCTATCCATCGTAACTTATTACTGTAAACTCTGTCTCCCCTTCTATCGCTCTTTCTAAATGCCGACTATTCCCTTCAGTCTATCTGTCTGTCTATCTGTGTCTCTCTCTTAATTCCTCAGTTGATCCTTTGCTCCCACATATATCTATCTGCGTGTCACACATATCATAAAAACCAATGCACATAACATCATACCCTTTCTCTGGTTTTTTATCACCCTGTCAGTACTAATCCCTAAATCGTCCATTCACTGCCCAGCTATTTTGGGGAAGACTTCAGCTGCTCTTGAGTCCGGACTCCTTCCAAATTCTCATAGGAAAGGGATGGAAGAACAGAGCGAGAAACACATATACAGTCATTTTATCATAAGCGCTCACACACATATTTTCGGCGTACAGTATAACTCTTAAATTGACGACCATGTGCACGACATGCATCTGTTATGCATCAACATTAGCAAATGATAATAAACATTCATTGAACAACTTTAAAACTACATATGACTCAAAACTAACCCTAACCCCAAACCTTATAACTTGATATTGAATTGAATTTTATCTTTCACAATTGAATTTGATGAATAAATTTCTGAATATTTAAGTGTTCTGTTTTTGTTTGCTCCTTACTACGTTTGAAGCAGCAGCGATAGTCAGTACTATTTGTTACCCCACTTTGATATATCATCAACATCATCTTCATCATCGACATAGACCTTTCCCAGGACTGGCCACACCTCATCATCGTGGGCGTCTTGGTGACAATACTCTCTGAACCTGTTCAGATCGTTTCACCATCTCTTATACTACCAATTTCGCTTCTGCATATGATCTCTAGGGATCCATGTTGTGAATTCTGATGTTTAGCGATTGTCTGCCATTCTTGCAGCATGACCAACCCTTTGCCATTTGAAATTCCTGATAAATTCGATGATGTCTCGGTCACCAGTTTTTTTCCTTAATTTACTGGGCAGTCTAGAGATCTCTCCACATGATGTTAAACATTACTCTATCATGTTCTCGTTGCATGGTTCTAATTTAAAGGTTCAGTCTATTGGTTATGTTGAAAAAAGATAGTTTGTGAGCCAGTAACAAACTTTTATCAAACGACGGATATACAAGAATATATATATATATATATATATATATATATATATATATATATATATATATATAAGATCAATCAGCCAATAGCGCTGTCTAAGGGAGGATTCTTCCAGTTGCTTCATTTTCTGATGTCTACGCCAATATCCGACCAGACAATATGTTGTTTCCGTTCCCATGGTTACTTTTGGAGTCGATACGACTTCAGGTCTTCAAAAGCAGAACGAGGAAATACCAAATACTATGAAGTTCATCACACCGGAATGAGCATACAAATGTAAACGTTTCTCCGAAATTAGAAACTGGATGTTTCCTAAAAAATACTGAACTTATGACGTAAAGCGAAAAAACTATTACTAACAATCTATTTGGGAAAACTTTGAGTGTTACCCAGGCTGTAGAATAGTGATGATCGTATAATATAGTGTCGGATATTGGTGTGGTAGGAAATTCTGGAGACTGGGGTTTAGAAAAGAGGAAAAGAAAAGCAATGCCTTTATAACGGCTTGCTGCTATACAATTCATTTCATTCATTAATCAGTCGTTGGACATGAACCTTCCAC
This sequence comes from Thysanoteuthis rhombus, assembly GCA_963457665.1. Taxonomy (NCBI): domain Eukaryota; kingdom Metazoa; phylum Mollusca; class Cephalopoda; order Oegopsida; family Thysanoteuthidae; genus Thysanoteuthis; species Thysanoteuthis major. The sequence continues at coordinate 56,706,840 of OY735207.1, forward strand.
AGTATTCGCCACAATTCTCTGTCGTGGGCGTCGTGCAGCCAGTGCCTTTTGAATTTGTCTAGCTCATCTTTCCATTTAATATTCTGCCGGACTCGGTCCCGGGGGATCCATGTTGTGAGTTGCTATGTTCATTGGTTATCTGCCATCCTTGCAACATGGCCAGCTCACTGCCATTTGAAATTTTTGATTGATTATATGATGTCTCTGATTGTTGTATCTTCCCAGATGTACTGTGCTGTCTTGTGGTCTCTCAATGTGAGGCCCAGCATAATTCTTCTATGTGCATGTTGCATGGATCTCAATTTATGAATCCATCTCTTGGTTAGGTTCCATGTTTCAGCTCCATTAGTGAAATGGTGTATAAGTAGTGCATACTTCCAAATGTCACTTAGGGAGCTGAAACACGGAACCTAACCAAGACACAGATCTGCTAAACAATTGTGGAGAGTTATTTTCGCTTTTCACTTTTTAGTAATAGTGAGAAGGTGATTTAAAGCCTACATTCGAAAAGTGGTAAATTCCTGCAGCGTTTTCTCCTAGATTCGGTTTTTATCTTATGGAGGTATTTTCATTCATTTGTGCATTCATTTAGAAAGTCCTGGCATGCTCCTATACTCATGTAGATAGAAATTTTAAAAAAAAGTATATTACGTATATATAAAAAAACATCAATTAAAACTGCCAACATCGCCATCATATATTTCTTCAGTTCTCTAGCGAGTCTATCCGTCTCGCTGACTGGATATCTACCTATCTATGTTGATGTCGAGCGTACATGTTACAGCAATAGAACAAGAGGGTTGAAAACTTCGACATTTCCCCTTTTCCATGTCATCAAAAAAAAAAGTTTTTATAAATCTCCACAAAAAAAAGAAGTCTTTAAGGGTCGGTTCAATTTACAGAGTGAATTTACATTGAATTGGATCCTTAGTTTGTGGCCGGTAGATTTCAAGGTTGTTTTTTTTTTTGTTGAAAATTCATACTTTTAGTGATCAGTGTCCAAAAAATGGTGACAGGACCAACTTATTCATTGATCTTACCTTTTCCAAATTTTTAATTGATAACCCTAATAAGGTATGCTGCAAGAAGACGTTAGTCCTTAGACAGTTTCTCTTGAGTGACCATTGTGACCTATTCAGTTTGATTTTATGTTTTCTGTCTGATATTCTCCAATTGAGTATCGAAAGTGATGCCTCATATTTCCCTGCTAACAGTCTAATGTTATAATCTACATAAAGCGTGTATTTAATAGACACATACTTTCGATTTGCGATAAAACATCAATGTCGGTAGGATTTTATAAAAAGTCAATATTTGGTTTTGGAGTGGGTTGCCAGAGGACAGTGACATCTTAAATAGATATCAATGCCTACATTGTTCAATGACTGGCTTGAAGACCGGTAACTCCGGAACAATATCAACACCGTTATTTGAAGAACGGTAACACAAAAGGCAGTGGGCTGGCCATGTCACGAGAATGGCAGACATCCGATGGACATCAAAACTTACGACACGGATCTCCAGAGATCACATGCACAACCGAGGCCAGCAGAATATTTGATGGAGAGATTAGCAAGACGAATTCAGAAAGTACTGGCTCTGCAACGCCCACGATAGAGAAATGTGGTGAATTTTGAGGAAGGTCTATACCCAACAAAGGACGTTAGGAGACTGATGATGATGATGATGGTGATGATTTCAAAGCTCAACTAAAGTATTGATCATATAGTAACACAATGATAAGATAAAAACCATAAATTTTGCTTTAGCTTAAGTATAATTTTTCGAGCAAGTCATCGATAAATCTAGCCACTTTTAGCTATTCAAAATGCCTGCAAATTTCTGGTCCGACAAACAGAAAATTGCTAGAAAAAAATGTAAAAATTCCTCTCTATTAGACCACAGAAAACGTTTCTTGCAATGATTTTGATGGATGTATCTATGTCACGAAGAGGAAGAAGATTCCGCCATTCAATTCTAATTGCTTGCATGAAATTTCATAAAAACGAGTTACAACTATTCGTCAACATCATGTGATCTCGTACTCGTCTCATGGGAATCTTTCAAGAATTCCATCGTCAGAAAATAAATGAATGAATGAAATACAGTCGAAAAATTTTTTTATTATTTGGCAAATCATCAACATACGATTACAATGGCCGCCGAAAGACAATTCACACAATGAACGATGAAGGCCAGGTCGAAAACGTAGAGAGGGTGCATGAGTGAATTTGTATACGACTATCTGTTTACAAAACCTAATCAAAAACGATCCATCTAGATATGAACAGATAACATTTATCAACAACAACTTATCTGCAATATTGTGTAAACAAAAAAAAGGATACACACATAAAGATACATAATGATTCACCTGCGATATTGTATGAAAAGAAATAAAATAGATATATGTGTAAAGATACATAATGATTTTTCTGCAATATTGTATGAACAGACATAAAATAGACTTATGCATAAAGATACATAATGATTTATCTGCAATATTGTATGAATTAATATAAAATAGATATACACATGGGGATACACGTGAAACATACACATATACAGATGCACGAATAAACACGTACATATACACATTAAAAAAAATACACGCACATTCACATATTCATGTAGACGTACGCGTACACAATCATACGCACAGTTGTATTTGTGTGTACGTTTGTGTGTATGTTTGTGTGCATGTGTATGTCTAAGTGTGTAAATGACCCTCAAATATCTTGCAGGTACATTATATTTGTATAAGAACTGTTGTAGATAAATTGTATCTGTACATGAATTGTTGTTGATGAATTGTAATTATTTATAATAGTATATGGTTAGTAATCGTGGATGAATCGTTGTAAAAGAATTATAATAGTACTTACGTTGATGTAGATGAATCGTAATCGTAGTTAAGATGTTGTCAATGAATTGTTATAGTCGGTGAATTAATGCAGATGAATTGTAATCGTATATATATATATATATATATATATTGTATAGAAATAACGACAGAGTATGGGAGATGTTGAACAATATATATTAATGTACGATGGATTCTTTTCCCATTATCAGGCCATAAGCATAAATACATATATATATATATATATATATATATATATATATATATATATATATATATATATATATATATATATATATATATATATATATACCAAATGTGTTGATGTTTGATCCACTATTATGTTACTGTAACTATTTTTTAAAACCCTCTGAACCTTCCATTATAAACAACGAAGAACCTCTTGAAAAGTTGACATAAATTGTGTCAGATATTTGGAAATAATTGACATAATTTTAGAGCTAGAACATATTTTCATACTAGATCTCTCTCTCTCTCTCTCTCTCTATATATATATATATATATATATATATATATATATATATATATATATATATATATATATATATATATATATATATATATATATATCCCATGCCTAATTGTTTTACTTTTTAACTCAGAATTATGGTGAATCTTAAAGCTTCCCTCGGTTAAAGCACTACAGATTGTGCCCGTGAATTTCAGGTTGTTGCAAAATATGTGGTTCTCTACAATGCAAGCTCAACAAAAATTGACGGTTTCTATTGCGCTTCTTTTTTTTTTTTTCGATAACCCCCTTGTTCATTGTGATGTTGTTACCTATCATGTCTTAGAGGTTCTTACGACAACGATGAGAAACTGAACCTGGTTCCTAAATCAAATCACTGAGTTTTGGTTCAAGTTTTACGATGACGCAGCGGTGCTCAATTATTCAAAGTAATGGGAGATGATGTTTTTAAACGTCATTATGAAAGGTATAAAATTAGATTGATTCTCGTAAGCTGGTTTTACAGTATCATCTCTTGGGGCTTTGATCGCCCTGTTTGATATTTCTCCAAATCATGTCGGTAGCCACGTGTTATAATATGTTGTATATGTTTATCACTATTTTATTTTGTTGTTTGTTGTCTTAGAACTCCCTTCCAAGTTTGCGAGCTTGTGAGTAAGAGAAGTTTTTTTTATTGATGATTTGGATGTGCAGATTCAAAGTGGAGACTGTTTCGAGTGTGAGCAACAGATCACGTTGAAATTTCGTGGTCGAATGTAATTGAAACGTGTTGAGAGCTTAGATGTGTTCGAAATGCATTCAGTGGTTTTACTCCTTCTGAGTATTTCAAGAAGATATCGTCAATGTAACGCCAGATACTCATCATTAATTACCGGCGGAATGGATGTTTTCTTCACATGGAAAAAGCAGCGTATGACAGTGCTGTGATAGCTCCTATGAAAAAAACATTCTAGAAGCAAATATCTTCCATTGAACTTAAAGCTATTTTGTGTCAATATGTGTAGCATTGGGAATGCTATTATCATATTTTTGTTCAGTTGTTTCCTTTATTATTCTTTGATCAAGACATTCTTTCAAGACTGGATTCCCTTCATCGTGCCTAATGCTGTAGTATAGAGATTCCAGTCTTGAATATCGAGATGACCATCCAGAAGACCATTTTAAGGTATCATTTCAATGTTTTTGATTATGTTTAGGAGTCTAATTGCGTCTGTTACGTATAATTTCTCTTCCTGACTACGGCTTCATGCCGTAGTTTAAACTTTGGATAATGTATTAATGTCGAAGCTAGTCGTTGCAATTACTGGTCTTTTTTAATCATTCCTCTTACGTAATTTAGGTAGCACCAATGAGTGTACGCTTCTAATGTTAGCAGGTTTAAGTATCTCTGAGTTATTCTTTCATCAATCAGATCATTTAGGTACATTCCGTCAAATGAACTAATGATAGAATTTTGGAAATCTGCTAAATGATCTTTAGGGATTTCTTTGCATAATTGACTATTTGCTTCCCTTAGGCATTCATCGATGCCACAAATTACTATTACTACCCCTAATCTTATCTAATTTTAATTAGATGATTTCTATCATTTGGTTTCCTCTTGCATTCGTGTTGTTTCTCTTGTTTGCACTTATACATTATCCTTTAGCGAATTCCATCTCGACACAGAAACCCCAGAGATAAAACAATAAACCAAGCAAAGGTACTTGCTCTACTGGAAACATTACCTGTTGGATACAACCGATTGATTGAACAGCAGAGAATATGCAGACTTTGGGCCACGGGGGTTTCGCAAACAATTCTCGAGTAATTACCAATATTTGTAGCCAGGCCAGTCTGGCTTTAACAAGACCAATGGTCCGAGAGTTATTGGTGGGTCTCCGACTTTGTATCCTTGATAGTCAGTCAACACAGAAGGGTGATAACTTGGGTGTTAGTCAGATAAATCAGTTGTCGAGTATTTTATGCTAGTCTCCCTCGACAGAGAATGATTATGGCTATTGCATCTCACCATATTTTGTGCGCTGAATGCATGTAAAAAACATGGTTCATGCTGTCTCATCGAGATATTGAATCCAGGTGTAAGGGTTAGTCAGCTAATGAGAACAAATGTTAGTTTGTGTTTGGGGCTTTTTAATTTTTTACATTGCCACTTGATACAAGTATAGTGGCTCCTAAAAGAGCACATTGTTAAGTGTACTCTATGGAACAGAACTGGCCTAAGATGGTTCCAATTTGATCAAAAGTTCATTTAATGAAAACACGAAAAAGAAGTACTTTTTACTGAGAAAGGTTTGCGAAATGAAACTTTTTTTACGGAAAAATAAGTGAATATGTAGTTTTAATATCTTTCTACAGAAAAAATTGAATGCGTATTTTTAATTTGATCAAGAGTTTTTTCAATCAGAACTTAGATATGAAACAACTATTTCTCACGATCAAAAGTTTATGAAATCAAAGTTAAATGATGTTTTCTCTTACAGAAAATAAGCAAATTTCGCTTATTAGGCAATTTAACCGATACAGCCAAACACACACACACACACACACACACACACACACACACACATATATATATATATATATATATATATATATATATGTATATATATATATATATATATATATATATATTCTAATTTACATTTATTTAGCGAACAAAATTACGATGAGCTGTAATAGTTATAATCATTTAGAGTGGTGAGGAATAACTAAAAGACCCCAGTCCTCTGAAGCGACCAAGAGGGTGAAAACTAAAATGACACCATATTTTCATTTATTTTCCTCCTTGTCTTTTTCAACGTTTCCATTAGTCTCATTCTCTGTTTTATAATGCCGGCCATTTTGAGCATTTTTTCTTTAAAATTCCGTCAATGTTTCGTCTCATTTGAATTTCATTTTTTTTTTCCGAATTTCATTGCATAGTTTTTCATTTTTGCTAATTCTCAGCTTATTGGCTTTTAGTGGTCTATCACAATTTTTGAGGTTAAAATCTCTTTCGTTGATGGAAATTCTCTGCTTAACTATTTTTTTTTTATGAATCGAAAACTGTTTTCTCCCATTGCAATAACTTTGTTAATGTCATGGTTAAAATCACTATCCCAATTACTGACTCCGTGGTTTCCTAAAGACAATTTTTTTTTTTAATTTGATATTTTTATTTCAACGACTACGTGTTCTAAAAGTGTTTGACAAAAGTGAAGTCTTCCAAAAGTTTAAGAAGTTGACGAACTAATAGCTTGTGGGTACGTACATTATAAAAGTATTTTCTAAAATCTTATTTTATTTTTTATGTATTTCATTTTACGTATTGTGGACCATTAGTAATAATGTTTTTTTAGAGACGAACTTAGAGCATGGATCATATGCATAAATGTGTCTGACATAAAGTAAGATTGCGTGACGAGCTAGACAAATACAGAGAGTGCTGGTTCTGCAACGCCCATGATAGAGAGGACTGGTGAACTTTTTGGAAGGTGTTTGTGCAACGATGGATGCTCAAAGGATGTTGGTGATGATGATAATCGTCATCTGGAATTTAGCGCACAAGCCTTTGACATAGAGGGTCGTAAGTTATATTCTCAACTGGATCGTATTCTTTATTCTGATCGGCAGTGCTCATGGGGATCCCGCCCGAGTTTAGTTGTAATAAATAGCAACATCAATCAAGCCGAAGGTAGCAGGGAAATAATAAATATGATTTTCAATACTTCATCTGATAAAATGAATAAAACAAATAGAATTGGGATACTGGTATTGAACTAATACTCGATAACAAACGCTGCACGGAAAAGGTCAGGGATGGGTGAGTTTCAGGATCCATTTTTGAACTTCGTTCGCCACTGAGTTCGAGTAACGGGCGCTCTTTCTGTGACACATCATCCAGCGTAGAGGGGTAGGTTTTTACCTGGACTTTGTTCTTTATTCCGATTTGCACTGTTAATTTCCTCACTTGCTGCAGAAGGGGAACCAGCCACGGTTGAACAACATCGATTAAGATGAACGTAAGCTGTGGAAAGCAAATAACAACAATGAATCTAAGATTTAAAAAAAAGATCATTGTAATTATTCATTTCGTAAAACAGTTTTCAGTATGTCATAAATTTTTCTTTTTAATTTCTAGGACTTCAGTAATGCTGTCGTCTGGATAGTGTCAGGTCATGATTGGCTTTTCAAGATCGTTCTTTAGGCTCTGTCAATTATTGGCATAGCCATGTTCCACTGCTTTTTTGGTTCCCTGTCAAAGTCCAGGTACATATCTAGCTATACATTCTATCTCACCTTCACCCTATGGTCTGAAAGAAACATAAAATCCATTGGCTAACACTTTCTTCTTCCCTGTAAACTACCGCAAGATCTAGTCCCCTAGCCTGGATATGGGATAAAGGACGACGGATCTCCATATAATCATCAAAAGAAGAAACCATATTGTTAGAATGACTGACAATTGAAAACAGGCATGCACCCCACCCATGATGAAGAGGTGAATTGAATATTGGGAAATCTATGTTAAAAGTCAAATGATGATGGGAACATCCGGCATTATGATTATTTTTTTGCTCTCTCTGGCTTTCATATTTCTTTACTCTTCCTAGAGTAATTTTCTAGTCTCTCAATTACTGAGTCAATGCAGTCCTAGATGCTAATAAACTCTCTATTCTCCCTTGATTTCCTTTTGTATTCAGCCTCAAAATGTCATGTCTGAAGTGAATCGTCATTTATATCCTTGTCCAGTTCAGAAAGGGTCCGGAGTATCTTGCAATGGAAACCGTCCATTCATTATTCTCTCTGATTAGGTTTGGTTTCTTGTGTTTATCTTATTCTTCTTCGGTACTTTTGTCTATTTGTTCTTTCATTTCATTTCGTTCGATCGTATCTACTTCCAGGATGCCTGTGTATTCATGGCTTTCTTCTTTTTGTGGTATGTTCTGATTGTTTCCTAATCGGTTAATCCAGTTCCTTCTATTGTTTCTGGTTTCCCTTTTGCTTAATCAGTGTGCCATTGCTTGTTGCCGAGGAGCTCGCATTTCTATCCTATATCTCTGATAAGTTTTCAAAAGACTATCCATTACCATGAGCAGTGCTATGTGGAAACGCCAGACGTAGACGTCTCCAACCTGTAAGCCTGGCACAAGGATATCATAATTATCCCCAAGGTTGAGATACTTTCTTGTCTAGAGTTTTACCTTGTTAAAGTTTTATTGCTTTCGAGCTTAGCTGTTTTTGTGCCTCTGTCCCTCTAAACACTTCCTTAACTTAACTAGAAATGGTCAGTTTGTATGACATTATAACGGTTATTTTATCATTTGACGCAATAATGCGTCAGGTTTGGTTACTTTTTCGTTTCGAGTATTCCTGGTTTTCTTGGGTTCTTCCTAACAACTTCAAGGTTGGAGGTGCTCCCATATTGTTGCACATAGCCGAGAGTCAGAATATTTGAAGTAAGCAAAGAAGCCAAAAACGATATCTTATGGCAATATTTTACATGTATGCTTGATTTAAGGAATAATCAAGTTGAATCTAATTTACAATTCCAAAAGAACACACATCTTATATATATATATATATATATGATTCGATTAATAGATACGTAAATTAACGAATACACAACCGAATATGTAAAAAAGAGAATACATAAACTAACACATTAGTAAACAAAATTATTATTATTATTATTATTATTATTATTATTATCATCATTATTATTATTATTATTGTTATTATTATTATCATTATTATTATTATTATATCATGGTTGTTGTTATTGTTGTTGTTGTTGTCGTTGCTCACATTTCAGTTCAGAGTTTCCAGCCGAGTCTCAACTAGAGACCTAAGGTTTGCAACTTTGTTATGTGAGAGAAGATACTGAACTTCCATAAACAAGCATCTACATCTACACGAAATGATGTATGCCATGTGTAGTACATGTATTTGCATAGACAATAAAGTTTTAGTGATCTGCACAGGGGAGATAAAACATTCTGATAAGATATTCTGTATTCCAGTCTTCCCAGGTATATTGTCGAAAGATTCACTGATCCCATTTTTGAGTGACCCAAGGGCTCAAACAACAATAGGTATTCTTTCAGTCCCGAGTTGCCTTGCTCTATTGATTTCTATTCTGAAGTTGTTTACATCTTGCGAGTCTTCCGAATTCTTTGAAGGAAATGCTTCTATAAGCTGTGACAGTCATATCTAAGGGACTCGTTTTCATATCTAGGAGACTTTTTTTCTATACTTGGTATGTATAGTGGAGTCTAATAATATAGTCACATCCTTTTGTTTATTTGACATTTTCAGGTTGGTATTCATACCAATTCTTACCATATGAAGCGTTGTAGTGCTTGCAGATTCAATGCTGACACTTTCCAATTCTACTGTGTCTTATCCTGTATTAATTTGCTGGACAGAACATGTTGCAACAGTGTAGTCGATTGTTTTGATCTTATCATCACCAAATCTACGTTTGTGGCCAGCACCATTCCTCAGTATGTTAGATCGGTAATCTTGTTTTATAAGGTTTGGTCCCGGGCAGCCAGTATGAAACCCCCGTATCAGTCTTGAATGCTGAGATTTACAACCATGACTTATATTCTAATCAACACCAGCTTCCTCAGTCTGAAGTGGGCATTGATTGTGGAGCGATCCTCGTAACAATGCTTTTGTTGTATTTCTTCCCGTTTGCCATTGACTTTTTTTTACTGTGTTGGCTGCTTTAGATGGTGAGTCAGCCTCTGGTTGGCTTTCACACTCTCGGTTTAGTTTTTCCTATTATCCATTTTCCTCCTTTGTAGTTGAGTACAGATTTTTGGCCCTCTTATGTGCTTTACACCAATTCTTTCATCCAATCACCGGATGTAAGTTAGAAGTCAAGTCCGGTGGTTGTTGTTATTTACGAGAGTTCCAGTAGCCCTGCTATCCTCTTTTCCATCTACACCCAGTACATTTCATTTGCTCTTGGCATTTTTCCAGTTACTGTGTCCATTTATTGGATTTCCAGCAAATTTAAGTTGATGATGTTAAAACTAAATTGGATTAATGGAACAGTTAGTGTAGTAATGGCATTTATTTCTTTTTTCAAGTTTAGATCTAAAACTATTATTAGTCTTATTCTTCAATAGGATTCTTTAGTATAATTTCTCTTTCGTACTAGTGCTCTGTATACCATTGCCTTCATTTATACTTAGACATTTATAGCTTTCTTCTTGGTTTAATTCCTTGATCTTCGTATCCAAGTCCAGACTAATGGATGATGAAGCAGTTGACTTTCCGCTTTCCAAAAGTAGCTTCTGCGCACTTATCAAGTTCAAGTTCCATCTTGATACCGTCACTGAATTAAAGAATCTTCAATTGACATCATACTTACTGTGAAATGTCAGGTCATCCATATAGAAAAGGTGGGTAATGGTTTTCTAATAGATCTTTTACTCGTCCATGGTATTGTTCAGCTCATGAGAGATAGGTATTGAAGACAAGCAAAACAAAAGAGGATAGGGGAAGAGTCACCCAAGAACATTTCAGTCTACTTTTATATTTCAAGACACGCACATGCAGTTAGAACAGGTAAGGAATAGTTTTGTCTTCCATTGTCATGTTTAGTTGGAGAAAAGTCTTAATCGCTGGTAATATCTTGTAGAATTAGTGAGACTGCATTATCCATGGATGAGGGGTGCCGTGACCAAATGCCTCTGGTAGTCTATCCGGGCCGTGTTGGAGTACGGTGTTTTAAGCTGCAATCTCTTCGATCATTCATTTTATGAGGATTTCTGCAGCTGTAAGAACTTTTCTTGCATCTGTTTTCATTCTGAAAAAATGATGTAATTTTTTCTGTTAAGGTGCCTTTATATAATTCATATATTGTTTTTAAGCAAGCCATAGGCCTACTGATCTCAGGTTTTTTGTTTTGTTTGATTTTGGTGGTACGGATGTTACCCTGTCTGTTAAGCGAGGAAGTATTTTGTTAGGATTTCGTATAATGTCTGATCATGAATTTGGCAAGTCTTGGTGCATTGAAGTTAGGGAATTCAGCCTGGAATTCGGAATTTTGTCTTTCCGTGAGGTTTTTCCTATACAGGATTTGCTGGGTGCTTCTTTAGGCTCTTCAATAATGATATCTTCTCATCTGCTCTGTTTGGTGTTGATATTTTTTTTCTTATTCTCCTCTTATTCACGTAGTATTCTCGTTAAATCCTTTAACTCTGCTTCAGATCTTTTCCTAGTATTTTTCAGCATCATTCATTTCCAGTAGCTGTTTGATTTTTATTGTTTCTCTGCTTGGCTCTCTGTAAAACATTTTCATCATAGCGTGTGAATAAAACAGAGTGAAGCTTTGGTATTGTTAGTGACCTATTCGTCACAATGAGAAAAACAAAAAGGTGTCCGTTACAAGTTGATGCGCGTCTTATACACAGATCTAGAAATAATACATATTCCTGTAGAACAGAATCCAACGGATGTTATAGGCAAAGAAAAAACAGACAAATAAAACAGAACTTCCCCAAGTGTTGTATAAAATAATACGTATGACGGTGGGCTGTCATTAAATATTTCATAAACTAGCTGAGTGAAGCTTGGGTCATGCCAAGGTTCAACTATCATCATCATCATCATCACCATCATCATCATCATCATCAGTCTTTTAACGTCCGTCGTTGGACGTACACCTTCCTCAGGATTCGCCACACTTCTCTATCATGGGCGTCGCGGAGTCAGTACTTTCTGAATTTGTCTAGTTTGTCTCTCCATCTAATATTCTGTTGGCTTCAGTTCCGCATGTGATTTTGAGGGATCCACGTCGTTAGTCGTGATGTCCATCGCTTGTCTGCCATTCATGCAACATGGCCAGCCCATTGCCATTTAAGCTTTTTAATGGATTCTATGATGTCCCTGACTCTTGTTTTTTCCTGGATGTACTGTGCTGTCGTGTGGTCTCTCCATGTGAGGCCCAGAATAATTTTCTCATGTGCACGTTGCATATCACTATTAATTTTTTTCAAAGAATCCCATCAGATCCTGAGGGCGTAATCCGCTTGGGTAATATGAACATTCCTAACACATACACGCACATAACCAAACAAACGCTCAAAACGAAAGAATGGCGTAAAGCAAACTTTCGAAAACGGGGGGGGGGGATCTTTAGTTGTCATTTTTTTTTCATCTATTTTTATCATGACATTTTCATCCCTTGACTTCTTCAGGTACTCCTGCACTCATTCAATCGGAAAACTCAAGCATGGCACTTATATCTCTTATTTACATTTTATGTTCATCATGGTATATATTTTCAAATGAGTATCCCGGTTAAGCCTCTGACTTTTCTGATAAAGGTTTGATACTTTATTCTGGACTGAGACTGTATAAGTGGACGTAGACTCGTAATTGACAACATGTATCGATTTTAGTAGGATTTTAAAAAGAAGCAAAATATTTCCTATTTGTTAGACTACTGAATCCGTCTTTTTTAAAGTGATCTTGACAGATGTGCTTCACGTCACGAAGTGGAAGAAAAAATTTCTCCAGATATTCTGCTGTCCAATTCTAATTGCTAGAATAAAATTAAAAAAAAAGGAAAGCTGTAACGACCGTAAATCAACATCACGTTATCTCGTTCCTGCTTAATGCACATTTTTTTTTACGAATTTCATTGTCAAAACAAAACAAAAAAAACAAAGAAAGTAGTTGAACATTTCCCCATTTGACAACTCATCGACAGACGATCACAGCATCTGCTGAGCTACCCATATTAACAGTTTTTTTTTAAACATTAAAAGATTCTGTGTCCAAATATAAAATCAATCAACTTAAAAGGTGGCAATTCTTTTTTATCCGTCCATGATAATAGCAGCCCTCAAACAATTAAGTATAGCAGCTCCCAGAAAGGCTCACTGTCGTGTGTTCCCCCTAGAGGAACGTGTACTTGAGAATGGATGGACCTGTTGCACAGTCTGGTCCTATCTGGGCAAGATATTCTATTTATCGGTTGCTGAACACTTGCCGAGATGGCAGCAAAATAATTATGTTGCTACTATTCCCAGACATTCAACCATCTTGTAATGACAAGGTTCCACGTCGTTCAACTTCTGAACTAGTGATTCAGTAGTCATCTCTAGACAGCCTACTTTTCCTGGTTTCTCCATTTCAATGGTCCCCAAAGTGCTGTGCTATTAGTTTACCATTGTGTGTGGTAAAAGGACAAACAAGTTGAGTTTCAAGCAGATAACGAAGGCGTCAAATATATCAGTTCTCCCTAGCAAAAAAAAGAGACGAGAACTGACTTGACTCTATGTTTTCATTTGATCTTTTTTGTCTTTTCTCATCGGACCAACTAAGATTATTATTCCTCCTCTTATCGATGGCGTTTTTTTTTCAGCAATTTAAGAAAAAATAATATCGATGTTCCATAGTAATTCATTTTTTTTTACGGGGAATTTCAAAGCAAAGTTTTCCATTTCTGCTGATAGTCAGCTCATAAGTTTTCAGGGTTCTATGGTTATGTAACAATGTTGGGTAGTTGGGGACTTTCAAAGATTCAAGTTTGTTAATTTTCCATTTCTTTTAATAGTTAGAATACTTGAAAAATGTTCGTATGTGTACGTATGAGTTATTTTGTAATGCTATGAGAAGCCTTGATTGTTAGTTGCTGTGTGTGTATGAGCGTGTTTGGAAGTGGATATATTTGCACATATGTAGATATGTATGTGAGAGTATGAGTGCGTGTGTGTGTGTACAGATATATATATATATATATATATATATATATATATATATATATATATATACCTATATAGATATATATACATATATAAATATATATATATATATATAAATATATATATATATATATATATAATATATATATATATATATATATATATATATATATATATATATATATATATATATATATGTTGGAAAGTGTGGGATGCTTGGGCACCTAGATTATTGATAAGAGTGACTATGACCGACGACATTAAGGAAAGTAGCAATTTTCAACCGGCACATTTCAGAGATAATTCTTGACGCCTTGAGAGGGAGAGATAGCAGTCGGACGCCTGCAGCTTTTTTAGATTACGGAACCTTGTTAAAACGTCATTATGACATTAAAATGTTTTGCTAGTTTGACGAATTGAAAGAAACAAGGAAGAGAGAGAGAGAGAGAGAGAGAGACAGAGAGAGAGAGAGAGAGAGAAGAAAAAAGAAAAGGTAACGGAATTAAGGCAGGGAGAACGGAAGTAAACGAGACAGAGACATCAAGTAATACGCAAAATAGCAGTTGATAAAAGGGAAAAAAAGAAAGGGGGAAAGGTTATGGGATCTTAGATGGAAGTGTAGAGGATATATTCGGAATGAAAGCGAGAAAAAATAGAAGGGAAAAGGGTTAATCAAATTAGAAAGAAAGCTTTGGAATGAGGATCAGATCCAAGTTTAGCAAAGGCTATGCGTTGTCATCACGCTTGTGTGATGCCGTATGTACGCAGTAAATTAGTTAATTGACCATGATAATGTGAGAAAGAACGAAGCCACTTGACACCAAAGACGAACATCACCTCCTCTCTCCCTCTCTCTCTCTCTCTCTCTCTATCTCTCTCTCTCTCTCTCTCTCCACTTTTATAATTAAAATTTCTATGTTATGGTGATGTTTATTTTCCGGTCGGCCAAAGAGAACAAGTTTTGGAGGAATAGAATCTTCAAAGTCTTCAAAATCTAACCAAGAAGTCTTATTCATTCTTTTGACTGCATGTCTCGATACACATGCATTATGCAACAGTAATTTTTGAAGACAAAAAAAACAAAACAAAACAAACGAACTCCGTTCTACGGTGTTTCTTTTCTTTTTTTTTTAACGGTTTTTCTGCCATTGCGAATAGTTTCAGCTGTGTCCTGGTTAAAATTGCTTCTGCAATTATTGTCTTCGTGGTTTTCGAATTTTTTTTTTTTTGAGTTTGACATTCCAATTTCATCGTTTACGTCTTCAAGAGCGCTAGACGGAAACAACGTCATCAAAAAGTTTCAGAAGTTTACAATACAAACTGATAGCTTGAAGGTAAGTATAATGACGAAATGAAGTTAAATGCATATCATTCTCTACCGTAAAAAAAGCTTCCAGCGTTGCTAATCCAAATCATTCAGACAAACCATGGTTCTTTTTGGCCATTTTACTTTCATTGGTAACATGCCTTCGAGCAAAGAGGAAGCGGAATGATGAAAAATGACGTAGGGAGATGACAACGATTGAATGATTTGCAATACAACATCACGTTTGACAAATTATCATTATCATTATTATTATCATTATTATATGTATTATTATTATTATTATTATTATTATTATTATTATTATTATTATTATTATTATTATTATTATTCGCAATCTCACACCTATTTCCTGGAGGTTACCGCTGGAGTTTGAGCGACAGCAAGTCTCCTCAAGTCTCCAGCCTTTTTGTCCTAGTTCTCATACGCCATAGTAATACTACGGTTTACAGTTTCACACTGGTTGCCCAGTGGTCATTGCTGAAGGCTGTGTGACAATAAGTCTCCTCAGGTACTATTGAGTGACAGCGAGTCTCTTCAAGTCTCCAGTCCTCCTCTCCACACTCTCAATACTAGGGTTTACAGTTTTATGCAGGTTGCCCGGTGGTTATCACTGAAAGCCAGGTGACTGTACGTCTCCTAATCTCATTCCCCTCACCTATCACAGTAGTGCTGTGACTCGTAACGTCACCATAATTTGTTTTTTTCTTTCTTCTTCCCCCCTCCTCCTCTGTCAGGCCAGTGCTAATAGCTAGGGTCGTATATCTAAAAACTTTGCTCTTCTCTCAATATTCGTGCAGTTCCTTGCAGTGCTGTGGTTTGTACAGTCTCAAACTTTCCTTTTAGCCCTAATTCCTCCAATCTCACCTTCAGTGTATTTGGTACGGTTCTGAGTGCACCTATTATTACTGGTACTATCCTGACTTTCATGTTACACACAATCAGTTTTCTTGCCAGGTCCTGGTATTTTTCCAGTTTTTCACTCTTTCCTATTTACTCTGGTTTGCAGGTACGGCCACGTCTATTATTTGGCAGGTTTCCTCTTCTTGTCCACGATTACTAGGTCTGGTCTTCTCGCTCGGATGGGGTGGTCAGTTTGGATGTCAAAGGCCAAAAGTAATTTGTGGTTGCCATTCTCCAGGGCAGACTCCGGTTTGTGCTGGTACCACTTTTCTGCATGGTTAAATCCCATTAATTCACTCAGTTCCCAGTGCATCACTGTTGCTACTCTATCGCGTCTGTGTTTATACTTCTTCTAGGCTAGTTGACTACATTCACTAGCTATGTGGTTTACAGTCTGATCTCTTTCCTAACATAGGCAGCACTTGCTGTTCCTCTGTGGTTTATCAGTTTCTGTTTTGATATAGTTTGTTCTCGTGCATTCGTTTTGGGCTGTCATGATGAGCTATTCTATTTCTCTCTTCAGATTTACTTTTTGCAGCCATGTCAATGATCCTTCGTCTGGCACATCCTGTATCCGTCTTTTTTCCTGTTCTCATTTTTCTCTCCTTGTTTGCTGTACTGCTTCATTTCTTTCTCCTTTTTTATCGTTCGTTGCACTGCTTCGGGTGATCTTTATAATGTCTTCATTGTTTGCTTGTACTTAATTTTCTGGGCCTATGGACACAGTTTTTCTGCCACCTCATTTTCTCTTCACGCACGGTCAATCTGTGTCATCTCTGAGGTGTAATGCATTGTGCATTATCATAAGCTTCCTTGTTCGCCAGTCCATTGACAGGAGTTCATTCTTTGTCAATGATTCTGTGTATCTTACAGCCGATACGGCCCATGTGTTTATTCCTTCTATAAGGCTCTTACTGTTTAGTTCGGTCTCTACTATTTTTCTTATCCCCCTGAGGTATTCTATTTTTATTTTCTCCCTCATTTGTTCCCGTTTTATTACGTCACATTTGAGAACTCCAAGGTGTTTGCATCGGTCTTTTGTGGTCAATGTTCTAATCTTCCTGCTGTCCGGGTGTTCGATTCCTTTTGCTGCTGCTGCTAGCATTCCTTCATGCATTACCATTATTGCACATATTTCTATGTCAAACTCCATCTCAATGTCATCACTGTATTCCTTAAGTTGGTGGAACAGCGTCTCGAGCTCTCCCCTGTTCTTTGCAAGTAGTTTTATACGGTCCATCTACATCAGGTGGTTGATTTTTCCCTTTGCTAAAGAGAATTGTTATCCTATGTTGTTTGTCAGGATTCTGTTGAGTGGTATCACTGTTACAGCGAATGGTAATAGAGACAGATATTCTGCTAAATATCTTCCGGCTATCTAGTCTACTTTCCAGTTTTTCATAGAGTTGGCAATGAATCTCACGACTACTTCACTAATCTTGAATATTCAGAGCCATTTGCGTATCCTGCTGTGTGGAATCGTGTCGTAAGCCTTTTCTTAATCTATCCATCCCATTGCAAAGTTCTTCTGTCTTTTTTTTTTTACTCCTTTTAAGATCATCTCTTGAATGTAGATTGAGTCATTCGATGAGCATGGTCCTGCCTCTGGTCATCCATTCTGGTACGTTGCATTCATTTAGACAACTTTGGAGTAGATGGGTGAGCCAATCGTGTAGTTTGGCAAATTTCTCAAACCAATATCCGTGGATTCCATTAGGTTCTGGTGCTTTGATGTGCACAACTTTTTTGAGAGCATGCTTCAATGTCGTACCATTCAATACTATTGGTTCTCCATTGTCTATGTCCTTGAATTCTATTTTCATGCACTCTAACCATTTCAGGGCTTCGTTGTGTCTTTTGGGGCGTCCCCATATGCTGTTTCAGTGGTTCTTTGTCTCTGTGGCATCTAGCTTTATGCTCTGTCTCCTCCTCCATTCTGATCCTTGTGAAACTTTCTCTTTTTGGTTTGGTATGATCGGTTCTATGTATATTGGACAGTCCTTTGCCTGTATCTCTCCAGTCCTGCCTTTTTGGCTCATCTTATCTGGTGTATCTCTCCCAATACCACGGGGATATCGTTTCTTGTCTTATCTTGTATTTGTCTCATAGTCTTACACTTGGTCTATTCATGTGTGGTGCTTTTCTCAGCAGTACTTCATCTCTCAGGGGTCGTGAGATTTGTCTTTCTAATCTCTTATCCCAGTTGTGTTTTCCCTTCTATTATTATTTGGATTCCTTTCTTGCATTACAAAGAGATACGTGACCATTTTCGCTCTGGCATAGATAAGGTTGTTGAGCCGAAACAGGCTGTTGGTTTCGATGTGCTGTAAGTGGCAGTTAACATGTTCGGTAGCTTCCCTTAGTTTCTTTTTTCCTTGTCTCTAAGAGTTGGCAGTGTCGTTTTTGCTTCTTGAATAATTTCTTTCAAAATTAGTATCTAATCTTTCTCTCTTTCCGGTGGTGTGTAAGTGTCTCTTTCAGGGATTTTCTTTTTTGTTTGGGTTTCTTTCTATTTTGTCTCTTACTATGTTGGTTTATTGTTATTTGCATCTCCACATCAGTTGTCTGGGAGTCACCACTGGAGATTGAGTGACAGCAAGTTTCCTCAGGTCTTGAATCCTCCTGTTCACACTCTCACAGTCCACACTGGTGTGGATTATGGTTTCACACCAGTTGCCAGGTGGTTATCACTGAAGACTGAGGGACAGAATGTCTCCTCAGGTCTTCAGACCTCCTCTCATATCTCCCTCACCTATCACAGCAGCGCTGTGGTTCGTACCTCCATCCTCATTTGTGGTACGTTGTGGTGTTTGTTGCTTTTTGTGGTTGTTGTTGATGTTCTTCTTCTTCTTCTTCTTCTGATTATTATTATTATTATCATTATTATCATTATTATTCTGCAATTTCACTCCTGTTGCCTGTTGGTTATCGCTGGAGGCTAAGTATTAACGTGTCCCCAAGTCTCCAGCCCTCCTCGCCACACTGTCATAGTCCACATCAATCCTGTGATTAACGGTTCCACAGTGCATGCCCGGTGGTCATCGCTGAAGGCTGAGTGACAGTAAGTCTCCACAGCTCTTCAGCCTATATCTCATCTCCCTCGCCTATCACATCGATGCTGTGGTTCACATCTCCGCTACCTTTTGGATGTTTCGTTTGTTTTTTCCTCTTCCTCCTTAGTGAGGCCATTGCGGATATTTAGGGTCGTAGATCTTATATTTCCAGAACTTTCCTCATTATTATTATTCTAGCAACAAAACGTCGGGATCGCATTATATTGAGTGAATACAGTAAGAAATATGAATAGCAAAGTAATTAAACATCAAATCGATAACAATTTTGTTATTATAGCCAAATGCATGATCTTACAATCTGTCTGTAATTTACTTGTCATTGACTGATCTACGAGTTCCGGAGAATTTTTTTTTATTACTGTTTTTTCTTTTGCTTAATTGACTGTCTGCCTAGCGACTTTCGTTGCTTCATAGCCAGCTTCTCCTCATCCAATATGATTGGCAATACTCTTGGCTTTGGATCCTTTTTCCCTTTCACCTCTCTGGCAGGGGCTCATGAGTGTATCATTTTCTACGTCAGGTGATCGAGTCGAAGTCACTGTCATGTTTCTTAATTTTATACATCGGTTTGTAATTGCGTGACAGAAAAATTGACATCTACCCCAAATAAATCGACGATGGCGTTTATGTGTTCATATCATTCTCAATAAAAGGAAAGAGCATCTCTTAATTTTATTTAAAGAATCGCATCGGGTCCTTGGGAACGACTGAGTTTATCCTCCGGGAAGTTGAATATCCTTAATGACTGGACAGAAATCGGTCGATATATCCTCGAGAAGCAAAACTTGGCACATGCGGACACTTTCCCTGTCTTTACCGCACACATAAAAAATGATGCATACACACACATACACGTGAATGTAAACACAGACGTATGCAAATACAGAAGACACACACGAATGTATGCGTACACGAAAAAAACAAAACAAAACGTACCCATGCTCTCTAACACCCATGCATACGTGCACAGACATTCACAAGCAGATACACACATGAACTCATACGAATCTAAAGATGGTCATACATACATACACAGACAAACAGACGGACATACGCACACACACACACACACACAAACGTCCACACGCTGACATATATGCACAAACACGTACTCACAAGCATATACGTAAAAACACATATATACGAAGACGTACCTCTTTGGCTGTACTGGTATGAAGTCGGGCGTCTTTATGTCTGTGTTCGAGGAATAATATACGATGTAGGTTACGTTGTGGTTCGCTGGACATGGATGATTAACTTGGCCAGATCTTATATCAGCTTCTGATATCTTGCAAAGTCACGGCACATAAGAATGAATTATATACAGTCGTGAATCGGAGGCGTGGTCAAAGTTCATGACAGTTCCGACAAGGAATAATTACGAAACACTGTCCAGATTCAAGCGCTTCGTGCAGAGCCATTCAAGGAATTGTATCGGAGAGGCTAACCTGATCAACTTCGGCAAAAGGCTTGCAAGGGTTTTGTAAAGTATAATTGATTGAGTATCAAGGCTTGGCTTTGAGAACGAAAATTGTGTAAAGGTGTCCACGTCTCTTGCATGCACTCGAGTCGCCAGCGAGGCCTATACGAAACTGACAGCCCTTTTCCACCACTGTTGTAAGGGAATGTCTGGCAGCCAGGGCAATCTCCGGACTTTTGGTGCTGCTTCTTTTACGCAGAATCGGCGAAATCTTCTATCTGGTGATATTAACTTATATTTTGTAAAAGACAGTTTGATTTCACTTGACTATATGAATTCACGATTGTGAAAAAAACAGTTCTTTCTTATCCTTGTTTTGATTAGATAAACATTTGATCCAATTAAAACTATTCATTATTTGTAAAAAAGAAGTTAAAACTTGACCAATTAGGTAATTTCGCAAATCCAGACAATAATATATATATATATATATATATATATATATATATATATATATATATATATATATATATATATATATATATCCTAAATATTATGTAATTCCAATCGTCGCTTTTTATCAGCTTTAAAGAAGATAAAGCTTCTAGATGGCAATGGTCCGTATACAATTTCAGCAGCACAAAACGTACACGTAATTTACAACCAAATGATGCTTACGGTAGAATACTGACAGTAGTAATGAATGAACTCGTCACGAAAGCTGAAAGTCAAGTCTTGTAAAAATTTTAAACTTGAAATAAAACAATCAGGACCAGCATGTAGAATATGTGCGACGTTTGATAAGAATCAAAGCAGTGACTGTACTGCTAAAGAAAAAAAAAAACAAACAAAAACAACAAAAACAAAAAACAGAGAAAAAAACACTATCCAACATGTATCCAATTCAATTCGATTTTTTTTCAAAGAAGTGGTTTATGAATTCTATTCCTTTCTGTCACCGGACACCATGTTCCAATTTTAACTTTAAAACGATATCATTTTTGAAGAATAGTTCTTTTTATCAATATTTCTCTCCATACCATATCTCCCCTTACAAAAATATCTTCCATAATTGCCCCCTTTTAATTTCGAGCAAAAAGGGGTGTTATACCGTGAATACAGTTATATTTTTATAAAAAATAATACGCATCTGGATTTTTCAGCTCAAAACTAACAAAAAACACAGAATTTTCATGGTTAAATACGGGTAATCTTCACCCCCGATTTTTGAAAGAAAAAATAATTAAAGGCATCACTCCCTTTATACAATTATGCATATAAATGAAATTAAGGAAGGGATATGTATGGTCCAACAGAATCATCATAAATTGCGTTATATTATACAGGAACTTATATAAATATGACTTCCCGTCATTGCACAATTAATATTTCACTCACGCTAATCAGCGTAAATTGAATAAAAAATTAAGGAAAATGAGGCTACTGCAAGAATCGAACCAGCCACGGATAAGGTAGCGTCTTTAACGTACCAATGCCCTTACCTTACAATTATGTTTCAAGAAACAGTTCTATCTGATTCGACGGAATGATTTTAAATTGAGTAATATTATACAGAAACTTATTTGAAATGATCTCCTGTAATTACACGATTGATGTTTCGTTCAATTTGGACAACTTAAATAGAATAGATTATATAAATCTGAATGAATATACAATTATGTATAACAATTATGTTTCCATAGGAGATACGCACCATTATTTTAAGCTCAAGCTTTCGAGAGTAATGAGGATAAAATACGGGTAATCGGCACCCTTCAATTTCGAGTAAAAAAATACCATATTCTGTGTACAATTATGTATAGCAATCGTGTTTCAGACATAACACATCTATATTATTCTACCTAAATAAAAAAATTCGGAAAAAAACCCAAACAAGCTACAGATTATACATAGTGAGATAAGAGTAGATTTATATTATGGAAATTCGTACCCAGCGAACTCGGTGAACAAAATTAACAACGAAAAGAAAAAAAATAACAGAAAAAAACCAACAAAAATCAAAATATAGCATGTTTGTAACGTTTAGCAGCTCAAAAAGAATAAACTATTTTTGATTCGATTAAGTATCCATGATGGAAAATGGTTTCTCTATGAAAATTGTATGCCATCATGCGCCTTGCTATCTAGATGTGGAGGTCAAGCAAAAAAAAATGAAAGTCTGGCTTTTATCAACGAAGGTTAATGAGTATATGTACGTGCGTGTGTATGTGCGTGTGTATGTGTGTGTGTACCATGGGATTGCTCTAATGATATGCATTATGAGTTGTTATAATTTTGGGCAAGAGTTGCAGATGAAGTAAATCTACATACTTTCAGAAAGTCCAAAATATGTTGATCCTGAAGCTTCTATAGGGACTGCAGAGTGGTTTGGGAAATGGAATCGGAGACCGTTGGGAAAGACATGGATTTTTACCCTTCCCTCCTCAAAGCTCTGGGTACATAGCAGGGCACCTGAAGCCCTTTGATGCTTTTAAAGATGTAAAACTTACGTGCTACAAAATCCCCCACAAAGAGTCTACAGCAAGAAAAAAAAAAAATTGAAAAAAATTCCACTGCTAAAAAACTGTATGGTTGTAACTTTGTGCTAGATTAAGACTTAAAATGATTTTTGCATGTTTTGTATTGTATATATAATGAATTTAATATATATATATATATATATATATATATATATATATATATATATATATATATATATATATATATATATATGTGTGTGTGTGTGTGTGTGTATATATTACATATTTTAGTATAAATTTATAGAAGCCACTGTTTATCTGTCAAGTCAATCTTG